>CM061051.1:932084-1532084 GCA_030762985.1 Adelphocoris suturalis | reverse complement strand
CAATAGCGACTGAAATGTCGAAGATTTCTTCAAAAATTCGCTCATGGGGTCATGCTGCATGACTGGACTTTTTTATGTATGTATATATGTATGCATATATGTATGTGTCATTCCAGCCGATAACTGTCCGTAGAATTGTGCTAGAAACTTCAAACAAATTTTAAAATGTTAAGGACACAAAACGAAAGTTCAAGTTCGTTGGCCAGCATGATTGGATTACATCTTCGGGTTGAAATTTTCAAAAATATAGTCAAAAAGTCCAGTCATGCAGCATGACCCCATGAGCGAATTTTTGAAGAAATCTTCTACATTTCAGTCGCTATTGATCGTGTAGAGAAATTTTAGTTTATGATTTTGATAGACAAACATGGAATGAAATTTTAAACAAGCACCTACTACCTACGTTTTAAACAGCATGGTTCTAGGATTGGTTATACAGGGATACTTCCATAAGAGTAGTTCAATCTGAATTTGGACAATGTTTCATGCAAATATTACCGATTTTTACAACTAGCGAATGGCATTATTTCGATTTTTGACTGATTTTTCAACTTTGAAATTTTTGAAAACTTGATACATATTCTTATAGGAAATTTTACGCTGATTCCGAATATACCACATGTTAGTATGCTGAAAAAATTATTTCGCACAACAAATCGCAAAAAACAGGCTATTTTGAAATTTTTGACTACATTTTTGAAAATTTCAACCCGAAGATGTAATCCGATCATGCTGGCCAACGAACTTGAACTTTCGTTTTGTGTCCTTAACATTTTAAAATTTGTTTGAAGTTTCTAGCACAATTCTACGGACAGTTATCGTCTGGAATGACACATATATACATACATACATACATACATACATACATACATACATACATACATACATACATACATACATTAAAAAATGCGTTAAACTTCAGAATATGATTCAGAATAGCCTGAAACGGATTTCTGCATAAAATGTTTTCAAAAATTCACATTCTACAAATTTTGAGGCGAGAGCAATAGCTTAATTTTCTTCAAAAATTCGCTAAAATGTCAAAATAGCCTGTTTTTTGCGATTTGTTGTGCGAAATAATTTTTTCAGCATACTAACATGTGGTATATTCGGAATCAGCGTAAAATTTCCTATAAGAATATGTATCAAGTTTTCCAAAATTTCAAAGTTGAAAAATCAGTTAAAAATTCGAAATAATCGAAGTTTTCTTCAAAATTCGCTCGTGGGGTCATACTGCATGACTGGACTTTTTTTTTATTGGGTTTGTTTACACTATATGTGTTTCTTAACAACATACAGACCTAATTCGTCTTATGCAGGTCCCTAAGTCTGAATTAGCCTAATTATGGTGCTTACGGTTTGCAATTCTCCCAAATTTTTATCCTCCAGTCACAACTACATGATGCAAAAATGTCCGCAGCGTATGGGTTATAGGAGATCCGATATACTGGAAGATCATGTGCTTTGTAAATGTAAAGATAGGAGCAAGAATAAGAGATGCTGCACTTGTATATTAAACCTTCAGCAGTCCCCACTAGAAATATCTCATAGTTGTCGGGCTCAAATGCAATACACTGAGCATTTGCTGAAACGAAAAGAGAAAAACATTTAACTCTTTCAAGTTTTAACATTATCAGTTTAGAAGATGGGGAAAAGTACGACTCCTAAAGAGGTTGCCTCAATCGTATTTTGTATTAAGTTCAGTCACCATTCAAGTTGGTTCTCGTTGGTTCAATAACTGTTTCCTGTTCCAAGGAAAGTGTTATAACAGGAATCATCGATAGTTCCTGGCCTTGCACGAGCCATTTGAAAATTTTGCCGTCAGATCCAGCGGAATAAAAACCGAGTTGTCGATCCCTTGGATCGTCACACCATCTTACCTGCGGAAATGAGAGGCTACTCACCATCTTACATAGAATAGATAGTTCAGAATAGAATACCCACATAAATCCACTCACAGCAGTAATGGAAATTAGAGGTTTACTGAGGAATCCATCGATTACAAAGCTGAAGCTTAACCTCTAAGCTTCGTTATACCTATTCACTTTTACCCTTAACCCCTTAAGAGGGCGCCGGATGGTATTTATGTGGTTTTAGCGAATTTTTGAAGAAAATTAAGCTATTGCTCTCGCCTCAAAATTTGTAGAATGTGAATTTTTGAAAAACATTTATGCAGAAATCCGTTTCAGGCTATTCTGAATCATACTCTGGAGTTTAACGCATTTTTTTATGTATGTATGTATGTATGTATATATATGTATGTATGTATATATGTATGTGTCGTTCCAGACGATAACTGTCCGTAGAATTGTGCTAGAAACTTCAATCAAATTTTTAAATGTTAAGGACACAAAACGAAAGTTTAAGTTCGTTGGCCAGCATGATCGGATTATATCTTCGGGTTGAAAATTTAGAAAATGTAGTCAAAAATTTCAAAATAGCCTGTTTTTTGCGATTTGTTGTGCGAAATAATTTTTTCAGCATACTAACATGTGGTATATTCGAAATCAGCGTAAAATTTCCTATGAGAATATATGTATCAAGTTTTCAAAAATTTCAAAGTTGAAAAATCAGTCAAAAATCGAAATAATGCCGTTCGCTAGTTGTAAAAATCTGTAATATTTGCATGAAACATCTTCAAAAATTCGCTCATGGGGTCATGCTGCATGACTGGACTTTTTTCAACTTTTCTCGGTCAATAGAGGACCGATTTTGATGATTCTTGCGGCAATCTACTGGTTTTGAAATTCCCCATAGGATCGTTCCTCTGAAATTTTCAAATTCCAAAATTTTCAAATTTAGATACGAATAACAATTTTACTTTCAAATTGCGAGGTTTGTGGGACCTAGAGGTTTAAAAAATAGAACGAACGCTGCAAGAATCATTAAAATCGTTCCATTATTGGATGAGAAAAGTTGAATAAACCGTTTGGTCGTATTTTGAATTTGGAGGGAGCTTAGATCACACCGAGATCTAGACTACAGTTGTCGCCATATTTATATTCTGGATATTTTAACTTTCCGCATATAGATGTACCTACCTACCTACGTGTTGTTAGTTTCCTAGTAGGGCTTATGAAACAGGTAGAATTAAATATTGTTTGCATACCTCCCAAACTGTGCCGATGTGTTTACGATTCAAATCGCTTTCCATTTTTATGGTTCGATTTCCATTTTTTATGTTAGTTACGGCAACCATGCCATTGTAAAGTCCTATTGCGATGAAATAAGGCTCTTTGTCGTGAATATCAACCGTCTGAGCTCCTGTTTTGAATTTGAATTTGTATTCTGGGTGCGAGGGATTTTTCAGAGTGTAGATGCAAACTATACCTTTGGTCTTATAGGCGAGAACATTATCTGAAAGGAACAAAATGTAGGTGTACCTATCTACTAGTTATATATAGACTAACGAGTTGAAATAAATAAATAGGTAGGCATCTAGATATTGTTTATAGAATCAGTTTTGCGGAGCTATTCATCATGCAAATGGGAGTACCTAATCAATATGAAAAAATTTGCCGAGAGCGGTGGGAAGTAGGTATATATCTTCCTCATACATGGAGAGTAGGTACAGGGGAAGAAGTGTAAGAATCCGAATATCATACATTTGCGGAAGAACAAAACAAACCTTACTTACACATAGTATGAAGCACAGTAGTGAAAATGGTAAAAAATGATTAAGAAAAAAATGTCACAATACAATCATCTTTGTATATAATTTCACAGAAATATATATGTCTGCTAAAAAACAGTTCTGAAAACTAGGTAATGAAACTAAAATAAAATATGTTGGATGAGTCCTTTTCATCCTGGATTTAAAGTCTTATTGTTATTCCTACTTAGTCGTCTGAAGGTACTAGGGACACTCTAGTCTGCATTGGCGGACAGCACACATCGGATGGATCGTACGTTAAGATTCTTAACACTGTTTGTAGGCAAACCCACACTAGAGTCGGGGCGGGAAGCGCCTTGTCAAGGGCGAAAATAAGTCTCGTTCGGTTTGGTCTATTCCTATTATTTACAGGGATGTGCAGATTACAGCCGGGGGGCGAAGCATGGCGGGATGTGGCATGGCGGAGAGGATTGAAACATTCCCTTAATAGACATACATAGGTATTTCCACGGTGGGGGCCATTCAAGAAATGGTGGATGGCCTACAGAAGACAATGAGGGGAAACCACCACTCGAGACCGATGGGACCGTTGGTGACGCTGGACGTGACCAATGCGTTTAATTCAGCCAGGTGGCTTGATATAATCAAGGCTTTCGAGGTCGATTTCAGGCCCCCCCCCCCCCCCTACTTGGTGAGGATGCTGAGGCACTATATGAAGGGCTCTATGAGTCAGTGGACGGAACAAGACGGAGGCCCCTGACGTCCGGGGTCGCTCACGGCTCTATCCTTGGCCCACTGCTGTGGAATATGAGCTATAACGGCTTGCTGTGTCTTCAGCTGCCTGAGAAGATGCATTCAATCTGTTATGCCGATGATGAAGCCGTCCTTATACTTGGGCGGAGCTTAGACGAGCTGCAGATCAGACTGAACTAGATTATGGGGCTGGTGACAGAGTGGATGCTCTCACATGGCTGTCCCTTGCCAAGAATAAGACTGAGCTGGTCTTGGTCGCTAGCAGAAGAGTCCCCACAGCTGTACCATTGATGGTGGCAGGGGAGGAGATTATGACGCGGCCTTGGCGGTAATGCCAAACACTGGCAGCCCTAGGCAGCCTATGAGGCGTTTGTTTATGGCAGTGATCCACTCCATTCTGTTATATGGAGCGGAGATATGGGGCAATGCGGTAAGGCGAGAATGCTACAGGAAACCACTTGCAGCAGTGCAGCGTAGAGGGGCCCTATGAGTTGCCTGTTCATATCGCACGGTATCAGAAGAAGCGATACCCGTGGTCGCTAGTGTTGTGCCGATCCACTTATTAATCGCGGAGCAAAGAGCCCTTTACGAGAGGCGGGATGATGTCGCCAGTGAAGCGGCCAAGAAGGAGGAGCGGGAAAAGACGCTGAATGTAAGGCAGGACGAGTGGACAGTTGGACACAAGTGGAGATGGACAAGGTGTCTCATCCTTGACTTGAGGAGCTGGGTGGCCAGGGGACATGGGGAAGTGGATTATTTCCTGAGCCAATTCCTTGCTGGTCATGGCCTATCTATGGCCTACTTGTTTAGAATGAATAGGGCGCCGAGCCCCGAGTGCCCATATGGAGATTCCTACTGGGATGATGCTGACCACACGTTCTTCTGGTGGGATGGCGACTAGAGTGGCCGAGAGAGTTTGTCCCGTGAGATAGGAGTTTTTACGCCCACGACAGTGGTGAATATCATGCTGGAAAGCAGCACGAATTGGGAAACGCTTGCCCAATATGTGCAAGACGTACTACGGAGAAAGAAGGCGTTCGTGGACTCAAGACCAAGTCAAGACGACGGAAACGATCAAGACGCGGGAACAAGTAATTTGGATAGCAGCTGCACGTCGGTGGACGAAAACAATGAAGAAGGACAAAAATAACAAGATATAAAATTGAAATAATACTTGAAAATATCACTTCAGTAAACATAAATCGAAAAAGTTCCAATCATGAAGCATGATCGTGTGAGCGAATTTTCTAAATTATCGTATTCTATAATTAAATTCTTTTGGAATTTGAGCTTTTTGAGCGCAATGAAATCGTCAACTAATAATATTGAGACAAAAAACGAATTCTAAGTAATAATCTGCTATTCCAAAAGATATTTCGGATTTTTATCATTTCTGCAGTGTTATAGATTTCTTTAGCAAATGTCAATGAAATTTAATTACAATTTTCAGCATAATTTTTTACATAAATTTTTCAATGCTCTATTTTATAGTTAATAAACTTTATTTGAGTAATAGTCTGCTAAAAAATATAAATTTCACAATTTTCAGCAGCTTTTAGTGATTTTTTCAGCACATATTTTGAAATTTGACCAATTTAATGTTCTCAAAAAGTGCTGGTGAACAAACTCTTCCTTTCATTGGAAAGCTTTATCTTTTTGGCGCAAGAACGGAATTTTTATCTCAATCCTAAGGAGACTTATCGTCTGGAATGACACAGCCATATATACAATATACATACATACATACAACATACATACAATATACATTATGTATATATATATATATATATATATATATATATATATATATATATATATATATATATATATATATATATATATATATATGAAAAAGCGCACACTTCAGGAATCGTTTCAAAATGCCTCAAAACGGATGTCAATGAACAAAAGTTTCAAAAATTTTGATTTTAAAAATTTCTGAGCCATTGCAATAGCTTCACTTTATACGAAAATTTGCTTAAACAAACTCGCATCACAAGTGAACACAAGGAATGAGATCTTTGAAACCAAGAGATTGCCCTCCCAACTGGGGTATCACACTGATAATGAAACATGGAATCCATAACTTAACCACAAGCAGAACTCTAAGTCAACTTAGTTGAGTTCCATAAAAAAGAGAAAATTTTAGAAAATCATTACTGATTTTTGTTTTCATTTTCAATCCAATTGGCATCAAATAGCTCTGAAAAAGTTAACATGGACCCCACTCACAACATCGAATTTTAAAACATTGAAAATATAAAGATGGTGGGATTGTGGTGGCGCCCAATTCAAACT
The DNA here is from genome assembly GCA_030762985.1 of Adelphocoris suturalis. Classification (NCBI taxonomy): domain Eukaryota; kingdom Metazoa; phylum Arthropoda; class Insecta; order Hemiptera; family Miridae; genus Adelphocoris; species Adelphocoris suturalis. Next base: position 1,525,420 of record CM061051.1, on the reverse strand, counting down.
GAGTGCCTATGTTCAACTTTGCACTGCTAGTTCAACTTTACCCACTTTTACGGCATTTATAGAGGTCCATCCAACGATTTCGACTAGGTACCTACTATATAGATGAAATTCATATGAAGATAGATACTATTTTGGTGTGTGGCAGACCCATTACGTTTCTACAGCTTTTGGCCCAAATCTCCCACCTTATAGGTAGTATTACTTACATGTTCCAAATGAGACTGCAAACATATCATAATATTTGGGGCTCCATTTAATATCCGTCACTATGATGTTTTGACTCTCTTCATTGTGAAACTCCCAAAGGGGCAAGAGGGCTCCTTCCTTATTCCTGAATTTGTCAGCTGGGTCATCGTAGAACTGGCAGTCTGAAAAAATATATTAGTTACCTAACTAAAGAAAAACACATTTAAATAAAATTACTTCCCTTGCGAGGAAAACAAATGAGCTAACATAATGTTGAAAAATACCTATGTACCAAAAGCTATGTCTTCAAATGTGTTTTGAGTCACCATTCTCTCCATAATTTTAACAGCGTGAAACATTCTATGCTCTTGTGAATCATCGTTATTCGTAGCTATAGATTTGTCATGGGAGTTTGCCGCATCGTGTCTAGCCAGTATTTGTTTTTCTTTCTTCTCTTTCTCTCTCGCGGCTACGATGTTAGCGTAGTCTCTTTGGTAATCATCGTAAATCACCCATTGACAAAGTTGTTCCTTAAGTGAACTGGATGGTGGTGGTGTCGTCTGCGTGCTTTCATCCTGGAACAAATGAACGAGTTTTATTGAGCTCGAGGCAACCCTCTAGTTCTCATAGGCACACTAGAAGAGGAATTTTCAACTTCCCACCTGTTCCCCATCATTTAGGACTCAACAAAGTAAAAATAATTTTTTTTTTCAGTTTTTTTGCAATGGTGGGGGAAATATGTAATACCGCACCCTGGAGGGTGCACTGGGATTGGCTACCTCAGCCTTGCTTAGGAAATGACGGATTTTCTTGCAGCAAACAGTTCTAATCAAAACAGAATATATTCAAATGTACATAGCCGTCCAATCTTGGGATTGACAAATGATTGTAAAGTAAAAGATAATTTATTAGTAATTTCATACGCGATTAGGTACCTATTTTCGTGAAATGCATAGAACCAGTGGATGCGTATACTCACACTACAGAGTTGCAAAAAATTTCGTGCGTTTTTGTGGCACACCCTACATCTTTGCCTACAGGAAATGATTTCTTGTCCTGAAGAAGCTTCTGATTAGCTCGGGTTATGAGTACAGGACATAAGACATAGAAGAAATATTGTGCTCTGCTCATGGGGATTCCTACTTTGAAGCAATACGCTTGCATGACAGCTCATCGAAAGGGCCATCTGCTCTGATATTTCTCATAATTTGCCATCCATTTTGACAGGCTACATCTTTGCCAAAAGTAAATAAGGAGTGCTACCACTTTTACCCATGAAAGAAGCAAGATTTTAATCAAATCTATCCACCCATACTAAAAAATGGATGAACTGCACAACTGTATCAGGACAATTTACATTCATATTTATTCATCTTTTCTTCTTTCAATGAAACCAGTCCGTTGCATTTTGTTGACAGCTAGGGTAACTATAGTGTTGTCGTTCCATCTGATCAAACACATGTTTTCTGCGTACTTAGATAGAAATTTGCCTATCTCGTTTTCTTGAAATAGGCCGCAGAATTGATTGGGTAGGTAACTACTTTTCAGCCCAATTCCCTCTGATTGTATCAGCCAGGACGAACCCTTTAGCGATAAGTTCACGCAAAAGGATCATTTCCAGAGGGATACAAATTCAAAAATTACAGCTGCATCCAAACCAAATTCTTCTTGTTGTGGGAGGCGAGATGTTGAACCTTGGCACAGTTCAAGTGAAACTAGGTAGCGATCTCTGGTTGCTTTTGGCCATAGCGTGTTACTAAATTAAATGTAGCTAACTAAACTTTTGATGTCATGATTGTTTACAAGGCTGCCATAAGACGGTAAGTAGGTACCCACCATGGATTCATCCTCAGAAGGATGAGGTGTATGAATGTATGAATCCCTCTTCAAAATCTCTTCTCGGCATATTGAAATATGGCTTGGCTTTTGAAATAATATACAGAGAATTTGTCTACTTCGTACAAATCTCTCTGAATAAAAAAAAAAAAAAAAAAAAAAAAAAATCCTCTATTTTGTCAGAGACTGTATTGTTGAATGTACCGCTCTCTTGAACCCGCATCGTTCTAATTTATTTTAGGGATAGATATCCTATCGCCATCAGAATTGGAATGAACACCTCCATTTCAGGTGGTGTCACGTCTTGCGTGTGGTTCAATCCGGCTGCATATCCATGCAGCTTCATTGATCCATCAAGACAAAGTTTGAAAATATCAGGAGAAAATATGTTTGGAAGCCCTGGACAGCATTCAGAGATGTAACATCATAACCCTGAGTAACTTCAGTCCCTACCACTTCCATCTTACCCAATCGATAATCCACAATGGGGGAATGCAAATGAAATTAACACAGTCGAACAAACATAGAAACAACTCCAACTTGACGTTAAACAGTATAGCCTAATTAGAGCAAACAGAAAAACTCGGATTGGCATCAGGAAGAGGGAGATAAAACCCAGGCGTGTGGGTGCAACTGGGTGTGGATGGAGAGCCACAGCAGCTAGGCTATTCTGAAATTTTGGCCGGAAGGGGGTTAGTTGCATAAACAAACTATCTAAAAGTAGGTTTGTGCAAGAAAAACGAGTTACATGCCATGTATTTGGCATGGTGAAAAATAAACCGATGAAATTCAAAGTCAACTGTAGAAGCACAGACATGACTGACTTCAACAGGTTTAAACCTCCAGTCGGGCTAAATCATTGCGGTTTCCTGTTTTTTTTTTTTTTCTCGGTTTGGATATAATTTCAAGAAACTATAGGTCGCTTGGAATAGGCCATGAACCGTTTTTCGAATTTCTGGAGTCAAATAAAGAGGTGCACTGGGGACTGGAGGGTTAAGTGAACTGGATTGATTTCATCATCAAACGAACAAAATGAACGAGTTTTGTAGAGCTCGAGGCAGCGCCTGTTGACCGAATTGATCGACGGTAAACGTGCGAAATTGATCCAAAAAGTTCCAGTCATGCAGCATGATCGTATGAGTGAATTTTCGTAAATAATCCTATTATTTTATATGATAAAACATGTTGTTTTAGAATACATTGTTTTGAAATTTGTTGTACTGTTTTGAAATTCGAGCATTTTGAGTGCATAGATATAGTGGAGTTACTCTCAGCAACCTTGTTCTTAGTCACAAGACAGGTAGGTATGTACCTACATCGGCCTGCCAACTAATGTTATCTCTAAAATATCCTACGTCCTTTTATATCTACGTGTAGTATGTAGGTACCTACACCTTCTGTTGAGACGATTATACCAACAGTGTGTTCATGTCACAATTTTACGTACCCTAGAAATGACTTTATACGTCAGTGCCCCTCTATCGCTGTAGTTGAATTGGTTTGCCAATTTCTTTCGAGTTGGCTTCACGCTTTTCGCTGCTGGTTTGGGTTCATCGTCTTCCTGCTCTCCTTCTTCTCCCTCTTCCCCGTCGGCTTTCTGTCCATCTTCAGCACCTTCTTCTTCTGATTTTTCTCCAGTGGCAATCTCTGAGTGATCTGTGTCACCTAATGAAAATGAATAGAAATAAATATCACCCTAAGGGTTTGAAATTGGTAATTTAATTAGCGAATTTCGTAGAAAATATAGGTAAGTAGCTATTTTAATGGCTCCAATAATTATAAAATCAAGATTTTCCAAAATTGTCTTCGTGGAAATCCGTTTTGAGGCATTCAGAAACGATTCCTGGTTTTAACGCTTTTTCATATATAGGTATATATTTATGTACTTATACCAGGTATGGATTATTGTTGCTTAAAAGTTATAAAGGGTGGTATGTCCGGTGCCGATCACAATGGAATATTTACTGGAGTTTCTAAATCGAAAATGAGTCGACACGTGTACTGCCGTTCAACAGAATGGGTCCTTGAAGCTTCGAGAATAACAAAAAAAAGCTCAAAAAATTGCTAAATTTGGCGTTCACAAAACTAATAATGCTCCCACAAGTTTGAACCAATTTTAATGAAACTGATACCAGTGTTTCTTCACTAAAAAAAAAACATTAGAATGTTGAATAGGCCTATTTAGCCCTAGGAAGTCCAGAATGCAGCGCGTAAAATAGGGCTTTCACCATTACCGGATAAAGCGCCAACAAGCAACTCTAAAAAATGCACATTATTTTCAACAAATTTAGGAATCGTTAGGCCTTCGGAAGGAATCGACAATCGTGGATTATAGTCTAAAGTGACCCTAAATTTACAGTGCAACTGATCCTCTTACAATTTTACACATATAGAAATATAAATAAATTCATATACAGCGTGTTCTAAAAGTAACCCCCCCCCTCCCCCGACTTTTCCCCACAAATTTTGGAGGTCCGAGAACTTGAATTTTCCCCCTGATTTTTATTTGTTTAAAACTTAGTAACAGGCACCCCAAAAACGCTTTCCAAATTTCACTTCGATATCTCAAAAGTTGAGATAAAAATGGGGGTGGAAAAAATGAGGGGGGTTACATCTGGCGTTAGGGACACCCTGTACATGTAACTTTTGATTTTCTATAGAATTTCCTAAAATGATTTGGAATAAACAAAAGTGGTAATTTCTTCTGAAGGCCTAAAAAGATGCCTAAATTTGTTGAAAATTATATTCTGGGTTTTTTAGAGTTGCTTGTTGGCGCTTCATTAATGACGAAAATCCCATTTCCCTCTCTGAACTCTCACCTTCCTGAGGCTTAAATAGGATAGTCCCTATACACCAGTCTATGTTTTTTGGAGTAGAAACACTGGTGTGAGTTTCATTGAAATTGGTTCAAACACGTGGGCAATTGCCCACCAGTAAATATCCAGTAAATATTCCAGTTTTCCAGTAAATATTTCTTTGAGATCGGTGCTGGTCTTACCGCGCACTCCCCTTGTTAGTATAAAGCACCCAACGAAAATTGTGGAAAAAAGAAGTTAAGGGGGGTTACTTTTGAGACACCCTATATATATAACCCACGCCCCCCGGATCTTTTCTCTTTTCTACTGTGTAGAAAACGAGGATAATTTGCTATGCAATTCTTATCGATATAGTCCGTAACGAAATTATCGATATATATATATATATATATATATATATATATATATACGACTTCAAAAAATAAAGTCGTTTTTTTCTCTTTTGTACATTTTTTTCGTTCATTTTACATTAAAAAAATGGATATAAAAAAATTTGGATATAAAAAAATTATCAAGCCTGGCTGGGATTCGAACCCACGATGCCGACGCTACGGACGTTTTTTCGTTACGGACATTACAAAAAAAAAAAAAAATTGTTGGGGGTCGGCCTAAGAATTGCATAGCAATTTTTTTATATATATATATATATATATATATATATATATATAATGAAAACTTGTGATCAGCTGCTTCAGGTTTCACCTCTCCTTATAGTCCACGAGCCCACCCAGCTTGTCTTAATTCATCTTAGGGAAAAGGTTGACTTCCTAGAATCGAAATCATCCATCCCCTGACAAGGAAAACGCTTTTATGTCAACCATTCCCTGGACGTTTAGGCGTAAGAAAATTTTACATTTTCAAAATTTGAACCAAAATTACCTCATAAGAGGGACGAATGAATTTGACGTCAATCGTTCACATTTTCCTTCCGAGCTTACAACTCCCTGGTCAGACATGTCTAGAAGGGTCTTACGAAAATCAGACAAGAATAATTTGAATGAAATTTACCTTATAAGAGGGTATCAGGGGTAAGAGGGTACCATCAACATTCTACTCATTTGGGTATCATGAATTGATATTCGTTTCGTCAGACGAAATTTCTAAGGGTAGGTAGGTACGACGAAACCCCTTTCGCTACAAAATTAATTTCTTCTCTTTAGGGGAATCGTCAAGTTCGTTTTCATAATGTTTCCTAACTTAACCACCACAGGGAGATATAAAAATAGTGGTTTCCGTATAATGCAAAAGTACCATTTTTTATCAGTTATTAGAGGAAGCTTGTAGCGTTCACGACGATTTGAGTTACTTTGTGAAAATTTTTGCTCGTTCTGTCCTGTGTTTTCAACGAATTTTCAAAGAAAAAATGAGGTATTTAGATGGTTTTAAAATTTAAAAAGTGGGAGTGAAGGGGCGGGGGCCTCCTACAAATCCGTTTCACACATCAAAGAACACAATCCTAGATTTTAACGTCGTATATATATATATATATATATATATATATATATATATATATATATATTATATATATATAAATAAATATATATATATATATATATAATATTTATTTAATATTTATTTATAGGGTGTATTTCCAGACGATAAATCCCTTGAAAGACGGTGTAAAAAATGCATTCCAACGCAGAAATGTCCGTCTTGGCAAACAAGTCGAGTTCGTTGGCCAGCTCGATCGCTCCTGAATTTCAGGTTCAAATTTACAATTCAGTGTCTCAAAAAATGTTTAAAAGTCCAGTCATGCAGCATGACCCCATGAGCGAATTTTTGAAGAAATCTTCGACATTTCAGTCGCTATTGATTGTGTAGAGAAATTTTAGTTTATGATTTTGACAGACAAACATGGAATGAAATTTTAAACAAGCACCTACTACCTACGTTTTAAACAGCATGGTTCTAGGATTGGTTATACAGGGATACTTCCATAAGAGTAGTTCAATCTGAATTTGGACAATGTTTCATGCAAATATTACCGATTTTTACAACTAGCGAACGGCATTATTTCGATTTTTGACTGATTTTTCAACTTTGATATTTTTGAAAACTTGATACATATTCTTATAGGAAATTTTACGCTGATTCCGAATATACCACATGTTAGTATGCTGAAAAAATTATTTCGCACAACAAATCGCAAAAAACAGGCTATTTTGAAATTTTTGACTACTTTTTTGAAAATTTCAAGCCGAAGATGTAATCCGATCATGCTGGCCAACGAACTTGAACTTTCGTTTTGTGTCCTTAACATTTTAAAATTTGTTTGAAGTTTCTAGCACAATTCTACGGACAGTTATCGTCTGGAATGACACATATATACATACATACATACATATATACATACATAAAAAAATGCGTTAAACTTCAGAATATGATTCAGAATAGCCTGAAACGGATTTCTGCATAAAATGTTTTCAAAAATTCACATTCTACAAATTTTGAGGCGAGAGCAATAGCTTAATTTTCTTCAAAAATTCGCTAAAAACCGGTTTTTTGACAATGGGGCATATGGGGTGTCATAGTCGAAGTATTTTTCAGCGCTGAGTCGATTGCCACCTCTCCCAGATCTCTAAGATTCATAAATTAATGAGAAAAAAATATTTTTAGGTAAAAAAAAACCATAATTAACCAAATTTTCGAGTTCAGCTTTGTGCCTTAACATTTTCTTTGAGATCTCGTCACAAGGGTGCCGCCTCAGTTTTATTCACTAATTTTGGTTTATTATCTCCAATAATAAACCTATTTGATCGTATAGCAAAAATTTGTATAACCCCCCCCCCCCCCCCCCTCAAACTTTGTCACTTTACGTTTCAAGGTGCGGAGAATCCAAATTTGAAATGTCCGTCCGCCGTTCGCCGTCCGCCGTCCGGGCCATAAAAGGCCTTAGAATTGACTTAAAAAATCTGTTCTTTCGCACATAGACTCCACTTGGGGTCTAGTTGGTCCTAACTTCTCGCCAGCTCGATCGCTCCACACCCATGGGCGCTATGAGCCAAAAATAGGTGAAAAAGCCTCTTTTTTTTTGTATATTTCAAGCTGTATAGAAATTGGAGATTTATGAGTGAAAAGAAAATGTTAGCTATTAATTTTATGGGAAAAAAAGTATTCTAAATGATACTCTTCTATTCAAAAAGAGATTTTGGATTTTAGGATGTTTTTTGCAATTTTATAGATTTTTTAAAACAAAATTTAATGAAGTTCAAGTTTTTAGCATAATTTCGTACATAAATTGTTGAATGTTCTATTTCATACTTGATAAACTTTATTTGACCAATCTTATGCTAAAAAATATCAATTTAACGATTCTTAGCCATTTTCAGTGATTTTGTCAGCACATTTTTTGAAATTTGACCAATTAAATGATATCAATATACAGTATAGGTAACACTTTTATGTGTTGGGAAGATGACTAGGTAATAAACTGTTATGTTCATCAACTATATTAAAAAGCGTAAAACTGTGAGATTCCGCTGCTGTAATGGATTGAACCCATTTGTGAGGTCCGAAGCTCCGAGTTCCGATACTAAATATACTATAAGCGACGTTTAATAATTATGGACCAGAGATCTACGTAGAAACGACGATCGTCTAATACATAAATAATAAACCTTTGTGCAATAATTTGCAGCGTTTTTTCTTTGGTTTGGCCCTCCTGCGTCAAATGATCGGTGGTGCGTTCTTCACATTCGCGAAGAAAGTGATCGTCATAACAATCAAAATTTTCAAAAAATTTATGCTTCTTCTGAAAAAGCCCATTTTTGTGCCGAAGTACGGAAAAAAAGGAGATCTAAATACAACGAGCTGGCAGCACGATTCCCTAGAGAAAACCATAATTCATTTGGACCGCCGCGAATGTTACAGTAAATTTACTGCTTTAAGGAAGACATGCTAACTCAAGGAACAGATGGCGATAATCCCCGTCAAGTCGTTAAAAATCTACATGAGCAGCTGAGAGTCGTTGAGCCCCTTTTTGAGGCAATGAGACCCGCTATCACTTCATGAGAATTTTTTTTTAATTCTGCAGTGTTGGGCTCAACCAGATTTATTAGATACAAACAAATGTTATCATTATTATAATAATTATCAGCTAATAATGTGAAAAGAGAGAGGTTCCAATAAATTTGGCATTTGTCTGTGTGTTTACCTTGTAAAAGTGACTTTTGTTATTATTTAAAGAATATCAGATTTATTACAGCTAAGCCTAGGTTCATTGTGACAGTGCATGGTGTCAGGTGTATTCTCCAATTTCAACGATGCCCAGGAAGAAATCTTAGAGAAAGGCCAACAAGGAATTTGAAGATGAGAGTGATGAAAATGAAACAAGTCAAGGGCGCCTAACAGGAGGAAAGGTCACAAGGGCTTTATATGATGCAATGTAGGGCCTTGAAGTTAGAAATCGGGAATGAAGTATTTGTAAAAGATGTAGAAGTGAAAGGAAAGATAAAAGAGAAGCTGGAACACCCAAGATCTTATTTAGTTTGTTTGGAGAATGGATCTGAAATCAGAAGAAATCGGTGGCATTTGGTAAAGCTGAAGGGGAAAGTTGCACATAGAGTTCCAGCTGATCAAACGGAAGAGTGTAGGAATCGACAAACACACTGGAGAAGTGAAAGGATAACCCGCCTACCACGAAGATATTTGGATGAATGAAAAACTTATAAGAAAAGGGGATGTAGTGTTGGGCTCAACCAGAATTATTAGATACAAACAAATGTTGAACATTATTGTGATAATTATCAGCTGATAATGTGGAAAGAGAGAGGTTCTAATAAATTTGATATTTGAAGACCGCCATATGCCAAACAACCTAAGTGCCATTTTTTTGAGAAATACGTTTTTTAACGGATTCCGACCTTTGCCATAAGACAACTGATCATAATCATCAAGTTTCTGAGCGATAGTAGAGCTCCGAGCGGTTCGTTTATCAATTTCAAACCAAACAAACCTAAGTGCCCATTCTGCTGCACAATGTTACTTGCGTTGCTATGCTTCCTCCATGATCCCCCCATTGATATTCTTTACACGGGAACGAACTAATAATAAAAAAGTCCAGTCATGCAGCATGACCCCATGAGCGAATTTTTGAAGAAATCTTCGACATTTCAGTCAATATTGATCGTGTAGAGAAATTTTAGTTTATGATTTTGATAGACAATTAAGCATTTGAACATAGTTTTATTAATCTAAAAATAAAATTAATATGAGTATTTATAAAGAAAAAGTCCAGTCATGCTTATCTATTGCTGCATCAGGATGTCCTCAAACTGCTCAGTTTTGGCAAAATCACTAATTCAAACCACAAAACATCATAAATTTGGTTTCTCGAAATCAATTTTTTGACCCAGTATTTGACACCCAAATTTTTGCAATGAATGATTCCGTGTATCAACAAAACGTTTATTTCAAAATTTTATAAATAAATTAAGCATTTGAACATAAAATTAAAATAAAAATAAAATTAATATGAGTATTTATAAAGAAAAAGTCCAGTCGTGCAGCATGACCCCATGAGCGAATTTTTGAAGAAATCTTCGACATTTCAGTCGCTATTGATCGTGTAGAAAAATTTTAGTTTATGATTTTGATAGACAAACATGGAATCAAATTATTAAAAATAATTAGGAGGTACTCATACTTTATTATTATTAAACTAATCTTGTAGATTTAAAGACAAATGTAGGTAAATATTCATAGATTTCGATGGAGGGAGGCCTTGAGATTAACGTTACTGACGGCCGAGCGGAGCGAGGCCTTGTGTCTGCGTGCTAGTACGTACATAAATAGAACTTCTTCATAATTTCATGGCTGATATTTTCTAAGCCACAGTCAGTATTAAAGCTACATCAAGTCCTAAAACAGTTGAGCGTAAAACATTAAAGAGAGCGACCGAGAGACTCGGAGGACGGAATATTTGACAGAGTAAACTCATCAGTTGTGATTACATTTTTTTTTTTTTTTTTTTTTTTTTTTTTTTTTTTTTTTTTTTTTTTTTTTTTTTTTTTTTTTTTTTTTTTTTAACAAGCATCTACTACCTACGTTTTAAACAGTATGGTTCTAGGATTGGTTATACAGGGATACTTCCATAAGAGTAGTTCAATCTGCATTTGGACGTTTCATGCAAATATTACCGATTTTTACAACTAGCGAACGGCATTATTTCGATTTTTGACTGATTTTTCAATTTTGAAATTTTTGAAAACTTGATACATGTTCTTATAGGAAATTTTACGCTGATTCCGAATATACCACATGTTAGTATGTTGAAAAAATTATTTCGCACAACAAATCGCAAAAAACAGGCTATTTTGAAATTTTTGACAACATTTTTGAAAATTTCAACCCGAAGATGTAATCCGATCATGCTGGCCAACGAACTTGAACTTTCGTTTCGTGTCCTTAACATTTTGTTTGAAGTTTCTAGCACAATTCTACGGACAGTTATCGTCTGGAATGACACATACATATATACATACATACATATATACATACATACATACATACTCGTACATACATACATACATTAAAAAATGCGTTCAACTTCAGAATATGATTCAGAATAGCCTGAAACGGATTTCTGCATAAATTTTTTTTCAAAAATTTACATTCTACAAATTTTGAGGCGAGAGCAATAGCTTAATTTTCTTCAAAAATTCGCTAACAAGTGAAAATTAAGATTCTCTTCATTCGTTTTAAGTTAACTTTGCCCACATCCCAAATATAATGTAGCAGACAACTGACGTGTATCAACCTTGGGATTCATATCGACGATAGCGGTGAAGACTTCTTCTACTTTTAGGACGAGATAGAGGGAATTTCGACCATGTTTGTGCTAAAGTCGGTTAACAGTTTTCACGACTGGATGACCATTGTGCCAGACAGCGGATCTTCAGTGTGCTACCCTTCCTCCAAAAAATGGAAAGCCGAGTTATGATGGAGTAAGTCTAGAGGATTGTAATATAATATACCATTACAGTCTTTGCGTTAACCAGGGACCCTATGAATGTACAATTTCAGCTCAACGGGTCCAGTAGTTTTTACGTGATTTTACACAAACATGGACACCAATAGATTTTTATATAGGTACCTAATCGTCGGTATATAGATTATATAAAAAACGAGAGAAATTGTATGTTTTTATTTTTTCAAACTGTTTTACGTCTCATGCTTTCCTTATATTTTAATTACTTCTTTTAAATACAGTTGGTGCAATGAAAGTTTTAATTACCTACCCACTTCATATTCAACCCTTTCTGCTACATTTTGTGATATAAGAATCAGAACACAGGCTGAAATGTATTTCAATAAACTAACCTTTCTGGTTACCAAAATAAGTTAGTACCTACTAGGTACTTAGGGTGTTTTGGTTGGAATTCGCTAAAAATAGGATAGTTGAATTTTAGTTGTTGATTTATTTACTAATTAAACAATAATAAAATGTACAACGGACATGGAAAACTACAAAAGACATTTCATTAATTTTTTTGCTCAGCTATGAACAGTTTTTTGGGTCTGCTGGACAATTTTATAAATGGCACTTAGGATGTTTTGCATATGGCGGTCTTAATTTGTCTGCGTGTTTACCTTGTAAAAGTGACTTTTGTTATTATTTAAATACTATTACATTTATTACAGCTAAGCCTAGGTTCATTGTGACTGTGCAAATTCTTTTTCTGTTGATTTTTAATCCGGACATCATTCTAGAGTGAATGAAACCGATATCAAGCGAATCTGATGACTAGAAGTGGTCTTGAAATTGAATTGCCATTGATCTGAGTTGAGTCGGTACAAATAGAAACCCGAGACTCAGCAGGAAGTTCGTTCCATCGAAGCGGCCGCCTCCCTTTCAACCGGCTCCGCAGAACTACAAAAGACCCGTTTTCTCAAGAACTATTCATCCAATTTCGTTCAGATTTCAAGAGAGTTTATCTAAGCTATATTCATTTATATAGTGTGATCGTTTTTTCTTTATTAAATGAAAAATGTTTTCAAGGTTACTTTTTCGTAATTTTCAATAACAATCAATAATTATTGTGATAGTTAGCTCAACAGCAACACATGTGTTCCGAATGCTAGAACAGTAAGGCAAGATTGTATTGTTTTATTTGGACATTGCTGAGACCAGAATTAGACAAAGCACTAGAGAAATTATAAGGACTATTGATGATGGGTTGTTTCTGTTACTATAGGTAAAAAGAATTTTTATAGCTGGACGCTAATCTTGAAAACATTTTCTCTCTTCGTGACTACCAAAAGCACTCACGGGGCATGGTATTCAATCTAAGAGGTTATTTCCGCTAGCAGTAATAGTAAAATTATCGTTTGCATACTTTTCGGCCGTAATTCAAGTGCTGTTTTGACGACCAGATATATCTCTCAATATAAATAAAACAAAGTACATCTATTTGTCAGCTGGCAGAGGATCTGAAGGCTCAATTAATTCAAATGACGAGCTGAAATTGCACGTGTGTAGGGTTTCAGATGTGACCCAATGTGACTGCCAGTCTGTGGAGCGTGTCGCTGACCTGAGGTATCTGGGGTTGTTGATAGATGAAAAACTTTCATGGTACCCTCATATCAACACGCTGGTTACCAAGTTGAGGAAATACTTATACTTATTTTACAATATTCGTAAATTTTTAAAACTTGAATTTCTAATCATGTTGTACAAGGCGTTAGTCCAGCCAATTCTTTGTTTTGGTATTATAGCTTGGGGAGGGACATGGAAAAGTAATTTAGAACCTCTTTACGTAATGCAAAAGGCTATCCTCAAGGTGATGTCACATCATTATAAACGCTACCCTTCAGTCGATCTGTTTAATACCCTTAAGGTTTTTTCGTTGAAACAGTTATATGCAAAATCAGCCCTGATGTTTTACCACAAGCATACTGGTTGGTTTCAGTTTTCTGACAGTTCTCAAGCATATCATGTGGAGACACGTCAATATAGCTTGGCCATTCACTCAGCTCCTCGTTCCCGAATTTTTAAATCAAATAATCATATCCATTTTAATCTCCCGATTCTGCTCTCCAATGCAACAGTTGCCATTCGCTCACCGCTTTTATATACCCGTCAAAAGTTTAAAAAAATAGTTTTTACATGGCTTATTGGAATAGGACCAGAACAAATTTATTCTATGTTTATAAGTGTTTATCGCTAACTACAAGTGTAACATTCTTTTTCCTTTATTTTTTGGATACCTTTTGTTTAATATTGCAATATTTAAAAATTAATTTTCAATAGTTAGGAAGTATACTCCCCCACACAGCTCGGAGTTATTCTCTTTGTGTGGGGTAATTCCTTGAAGTGTTTACTGGCTTTTTTTGCCCGCCTTTGTAATATTGTGTAGTTGGAAGGAATAAACCATTTTTTCATTTCATTTCATTTTTTTCATTTCATTTCATTTTATGATGTCATTACATTGAAAGCCCCCCCCCCCCCCCCTCCCGGTACTCGACTTGCTAGAGACGACGGACTCTCCGAAAGGTATGTAAACGATAACTCACAGGGCCTAATCAAGAGATTCGATCCCTCAGTTGGTTGGCGTCATTACTATGTGGTGTAGATATTCTGGGTGTATACCTTTATATTTAATGTAATTTTTACGGACTCACCATCCTTATCGCTAGCCTCAGTGCCTTCTCCTTTTTCTTCATCTGACACTTCACCAGATTCATCGAGCGCATCACCATTTTCTTCTTCTATGTCTAACAGAGGACCTAAAATGAGAAAATATTGAGCAGAGTAGATGAAAAATAAATTTATGTTACATTCATTAGAGTTTGGAGCGTAATAACTAATGAATTCTCGCAACTACCATGTCATGGGTGCGTGTGATGAATTTGATAAATTTGAATAATGACTCCAAGGAACGATGTTGAGTGTGAGTTGGTCTTCTGAACTAATAAAACCCTAAATGGACGTGAACCTCATGCAGTCGGATTATCTTTCGAACCGTTGCTCTATTTGCCAGACATTAAGCCCATAGCACTAAACTATGCATACATAGCACTAAATAGCTAGACAACTAGGGCCCGTAGCTCTATTCGAATAGCCAGACCACTTGGGCCCCTAGCTTTGTATGAAATAAGTAATAAAAACGCTGCAAATTATTTCACAAAGGTTTATTATTTTTTCAATTGAGTATGATCGTAGTTTTAGTTGGCTTGCGTACGTCCAGGCTCCTCGGCGTGTCCTATTTCGAGTTGCCACAACCTATACTTCTATAATTATATACGCATGTTTATATTTCTCGATTTGAGCTACTATCTATTCAAATAGTTATTGCCTTAATAATATCATTATCTAAGTACGTACGAAAAGTCGAGAGGATAAGTTATTAAATATGCGTAGGAAAAGCATTGGTATTAACACAGAAATATGACCTAGAAAAAAACATAATTATATTCATGCCTCGAAGGAACGCCGTACCCACCACAAGGTGCCGCGGCGCCTCCTCTCACTCCACCCCCCGCTCACCCACCCCCTCACCCCCCACCGTGACCCCCTGCCAAGCGTGCCAGGCGTGCGTTCGTGAGTAACTCTAACACTCAAAGCCTTGAAAAAGACACTTTTTCGGCCGTTTTTGGCTCATAGCATCTATGCGAGTAAAGCGATCGGGATGGTTAAACGTTAGGACTAACTAGACCCCAAATGGAGTCCCCGGCGGACGGACATTTCAAATTTGGATTCTACGCACCTCGAAACGTAAAGTGACAAAGTTTGAGGGGGGATTATAAAAAAGTTTTGCTACACGATCACATAGGCTTATTATTGGAAATAATAAACCAAAAGTGAGATGATTGAAATAATGAATTTAAGATGGGAGGCTATCCTATATACAACGCGAATGTATAAGAAGACTTAAGGCAAACAGGTGAGTGAGGTTTGAATGAGGTTGGAAGAATAAGGTAGTTTGCAGTTGGTAGCTTCATCAGAATAAGCTCTAAGGTAGTAAGCAATGCTATGTACACGGTCTCTCCCGTATTACCACCTGCACCCTGAGGGGTTCTTGAACTGGTGGTCATTTTATAGGGGCACTTCTTTCATCCCATTCTTCCTCCTCATCCTGCAACTTCCCTTATCCCTAGAGCCAGCATTGGTAAACATGGCCGTCCTCCCCTCTTCTTTAACTGATCTATTTATTTTTTCAAGTTAATAGTGTGCCCCCCGCTCCGCCTTTGAGGGAGTTTTCTGAACAAAAAATGAAAAAAAAAAAAAATTCTGATGTGTCACAAACGCAAACTTTTGTGACAAGCTAATTTCCACAGTTTTCATTCGATTTTCATGAAATTTTCAGGGTATGTACGCGCTAGGGTGTAGACGGTCCTCTATCAGCTTCATTGTTCCCAACTCAACACTTCACTCTGCGCATGCGCAAGCGTAAATTCCGCCAAGCATCATTTTCTTACGCCTTAAGACCCGATCACACAGGACGCGTTATAACGCGACGTTAGGCGTTCCAGTAAAGTCGCGTTACCGAGATACGGTACATTGCATCACCCCCGTCACACACACGGCGGTACCTCTCAGCGATACTTTCAGTTACGCGACGTCAGCCAAGCGGGTTGTACAAAATTACAAAATATCGCGCGTTGAGGGAGTTCTCCTCGGTCCTTCTGGTTATCTTCTGGATATTCACCGCTGTTAGTTCATGTAGGTCCTCGAAATTTTGTCTCGACATGCGGAAATTGTTCACAAAACGATCTTCATGTGAGCGCAACTCCCGACATAGACGGTGGTATTCCCCAAGCTCTTCCCTCCTTTGATTGATTGTTTGCTCCCAATACCGTCTATTCCTGCGATCTACTAGCGCTAGAAGAAGTAGAGCTTCTTCCTCATCATAGTCATTTTCAGAAATCATGATAGAAATCATAAATTATAGACGCTGGGAACCGCGAACCCCTTGAGTAGCACAGACAAGACTGGGTCTCGCGCCCTGATAACGCCCAATAATGACGCGGTGTATGTGACGTTGCTATATGGGAACGCGCGTTCCTATAACGTCGCGTTATAACGCATCCTGTGTGATCGGGCCTTTAGTCGTTCGATCACGCTCAAATTCGGGGGATAGTCGGACGATTTGAGCATCCCATATCAATTTCAAGATAATCGTAACATTATTAGTTCCCGCGCATGCGTCAATGGAAAATCCTTGTAACGAGCTTAAATTTCAGTTTTTGATAAAAGAGTCATACCTACATGGATAAGCATTGGTGGCCAGAGTAACTAGTAAGAGTACTTACATTTTTCCAATATTATTATTTGAAAAAGAAAAAAAGAAAAAAAAAAAATCAGTAACCTGTATCTGGAGCGTCGAAAGACAGATTTCCTTCATACGTGACATTGCTCTCGAGGTTGAAAAGCTCTATTATGCCAGGCGCTGGGGTTTTTGTAACGTAAGCACACGTTCGAAAGTCGAATTCAACCAAAGTTTGATCGACAGTTGGATCGCTTGGCATCAAAACCCTCCTGAATTGCTCTTCCAGCTCCTGGTACATAAAATCATATAATATAGGCTAGTCAACAAGCACTATAGCATATATATCTATTAATCTGGCTCTACAGGGATGTATATATACCTACCTATAGGTATTTGTCGAAGGTGCCTAGTTTTAGAATTCATTGTAAAATAAATTAATAGTATAATTGTAATGAATAATCGAATAATATGTTTTGATGTATTTAAGAAGTATACAAATCAATTTGAACAAAATCGTCCCACAGTTGGCTAAATGACAGATTTAGGTGCACAAAAGTGACATTTTATAAGTTTTTATTGCGTAGGAGGTCACTAATATATTGTTGAAGCTCAGGAATGATAATTGTTTTAAACAACGATTGTTTACCACTGACGAGAAAAACATTGCACGTGTTTGAACAGGTACCTTCTCAGGAAGCTTTGTTTTCACTTTCGAAATGAAAAAATTTTTGCTCCAAAATCAAAATTTCCACTCGCATTTTGCGTTTCAGAGCCTCCTGAACAAATTTGGTTCCGTGTCTGTCTGTCCGTCCACATTTCCTTGTAACAGCCATAACTTCCACAATTTGGAGCCGATTTTAACCAAATTTTCAGGGATCGTGCGGGTTAAGCTCTAGATGGTCCCCTATCAACTTCATCATGATCGAATCAACGGTAGCTTCTGCGCAGGCGCTAACGTGAATTTCTTGTGACGGTCATAACTCGGTCAATGTTTAACGGATTTCGATCAGATTTTCAGGGATGATGTGGGTAAGGTCCCTTGAAGTCCCATGAGACAATCATCATAATTGCATTAGCGGTACGCTCTGCGCATGCGTGAACGAAATAT
The DNA here is from genome assembly GCA_030762985.1 of Adelphocoris suturalis. Lineage (NCBI taxonomy): Eukaryota > Metazoa > Arthropoda > Insecta > Hemiptera > Miridae > Adelphocoris > Adelphocoris suturalis. The sequence goes on along the minus strand of CM061051.1, from coordinate 1,507,265 downwards.
TCTTGTTACGGTCCTTGCAACAGCCGTAATTTCCACAATTTTGATGCGATTTTCTTCAAATTTTTAGGGATCGTGCGGGTATAGCTCTACATGGTCCCCTATCAGTTCCGTCATGATCGAATCAACGGTAGCCTCTGCGCAGGCGCAAACAAAATTTTCTTGTTTCGGTCATAACTCAGGCAATTGTGAACGGATTTCGATCAGATTTTCAGGGATGATGCGGGCAATAAATGAAATTAATAAGGAAAATTTTGATTTTAATATGGCAAGAAACCTTGCCCGCATCATCCCTGAAAATCTGACCGAAATCCGTTCACAATTGCCTGAGTTATGACCGAAACAAGAAAATTTTGTTTGCGCCTGTGCAGAGGCTACCGTTGATTCGATCATGACGGAACTGATAGGGGACCATGTAGAGCTATACCCGCACGATCCCTAAAAATTTGAAGAAAATCGCATCAAAATTGTGGAAATTACGGCTGTTGCAAGGACCGTAACAAGAATATTTCGTTCACGCATGCGCAGAGCGTACCGCTAATGCAATGATGATGATTGTCTTATGGGATCCCAAGGGACCTTACCCACATCATCCCTGAAAATCTGACCGAAATCCGTTCAACATTGACCGAGTTATGACCGTCACAAGGAATTCACGTTAGCGCCTGCGCAGAAGCTACCGTTAATTTGATCATGATGAAGTTGATAGGGGACAATTTAGAGCTTAACCCGCACGATCCCTGAAAATTTGGTTAAAATCGGATCAAAATTGTGGAAGTTATGGCTATTACAATGAAATTGGTACGGACAGACAGACAGACACGGAACCAAATTTGTTAAGGAGGCTCTGAAACGCAAAATGCGAGTGGAAATTTTTATTTTGGAGCAAAATTTTTTTTTCATTTTGAAAGTGAAAACAAAGCTTCCGCTGCCTTGCAGTCTCGGAAGCAAAATATCCTAAACAACAGTAATCGATTTGATATTATAAATTTTTATTTCGTGGATATGTGCGGCGCTCTTCATTAACTTCCGTTTTCCTCAATGAAACTCCACAATTTCGTCCCGAGCGATTTAGTTCGTCATATACGAGTACGATGGTAATAAGTTTGATGTCATCAAGAGAAATCCAGCCGTAGTGCAAAATCAACTAATCAACATTCACACTACCCGCATCATATGCTCATATCAAGTTCACTTCATCAAAAAATCAAACCTTATGAAATACGGCAAAATCGGTAGATGCAGTTTTAAGAACTAACGTCTCATTTGACACAGAATTTCATCTTCCTCTAGGTTTACATCTAGGAGTTTTTCAATATTCCAGATAATTCCAGTTTTTTCCCCCAAAAACTCGTGTAAGTAATTGCCTTGAAATTTCCCTTGTATCGTTTGCTACGTTCGGGACCACCTTGTATATTTACATAGATTTCTACTGACCATCCAGAAAATTCGTACACTTAATTCTATGAGTCTTGCAATCTACATATCTAGGTAGGTACCTACTATCTACTTATTACTACGAGACATATTATCTACTTATGCATTGTTACGTTTGAATTTACATTACCTCTTTTGACAAACTGGATTTTTCTTTGGCTCCAGCGCATTCATTCGTTTCCGCCATTATTGTACAATCGAATCGAATAAAACGTACGAGAGATTTCTTGAGCTATTGGTCAAATGTGGATGGATGGAACACCATTACAATTAGATATGTGTTGTTCTTCCATTAATTCCTTTGAAATTCAACTAAAACTTTTGATTCGCAAAATGTTGTACATTATCTAACTCGATGAAAAAATTTGAGACGTATTTGCCTGGAATATTTAAAAGTACTGAATTTTAAGTTCATTAAATGTAATGCTTCGCCAGCAATTATGCATACTTTTTTCTTCTAAATATTCCCCGGAGATTTTGGCTTTTAAAAGTATGTAAACATATCTCTGGATTAAGGTTCAATAGACGCTAAAGCTTACGATCTTGATTGAAAAAAAAAAAGAGCTATGTCAAATTTGTATTTTCTTCAAATATTAATATTTTTTATAATAATTTCAAAATTTGAATTGGGAGTGACTACTTGTTGGGTGGTGTCTCGAATTTCGATTCGGCATTATTTCACGGCCATACGAGTTTTCTCCAACATTTCTTCGAATACTACTAGGAGTGTACCAACTCTAAAACATCTTACGCAACGATCTCTCCGTGTTCAATAATCTTCATCTTCTTGGAATGAAACTTGGAATGGGGAACATTATAGTTTCGAGATTGTGAGCTTCACTTCACTATCTTGTTGACATAGTTCGAATAAACAGCCCATAGCAACGGCGAGTGGTTCGACAGACGACGGATCAGCGGAGCTAGAAGTTGGTTCGTCTTGGTGGTTTTCTGGAAATAGATGTCACTCTCTTTTATCAGCACCCTGTGAGTTTGTGAATACAAATTTCTCGTCTATGAAATTGCCAACTTCGGCAGGTATACCTAATTGTAACTATAATCCTGTGATATTGTCAAAAACGTAAATTTCCAATGAAGGAAACAAAATAAAACTTCTGCCAAGTTGGATATTATGACACAGTTTCTTCGTTTCCACAACATGATTGTATAGATCATTGAAAAGTTGTAAATGGTCTTGGAAAATTCCATAGCAGAAAAGTGAAAATCAAAATACAGCGTGAAACGCAGAATCGATCAATTAAAAAACGAAAAGTCCAGTCATGCAGCATGACCCCCATGAGCGAATTTTTGAAGAAATCTTCGACATTTCAGTCGCTATTGACCGTGTAGAGAAATTTACAACTAGCGAACGGCATTATTTCGATTTTTGACTGATTTTTCAACTTTGAAATTTTTGAAAACTTGATACATATTCTTATACGAAATTTTACGCTGATTCCAAATATACCACATGTTAGTATGCTGAAAAAATTATTTCGCACAACAAATCGCAAAAAACAGGCTATTTTGAAATTTTTGACTACATTTTTGAAAATTTCAACCCAAAGATGTAATCCGATCATGCTGGCCAACGAACTTGAACTTTCGTTTTGTGTCCTTAACATTTTAAAATTTGTTTGAAGTTTCTAGCACAATTCTACGGGCAGTTATCGTCTGGAATGACACATACATACATACATATACATATATATATATACATACATACATTAAAAAAGCGTTAAACTTCAGAATATGATTCAGAATAGCCTGAAACGGATTACCTACTGCATACAATTTTTTCAAAAATTCACATTCTACAATTTTGAAGCGAGAGCAATAGCTTAATTTTCTTCAAAAATTCGCTAAAAATGATGCTTGAAGTCATTTACGTATGCGTGTGCACAGAATGAAGCAATGGTTTGATAAAAATTAAATTGGTACGGGACCATCTACAGTCTAACCCGCACATTACCCGATAGTTTCATCAAAATCGGAAACAACTTGGAAATTAAGGTCGTCACAAGGATTACACATTGACGCATGCGCAGCAGCTATTAAAGATACATTTATGTTGAAATTGATATGAGATTATAAAATCGTCTTCCCCCATTTATCAACCAAATTTTAGTGAGATTGAACTACTGGGGAGTAAGAAAATGATGCTTTGTGGAATTTACGTTTGCGTATGAGCAGAGTAAAGTATACCTTTGGGGACCAAAAAAGTCCAGTCATGCAGCATGACCCAATGAGCGAATTTTTGAAGAAATCTTCGACATTTCAGTCGCTATTGATCGTGTAGAGAAATTTTAGTTTATGATTTATACAGGGATACTTCCATAAGAGTAGTTCAATCTGAATTTGGACAATGTTTCATGCAAATATTACCGATTTTTACAACTAGCGAACGGCATTATTTCGATTTTTGACTGATTTTTCAACTTTGAAATTTTTGAAAACTTGATACCTACATATTCTTATAGGAAATTTTACGCTGATTCCGAATATACCACATGTTAGTATGCTGAAAAAATTATTTCGCTCAACAAATCGCAAAAAACAGTAAAAAAAATGCGTTCTGAATATGATTCAGAATAGCCTGAAACGGATTTCTGCATAAAATGTTTCCAAAAATTCACATTCTACAAATTTTGAGGCGAGAGCAATAGCTTAATTTTCTTCAAAAATTCGCTAAAACTGTTAGGGAATTATTTACAGCTTGTCCCGCTTATTTCCAGAACATTTAATCGAATACAGATGAAAACTCTGGAAATTGAGCTCGTTCCAAAGATTTCACATTCGGGCATACGGAGCATAGCTTCTATTGATGCAATCATGTTAAAATATGATCAAATCGTTTTCTCATAACTATCCACCGAATTTGACCGCGTTAGTGAGGAAGAAAAATTAAAAGTAACTTGAAGGAAGTGCCAATTTATCAATCAATACTATTATGTGAATAGTCTACTTTAGCGAATTTTCGTAGAAAATGAAGCATTTACAATAACTCCAAAAATTTTAAAATCAAAAGTATCGAAAAATTTCTTCATTGCAATCCGTTTTTAGACATTCGGAGACGAATCGGAGAGTTTAACGCTTTTTTATATGTAATGTACATATATACGTCCAGCCGGGGGGCAAGCCCCCCAGACCCCCCATTAAGTTGCTCGCTTCGCTCGCAAGGTGTGGCTGTGTGCATGAGATGGTCTTTTACCCCCCCCCCCCCCCCACCATTCAGGTGTATTACAATTGAAACATGTAGGGGATGTTGCTCGCTTCGCTCGCAAACGGTAGATCCCTAAGGGTAGGTTTAACGGGTGTAGGGGATGTTGCTCGCTTCGCTCGCTCGGTATGGCTGTATATGTGTAGGAAAACACTCGTTGAAATTCGATGTATGTAGGGAATGTTGCTCGTTTCGCTCGCTCGGTATGGCTGTATATGTGTAGGACGGAGTTTCGTTCTTATAAATAACCTCCACGTCCAGCCAGGGGGGTTTGCCACCCCGGACCCCCCTCCCCCCGATAAGTTGCTCGGTTCGCTCGCAAGGTGGGGTTGTGTACATGCGATGGTCTTTCACCCCCCCCCCCCCCCCATTCAGGCGTAGTACAATTGAAACATTCGAACATTCTCTTTCGCTCGCAAACGGTAGATCCCTAACGAAACTAGTCATATCCCTTATTACTGCACCAAGTATCTACTACCAAAACGATAACTAGTAAAAAAAAAGATGTGGCGATGAAGGGCAAATGAGAACCTTTTTCATTTTTCATAGCGCGAAAGCTGAATCAATAGTAAATCAAGCTGAATAATTATTTTGAAGGGACGTAAGTATAACCGAAATGGGTTACTTAATTATTTTTTATTCACCTGATGTAAAACGTTTCTTCCAAATTCGGGTATCGTTCGCGCAGATCTTCCTCAAAATCACTTCCACTCTTAAATAAAATATCGCAAAGCACTGAATATAGAATTTCAAGTGATAGTTTTTTTACCACGATGTTACGATTTTCTTTTTCCACAATGTGTGTTTAAATGTTAGGTACGATGCTTCCGCTGACGTTGAATGATGTGATAGTGATAGAAGACTGCTCCCAAAGAACTATTTTTCTATACGAAGAATGAATCGTAACATTTATTCTCAGGACAAGGTTCGCACCTAGTGGTTTATTTACTCTGACTCGTCAAAGCAGGAGTTGATAGTCACTTACCTTCCTTAACGTTTTCGTTCATTGTGATCACCGACGGCGGAGAACGGCGATCAAATTAATACACACGACACTTGAATGAGTGCGTAGTCGGATTATTCTAGTCCCAGGACGACCGGAGATGACCTACACTTTTGGCACTCTATCAAAGTTAAATAATCACATGATTTTCCCAAAAATCCTCATAATCACTGCTTACTCTCGGTGATGCACCAAAAAAATGTGAAAAAATGATCAGGTACACCTAAACATGTATACAATACATGGTATATTTCGTCTTGGGGCATTTCCCCAGTTTTGTAGGCGTAATCAATCATCAATAGCTGCTACACCAAAATCTTAATTTCAAGCATACGACCAATTATCACACTCAATGCCTTCTCAAAATTTTCTCCACGCCCAAATGGGGAAACTAAGGGCTAGGTTTGTGTCAGAAGGTATCTAGGAACAATATAAAAATGGAAAAACATTTTTATTAACGCTTTCATTTCTTGAGGTTTTTGCACGCTTCCATCCACCGTGCGGCGGCCGGCGGCTGGCCTCCGCGGCTACATGGTCTTGAAAACCGCTACATGACAGCCGCCGCGGCTGCGGCCGGACTGCTCGAGGGAGCAGTCTAGCCGCGCGCCTAGTGTATGCAGACCCGCAATGTTCTCTCCCCTCATAATTATACATCCCTCTGAAAAGAGCGACTTATTTGTGCATTCAGAAATGTATGTACCCAAACAATTGTTACTCATAATAAAAAATACTCTGCCAAACTAGCACATAGCTTCCTCATCCCTGACGTTCGCGCATGCGCATGGGCTTCAAATACCTACATTATATAGCACCATATAGGATTTACCCCGCATCCCTGAAAACCGATCGAATATCGAAATCCGACCAAAACTTTAGAATTTGAGGCTGTTATGACAATTATTACCTCAAAGTTAGGGCGACTTTTTCTTCAGCAGAAATAGGTACTGGAACTTGTGCTGTACCATATTTCGTGAGGTCTTCTCTCACCAACAAAACGATGTGGTGAACTTTTTTTTTTTTTTTTTTTTTTTTTTTTTTTTTTTTTTTTTTTTTTTTTTTTTTAATACATTTTTATTTGTGCTAAAGGTGATACATATTACTTAAAAAATGACAATGTTACGACCCCCTATAAGAAAACTTGTGCTGGGGGTCGGAGTGCTGACTCATCCTGATTATAATTAAATTTATCATATCAACATACGTAATGTATCTTACAAAAAAAATATATATAGGTATATATATTCAAAAAATATAAAATAAAATAACCATCAAAATTTACCGGGATATCGACGAAAAACAGAAATACATTGAAAATCTACCACGGAAACGAAATTGTATTTCAATGAAATCGGTCGAATACATGATTCGAAATTCCAAAAGGCATACTTAAAGGGTTGAAATGAAATACTTTGTCAATTTATTTTTAAAAACAAGTAGCGAAACCTGTTTCCCCTTCAAGGAGGATGGGAGATAATTAAAACAAGAGACCCCCCAAAATGAATACAACCTCTGTCCCATAGCAGTGTTCATTCTCGGCGTAAGCAGGGTGATCTCATCAGCTGCCCTCGTAATACTGAGGTTCCTTCTGAGCTTAACACTACAGAACTCCTTATAAATACATATCATAGTAGTTTTTTCTGCAATTTTTCTTAAATCTAGCACTGCGAACTCCTTGAAAATTGACAAAGTCGGGAATCTGATCGGTTTTTTAAGCAAAATTTTAATTAGCCTTTTCTGAGTGATTGCTAGGGGATTTAATTTTGATTCAAATGTTGAATCCCATGTCACTACACCTTAAACCAACAAGGAATGAACCATTGCTTTGTAAAATAATTTTTTTAGCTTCATGCTCATAAAATGTTTGAAGCCGAAAGAAAGATCTGAAACGTTGTTCATCATTTATCAGGTGGCAGTCGACGAGAATGTTGAAAAAGCCCTCGGTTAGATTTAACGTGTGTAGGGAATGCTGCTCGCTTCGCTCACTCGGTATGGCTGTATATGTGTAGGAAAAACCTCGTTGACATCCAACGTGTGTACGGAATGTTTCTCGCTTAGCTCTCTCGGTATGAGATGTATAGTTGAGATGGGATATAGTGGGATGCCATCAAGACTTACAGCTCATGTTACAATCTGTCAGGAAGTTATACTGCCAACCCAACTTGGCAGACGTTTTTTTCTGTTGGAAATTACTTACTAACAAATTAAATCTGATAAAACTATGTGGAACCAGGAAAAGTTTATTAGATTTGATAAAGAGAGGCCATTATTTAATGCTATGTAATAATTTGCTGCATTTTCTATGTTGGTTCGAGTGGGATTAGAAACTTTTAAAATCGCTTATACACCCTTTCGGAAAATCCCTAGAAGGGCAGTACATTTCCCAGTCTTTTAAACAGGAGTCGAGAAGGTTCGAAGGCGTCCACGGCACAATTAACTTCTTATTTTAATCACTTTGCCCCCCTTCCCCACGCATTTTGACCAACTTCCCGTCACTTTTTTCGAAATCCGATTTCGGATTCAGATTCGGCGGAATCAAAAGTGTATTTCGCTCGCAAAAACCGTTCCGAAAAACGTACCTTTATGGGGTATATTTTAATCGGAAAAAACCAAGTTTTTCGGCGGACTTTTCGAGAAAACGGGTCCGTACACTTTCATTTTTTTAACGCATTTTTTCGATACTTTTTTCGCAATCCGATCGCCCCGTCATCGTCCTCTTAGGTACGACAACCTACGAAACCGGTATTTTTCCGGAATTTTAGACGGCCGTTTAGAGGGGTAGGGGAAGTAAAAAAGAACGGGGGAAAAGCGTGCATTAAAACGGGATCCCACCCCCTTCCCGCCGTACAGCCAATGGTTTGGGTGGGATTAGAAAATTTTAAAATCGCTAATACACCATCCCAGAAAATCCCAAGAAGATCCCCCTACTCGTAGACTTCCGCCACTCAGCCGTTTGGCCTTGCATAGACACAACAAACAAACAGACAGAGTTTCATTCTTACAAATAACTAGCCCCTCCGGCTAGCTTCGCTCGCCTCCACGTCCAGCCGGGGGGCAAGCCCTCCCGGACCCCCCGTTGAGTTGCTCGCTTCACTCGCAAGGTGTGGATGTATTTGTGTAGGAAAACACTCGTTGAAATCCGATGTATGTGGGAATGTTGCTTGCTCCCCGGACCCCCCTTAAGTTGCTTCGTGATTCGTTTCTAGACGTCCCAATGGTTCTCCATTTCAAATTGTAGTGTCATAGGTTGAATAGCGAAGAGATTAGCTTCGGATCTCACTCAGCTGATCAGGGGGCTTCGTATGTTGAATAGTACCTAGGTGATCAATTAGCTCCAGAGCTCACTCAGCTGATGTAGGGGGCTTTATAATCAATTTCTTGATGTTCCAAGTGGCCTCTATCTAAAATTTCAGCATCATTGGTGTGGTGAACTCACCACATATCACCGGCCCTTTTAAGGGCCACCAAAAATAAGTTCACACACCAGAACTATATAAAAAGACGTCAGGCTACCTCTAGACAAAAAAAGAGGAATCGCCGAAAAGATTATGCAAACTACATAATCACAAAAGAAATAAACTCGTCAAAATATAAAACACGACAAGCTAAACACTCACTGCACGAGTGAAGCTTGACGAACCGGCGATCTAACACACGAAAATTACCTTGAGACAAATGACTTGGAAAGCTAATCAAGGACGAACGAAAGCCAGACGCACTCTATGGAGGAAGGGGAGAAGAAGATGTTTCACCTCCCGCACACCGAGTGCAAGCAATCAAATCGGAAGATGTTTCTCCTTCCACACACACGAGCGCCAGGATCAATCGATATAGCCAATCACACGCAGCATCCGGCTTTCCGACGAGTATAAATATAGGATTTACTGGCCCTATGTTTCATACCGATCTCAACATCCGATCTTATAACTTCTCTCTCTTCAAGCCTACTACGATTGACTGAGGACGAAGCTTTCAACAAGATTTACGACGAGAGATTCTACCTTCTTCAAGACTTCAGGTAGACCGAGCCATTACACTTCGTATTACTCGCTACCCTCTAGACGGTACCCCGACGTTGGCTACACCGTCTAGATTCAAAACCTCGCCACCCGGGTCAGCGGAGAAATTCACTGACCGCCCGCTGGGACGAGAGTTTCAGAGCCTTGTCACCCGGGTTCCATATCTATTCGCGAACCGACCGCTGGGGCAAGCCGATTGATCATCAAGCAAACCTCACACAGGTTGACCAATCGAAATAGGCGGACCTGCCTTTTTCGAACGAGCTTCACTCAAGCGAAAAAGGCAGTCGACCCCTGAGGAGGACCCTCCGATATCAATCCGGAAGCGAGTCCCCTCTAAATTCAGTTCTTTTCAGAACTAGATAAAATCCCTTCATTTCGCCTTTTGGAAGAGCAACAGCTCAAAACTGAGGTTTGGCAGCCAGCCGACAGACCACTCGACGCCGGTCAACGGGGCTCTAGTGGGCACGCGACCAGGAGGGCTAATTACCCCTCTCGCCCGACACGTGGCATGGCCTCCGATAGTGACAGGCGTAGCCCCGGCTCTCTCACCAACGAGCAACCGAGCGTTCCACAAGCCGTTCTAGTGAAAGACACGAACATCCCTCAACTTTCTGATACACAGAAAAATCGAGCCTTTGGCATGGCACAATCGTACATATCCCCAGAGGATTTAAGCTACACAGCCAACCAATATCAAACACCTTCAAAAGGGAACTCCGGCGATTTCAACTTGAGAGTAGAAATCCACACGCCCTTACCTACAGGTTATCCTACAAATATGAGCACGCATCGAGCACCTCAAGAACATTTTGCATACGAAACCCAAAGTACTTTTCAGTACCCACAAAATTCTGTCTCATATCATCATGAGAACCTTCGGCCAGGGCCGAAATATCCATATTCGCCGATAGAGAAAAGTCACTTAGATCAGCGTCGCGAAGACCGATCTGAAGCAGCCTTGTTCCGTGACTCACATAGATCATATCCGGTGAAATACACCAGTACACGAGATAATAACGGTACTTTCTCGTACCTCTCACCCGATCACTTTCAAGGATCAGGCCCGTATAACCAGCCTAATAACGGGGCTCGTGACCTTCCACTGGGAGTTCCGACTCCAAGTCAGATGTATGTAAATCCACTACAATTGGTTGAATAGCAAAGAGCTTAGCTCAGGATCTCACTCAGCTGATCTGGGGGGCTCTAGACTTCGTGATTCGTTTCTAGACGTCCCAAGGGTTCTCCATTTCAAATTTTAGCTTCATAGATTGAATAGCAAAGAAATTAGCATTTTGATCTTTCGGCTGATGAGTTCAGAGATGCACTTGCAGTACGGTACATGCGAATTCCGGTCGACATGCCAAGGTCTTGTGACGGTTGTGGACATGGTACATTCTCATTGCACCATGCACTCAGTTGCAAAACAGGAGGCCTAATCTCAAGATGCCACAATTAATTGACAGATAGCTGATGAACACAGCATGGGGAAATTGCGTGAAGGAACCAATTATTCTTCCACCCACAGCAATAAACCCGGCTTTAAGAGGGGACTTGGCTTGTCGAGGAGTGTGGGAACCACAGAGGGAAGCGTTGTTTGACGTCCGTGTCATGGACCTCTTACGTTCCTTGCTCCGTACAAGCAGTCCTTAAGTCAGCAGAAGAAGAGAAAATACCTTCCCGCATGCGAACAGCGCCATTGCACGTTCACTCCTCTAGTTTGTTCTGTTGACGGAGTGTTTGCACCACAAATGGACCGTTTTGTAGATGTGCTGGCAGAAAAACTAGCTGACAGATGGAAACGGCCCCATGGAGTTGTTAAAGGTTGGCTCCGGGCTCGTCTCGAATTTGCCATCCAGCGGGCATCATCAATGTGCCTAAGGAGGGGCGCGACAGAAGTGGAGAAACGTGGACGAGCTTGTCGGATTTTCCGAAGGTGCTGCATTGCCCCTCGGATTCACTTGGAGCGCTCATCTGTAAAAATGGACACAGAACGAAGATACCGATTTTATCCGTCATCCATCTGCCCACTATTATGTGTGGACCAGGAACATACCGGAGAACTATTCACATGTAATTCCCTCAAAAATAAATAATATTATATTCGTAAATTAGCTCCGGTTCTCCAGGTGATTTGGGGGCTCTAGACGTCCCAAGGGCTCTCCATTCCAAGTTTTTTAGCTTCATAGGTTGAATAACAAAAACTAGTGTGACGGTTTCGAGTGTAATTTTCTGGCAATTAAGTAAACGTATTCACGTTAATCAGGTCGCCCCCGTTGATCAGGGGAGCTCCCTGATCAGCTGAGTGAGATCCGGAGCTAAGCTCTTTGCTGTTCAACCCAAGATGCTGAAATTTTAAATGGACGCCTCTTGGAACATCAAGAAATTAATTATAAAGCCCTCTACATCAGCTGAGTGAGCTCTGGAGCTAATTTCTTCGCTATTCAACCTATGACACTAAAATTTGAAATTGAGAACCCTTGGGACGTCTAGAAACGAATCATGAAGTCTAGAGCCCCCTGATCAGCTTACCTTTGCGAGTGAAGCGAGCAACATCCCCTACATGTTTCAATTGTAATACACTTGAATGGGGGGTGTGAAAGACCACCACATGTAGACAGCCACATCTCGTGAGCAAAGGGAACAACTTAATGGGGGGTCCAGGGTCTATGGGGGGTTCCAGGGTCAACCTATGATGCTGAAATTTTAAATGGAGGCCTCTTGGAACATCAAGAAATTAATTATAAAGCACCCTACATCAGCTGAGTGAGCTCTGAAGCTAATTTCTTCGCTATTCAACCTATGCCACTGAAATGTGAAATGGAGAACCCTTTGGACGTCTAGAAACGAATCATGAAGCAACTTAATGGGGGATCCGGGGAGCGAGCAACATTCCCCACATTCATGGGATTTCAACGAGTGTTTTCTTACACATATACAGCCATACCGACCGAGCAACATTCCCTACACACATTAATCCTACCCTTAGGGATGAACGTGCGAAGCTAAAATTTGGAATGGAAAACTCTTGAGACGTCTGGAAACGAATCATAAAGTATAGAGCCCCCCAGATCAACTGAGTGAGCTCCGGATCTAATTCATTTACTATTTAATGCATGGAGTCTCCTTGAGACATGTAGAAACAAATCATAAGGTCTGATGCCCCATAGAGTTGCTAAGTGAGCTCTAGAGCTAATTTCTTTGTTATTTAATCTATGAATAGCACATTTTTATGTAGAAAACATAAAAACGTATTCTACCCTCATCCTTTAGGCGGAAGGTGGTAGTTTTTATTCCATATTTTTTTGTTCGTGTTGCAATTAACGTGGTTGCCAAGAGACTTTTGACACCTGTGACTCCTTTCCCTCAGACATCATAGACAAATTCGTAGGAAACACTTTTTTTTAAATAATGAGTACAAAGCAGAGGTGACTCATAGAAATTTCCTGCTGTAAAACGCTAGCATCCAAAATTTACTATTTTCACTCACTAAATAAAAGCTCCAACCAACATTTCCAATTGCCTTTACATACTTTTTCTGAACTAGATATAGAAATAGAGGTAGAGCATTATTATCATAGTTGGGCGAAAGACAATCCGAAGGTCACCACGTCTTTTATTTGAATCCATTTTCTAGGAATTTTTGTTAAATTTCTTGGCTGACATGATTCAAAATAAAATCACTCACCATCCACTCTATGGTTACCTGTCTTGAATAAATTGAATCGGTTTTTCAATAAATTTGAAGGATATACTTGAATATATTTACCTATCAGACGTAAAATATAGTTATTTTGCTTTCAAACAATTTAATGGGGGCCTTTGCTATTTATTTCATACTTGGGGATGCAGAACACTGCAGCAAAAATATATAAGTAGTATCTACATATTTTTTTGAACGGAAGATGAATTTTTATCTCTCTTGTTAGCAGATGAATCTGGGGTGGACGCCTCATTCTTACACCTAGAATGTATAGGTGAGGGAGAAATATAAGTCGTCACTGAAAGCTACACCAATATCTGATTTAGTGGGCATCAAACACTGGAGCATTCTATAGGAGGGTGGGTAAATATACATGATATCATTAAAATAAAAAAGAAAAGATATTAGTGGCTGAAAATGTTTATTAAAAATCACACGAAGTCTAAACAACAACAAAATTATTTGCACATACATCAACATTTATCTTACACATACTCACGAAAATTAAACTAAATGTACTGCATGCAAGGGTTAAAATATTGAATCAACAAATAAAAGTGTAGTGTTATGACCCTGATTCCAAGCCTGTAGTTTTTGGAAACTTTTAGCGAAGTTTTGAATGAAATGAAATTATTGCAAAGGACTAAAAAGTTTTAAAGTGAGACATACGAACTCAACATAAATCCATCTACGACGCCCTGGACATGTCAAATAATGGCAATTATTGATAATAAAGATCAATGGTTGCTAACTGGTTTCCCTATGGAAATAGATAACTCCAAGAATCATAGAATTAACTTATTACTGGTGAAATATATTGAGGTACCAGTCCTCAATATACTGGAGGTATCCTCTTTATATTTGAGGTATCCTCATGTAGGTACTAAATTTACCACTTTCAAAAATTTCAAGTACATTCAGCATACCTCCCTTTGTACAAAAATAAAGAAATTCTACAAACTCAAAAAGATATGATCAATCAAAAAGATATGATTGGATTCCATAAGATTGTTTGCAAATGCAGATTCACTTTTATTGTGCCTGAAATCCTCTTCATGTCCCAAGGAATATTTCAGTTTATGAACCAAACTTTTATCCCAACATTGATTTCATAGTAAAGTATTAAGATTATTTTTCATTTTCAAGGGGTTACAAAGTGGGTTTTAAAAGTATAAATAATTTTGGAACTTAACTCGTGACCGTTACAGATAAATCAATGCGCAGAATAAAAGTGGGGTTTATAGACTGAAATCCCATATTGTGATCAAACTGGTAGGAAATTGTGTAAAAGTAGTGAAATAGTGTTGTACAAAAAAATAAACTTAAGGCTTGTGTCATAGACAACAGCTTCCTATACCTAATTTTGGTGTGAGAAACCCAAAGTTCCCATAAGAAGTTCTTCTATAGCCACGGTTTTGGTGACATCATCACTATGATCAATTAGCAAAATCATGTACCCATATTAACTGTGGTGAATTCCACCACAAACTTTCAACAGCCCTTTTCAGGGCTACCAAAAAGAGGTACTCACGACACAATTACATATAAAAGACGTCGAGTTACAACTCAACAAAATAACATATTTCGCTTTAGAGAATATGCGAAATATTCAGTCACGAACGAAATATTCACAAATAAGCAACAAGCCAAACACCCACTGCAGGAGAAGGGTTCGTCAGGACAACCCACAAAAGTTGTCTTGAAAACAACAGCCCAAGGAAATAATCAATCGACCTCTACGAAATGCAAGGGCGAGGCTGGCAAACCAACTCAGCTATCATATTCACAGATTCTCTCGAACTTCTTGGCATCTACGAGTCCAGTCATTGCACTACTCATTGCCCAACGCAGATCTCCAGTCAGGGTACCACCCGGCACGTTTAAGACTTCGTCTAAAACGTCGTGTCCGCAGGGATACCTGAGTCGTGTCGCCCGAATCTCGCAGCATTACGCTCTTGATTGTCCGCGGGGCACGCCGGGAAATTGCACAGCTCATACGCTCCAATTTACCGTCCAAGGAAGCCTTTATCAAGGCTCGGAGAGGACCCCGACATCAAGCTGGGAGAGAGCTTTGTCGAGCGAGTCCCTCCTCTTCATAAATCCTTCATCCGAACGGAAAGGTATTTTTTTATCGAGTAAGCACACTCGGATATTTCGATGGAGCGAAGCCCCTCTTACTTCCTCGGGTTTGAGGAAGAAGAGCTTGGCGATGGAACAGGCATCGGCCCCGCTCCAGCTCCTTATCCGAAACTCGATTCTCACTCAAAACGTAGTGACAAACTACTCGGGCCAGCTCCGCGCCCAAAGCTCGAACCTCTCGACGAGATCGCAGCTTTACCTAATAAACCCACAAAGAGTTTGTTAGCTACTCCCTTACACACACAAGGGATCGAGGATTCTTTTCAGAACCTCTCGGAGGGTAGTTCTTACGATCCTACCCATATAAATGAATATACTAAATATTCCTCTCACGATCGCACCGCCGATCCAAGTGTTAAACACACTCCTCTCCTGCATACACCGCACGGACCGAAAGGTACTTCCCAGTACCTCAATCAAACACATTCCGTTCCTCCTACAGATGCAAATCTGAGACCGGAATATTACACAACGGTTCAGCACCCGAATACGCATTTCCAAACAGCTCGAACCGAACCTGGCGCCCCTCGCGGCCTACCAATGAACGAACCACGAGGTTCAACCACCCAGCCAAATGTCCTTGACAATTTCGCTCACATTTCCTTCGGAAATAATACAGTGACTAACCCGCATAACCAAGATATGGGTACTTTTCATAATGTCCCACTTGGTCTACCTACACCAAGTAGAACATATATAAATCCACTACATTAACAAAAGTCTGTCTTGATATTATTAACTTATAATAACTCCCATCTTGGTCAACTACTTTTACTGCAAAGTAGTGGTGGCATGCAGTCTTCATCATCTGAGTAATGATTGATTGGAATGTTTACGCACTGGAATGACATTAAAATCAAGCTTATACACCCCAATCAAGAAATATGGTGCCAGTAAACACTATCTACTGAAGTTATCCAAAAGTGGGGTTTATAGACTGAAATTCCGACTGTCATAGAACTGGTAGGAAAAACAATTTTTGTCGTCTTACCCATCAAACGTTGGAAGGTTACGTTAGAAGCTGTTGTAAAACATTTAAACAGATCTCACTCTGCCAGTATCGGATATTTCCAGCTGATTCAAGTTTCGGGACCACAAGTGATATGCTCTCTGAGCAATGATCAGCGAGATGTCTACCGGCAGAGAATGAAAGCTAATTTCGACAGGAAACATTCTAACCGTATTCCTCAAATCAAAATAGGTGACAAGATCCTTGTGCAGCATGGCTATTCGGGGAAAAATCCACTAGTAAAAGGACCGTACACGATAACAGAAATCATCCTGATGAACGGATTTCCCAAAACTGTGAAGAAATCGACCGAAGATGGACAAATAGCATGCGCAGCCATAAAAAATGTTCTTCAGTATCATTGCAGGAGCAATGATAGAACTTGTGTGGGGGAGAGTGTTACGTGACGATATATCACCACAGTTTTATTATGTAACTTCCTTGGATACATTGTTGGATTTACGTGGGAGATATAAAAATAAGAGATACAAAAATAGTGAAGTTTTGGTATCAAGCTGAATCTGTGTTTTTTATTGTATTTATACAATACTTGTAGAGCAACATAGCTTTACAATAGTTTTGAATCTCTGGCAGGATTCAGTGTTGCCATCCCAAAAACTATTCGTCAGTGGTAACCTTGTACACCTTGGGGCCTGTTAACACGTTCCGAACGGAATGGATCGATCGATCCAGGCGCCCTCGTTCGATTCACCCGGAGTGCATCGATATATCCAGCTACAGAGAGCACATAGGCTCCTACGTTCTGCCGTCTGACGAGATTACCACGCATTCTGTTGACTGTCGAGTTTAACACACTTATTGTAGATGATCAGGCCTCTGAAAGAATGCGTTCCGTTTCGTTCCCCATTGATAACGAGGCCCCCGTTCAGTAACATTTTCGCGCCCTTTCATTTCCCGCCTTTCTCTCGAAAAAACAGGTTCCATCACAGGGAGTTTCCACCAAAATCGGCGCCACTCGGAACATGTTAATGTGTCCTCCACCTCAGAGGACAACACCTTGGAGGGGAACCTGCACCCCACCATAACCCCCCCCCCCCCCTCCACCACCAACCATCCCATCCTAAAAAGAGCAATTTCCCTCAGTATTAGGAGAAAAAAATAGTTGTTGTATCTGAAAACAGAGGTAATTGATTATGCCGAAATTCGTGTTTGCCAAAAACAGGGGGTGACATTTTTCAAGTGAGACAATATTAGTGTGGATGTAATCAGAGTGAATCTGCATTTACAAATCACCCTAAGGAATCCAATCAGCTATAATTTTTATATAACAGAGTTTGTAGAATTTCTCCATTTTGTCTAAAGGAAGGTGTGTTGAATTTACTTGAAAATTTTCGAAATGATTAAAAGTATGAGTCTGGTAAATGAGGAAACCCCTCAATACATTTCGTAGTTAATAGATTCATTTTTGTAAAGCTTGGGATTATCCCTTCCCATACAGTTGAAGCTGGCTTGAGGACCCCACCCCCTTTCACTTTATCCTGTATCTTATCAGCTTAAATCACCTTTCACTTTGTTTGCACTTGATCGATATCTTCGAGCCCACCAGTTATTTTGTCCAATGGGATTCAAGCGGGAACTAGGAAACTCATAAAAAAATCGTAGAACCCCATTTTTGATCAGTTTTTCACGTGGGGTGGAAACTCGTCAAATCCTCATGAACGAGCGACTCATCAAAAAATGGAATCCATAAATTTATCCGTTTAATTCAGTTATGAATCAGTATAAATTTTTTTCGACTAGAATCCAGCACTGTCGAGACACTCCTCAAAAACTACCTTGAAGGAAACTCATCGAAAAGGAGCTGACGGGAAACTTGCCAAAAATGGTGGTAGTAGTAGACGGATATTGGTCTACTTTGGGTCAACTACCTGCCATTGTTACAGCTCATCGCCACCATGAATAACTACCTGGCCAAAAACCTTATAACGGTTGGGTCTGGCACACGGTGAAGCCTTCCGAAGGTTTGGTTTGATGACTTTCCTTTCGATGAGTTTCCCTTTAGGAGCGTTTGACCAGTTTCCACAGGGGACAGGAAAGTCATCAAAAATAATTGTCAACTACTTTTCATCTTCCAAATTTATACCCGATTTCTATTTGAAATTCTTTTTGACGACTTTCCCTTTCATTCAGTTTTGACCAGTGTCTCATCCAAAGGAGAAACTCCTCAAAAAGCCTCGACCTCACGTTTTTGATGAGTTTCCGTTTGATGAGTTTGTAGGGACCCATTCAAGCTCCCTTTAACCTGTGACAATATAAGACGTATTTTCTCTTCATTTGAATTTTTTAAATGTTTTCATTATTGAAATGGGTTCCTGCAACGCCCTCGTAAGTGATTTGGTTTGTACCTTTGCAATAGCTCAAAAGGTACAAGGGTTGATTTTTGATCTACTAGAGATTCAAGGAGTTTACAAAACTACAGAAATCCTGGGAAAAAGAGAAATCAGTTCTACGGGTTCTACCAAATAAAAATGAGAAGTGCCCATTCCAATCCTTTTCAGGTCAAGTTCAAATGAGAAGAAAACTGCAAATTAATCACATAGGTGTGAATGTGACCGTTTCGTTTTCAAAAGGCCGATTAATATAATGCAGTGTCTATTATGTTCTTGTAAAGATCTGATTCATCGGTTTACTCTATGAGGAAATTATATTTATATTTGTTGCCCACACTCCTCCCAACAGTGCACCCACCATATGGCTTGTAAACAAAATCCTCTTTATACCGAACATTTCGAGACCTACCACACCCAACATTTCAGGGGAGGAGGGAGTTGTAGACAAACAGGGTGAGCCTAAAAATGATATGATGGGTACAAAGGTACCTACTTTTTCTATATAGAACGTTTTGTACCAATTTTCATTTTTATTAGGCGTACGTAGAATAAGTACACCCAGTCAAATGAACTTAAGAACAAATTATTTCGCGAGGCAGCAATTTTCAAAACAATTAAAACAACTTCTGACTTATGATCTGCATACATTTTACATGTCTTGCACTCACATTTATGGTTTAAATTTTTTCTTCGAATACTTTAATGACTTTTACTGTACTGTAATAATGATTTCAAGACATGTTATCATCTTCATCAATTTTGTTTTGTCTTATTCGAAATTTGAACTCCTGACACGGAAATGTATAACTTTCACAAGTACATCATACAAACGTAACCCTAAATAGGATTCTATCAAAACTATGCAAGTCCAAACCGTGCTATTTCACATTATTTAAGCGATTATGAATTTTTTCACCCTTTCATATTTATTCATCATTTTTTGGACAAAACTGATAGTTTTTAAACCATGACTTGAAGACCAGTTAAGTACTATGAAAACATGTTCAATGTTCAATTCAGGATACCCAAAAACTAAAAAAAAAAGTAAAATTATTCAACTTATTGCAACAGTTTCACCTTGTGCAAAAATTCGCTAAAAAATGTACTTGTATGTAGCTTCCATAGCATCGATAGTATCCTACCACCTTCAACACAGATTCTTACTTAGGTGAAATCTTTATAACACAGCTGCTAAAACACAACTGATAAATGTATTTATTTTGTTCCAAATATAAAGCCGAGGAAAAAACGGAAAATGGTTAGACAGAAATGTACTTTTACAATTCTTAATAAAATAGGTAGGTAACATAATAATGTGAATGAGCAGTGAGCTCATGTGTACTTGCATTTCCTCCATAAAAATGTTAATCGGATTTTATGTTACTGATTTATAAGAATTGAAGGTTTATTCAGTGGCGTAGGTATGAACAGCCTGTATAGATAGTAAGAAGAAATGAAGTAAGGTAATAACAAAATAGTAACAACATTGGTACGCTACTAATTTGTAACATAGACTCTGCTCATGAGAAGTTTTCAAGAAAATGCATACTCTTGTCCCAAACGAATTGGTGAGACTTTCATATTATATTAGGTACTTGGAGATTGTATGGGTGATGTGATGACAGTTGATAAATAATTAATCATACTAATCATGAACTAGGCAAACTCAATCAATGATAATTTACTTTCATGGTTCCGCCTGAATGGAATTAGCGGAAGCTCAATTGATCAGGTTTAAAAATACAGGATGTTGAGTTTTTCTCCTTATTTTTTTACAAGAAGCAAACAGGAGGAAAACCGTAGGCAAATAAATTATGAGATCAGTTTGGACTAAGGGACTTATTTTGGTAGGTTAAAAAAATCTATGAACACGCAGAACAACCATAACTTCATTAAATGCAAGAATACTGCAACATTAACAGGTTCCAAAGAAAAACCCTCACACTGTATTGAAGTTTTTGAGAACGTCATGCAATTCAGGGTACTTCCTTTAGGATTCTATCATGTTTACGTAGGCCCCAATGTGAAAAGAAACAGTTATATTAAAATCAAAACAATTGATTAAAAGTCATACTTCATTTATTAAACAAAAGTTGAGTTGTGATCGAACTGTGGAGCATTTTTAGTACTAGTTGGCCTTACAATAGGTACACGAGGAAGATAAACATGAGGGGGGAAAAAAAAATTAAAGGAAAACAATATTAACAGAAGAGCAATACATCAATAATTTGAATTATAACAGGCTAAAAAAAAAGTTAGGGACAGACCTTATTATCCAAAAAATATTACCTACTAGTTTCACTTCCACACTTAACAAATCAAGATGAAATAATAGAAAAAGTAGTTATTATGATTGAGACAATCTTTCTAAGAACACCAATACAATGTTACATATAATAATAATAAAATGAAAAAAATTATAAAAAGTGAAAGTTCAGACAGCTCAATTTACTTCATTAAAATTAATATCACATTTTTTTAGACCCAAATTATGAAATTCAATCCATAATAAAAATCACATTAGTGCTCATGATTCAGCTTCCTTCTGTTTCAAAAACACGAGAATATCTATGCTCCAAGTCCTTGACAAATTCATTTTTCAATATTTTCAAACATCTGAAAGAACGAGAAATAATAATTTATTTGTGAATTCAATCAAAGTTACAGGCAATAGTGGATGAAAACATGAATTTAAACATGATTACTCACATCAATCTATTATAGCATTTCCAAGTCAAATTCAACCTTTTCCAAGTCAAATTCAACCTTTTCCAAAACAAATTCAACCTTTTCCAAGTCAAATTCAACCTTTTCATCATTATTAGAGAAATGACGAAAAATACGCACAAGCCCTAAATGTGATCACCCGCTTGGGATTTCCATATTAATGGAAGCACAAACGAAGGACTTTAGGTACAATTGGCGAAAGTGTTTTAAAAAAATTTGAATCAATAGATTAAATAAAAAAAAAAAAAAATGCTTCTTGGAAAAGGTTGAATTTGACTTGGAAATGCTATAAATTATATTTTTTGTTGATTTATTTTTTAATAAAACATGATTTTGTTTTATGTATAGGTACCTACTGCATTTGGAATATTGCCCAGTCCTCAATCACAGACAAGCATTTGGTACTACGTTTAGGGCTTGTGCGTATTTTTCGTCATTTATCTAATAATGGTGAAATGGTTGAATTTGACTTGGAAAAGGTTGAATTTGTTTTGGAAAAGGTTGAATTTGACTTGGAAAAGGTTGAATTTGTTTTGGAAAAGGTTGAATTTGACTTGGAAAAGGTTGAATTTGAGTTGGAAAAGGTTGGATTTGACTTGGAAAAGGTTGGGTTTGACTTGGAAAAGGTTGAGTTTGACTTGGAAATGCTATATTTCATCTTTATATTTTGTGCTTACCTTCGGTACTGAGCTGATCCTCTGAATTTAGCAATATCAAAACTTGGAGCATGCGGCATATGTATGATGAATGCATTGGGAAGAACAATAAAAGCATAACCTTGAGCCTCCAGTTCCATTATGTGAGAAACCTTATTCCATCCAAAACCTACAAACCTTGTGTCATATTCAGGGACAAGGTTTTTCCGCACCACAATGTAAGGTTCATAGTCTGGCTCCCATTGCACCTGAAATATTAATATAATTATAAACAAATGCCCATTGCAAATTCTGCAACTATTTCCAGCACCAGTACTAGCTGCTGGTAATTACCAAGTAAGATTTCGTTGCAGATCGCCATTTTACGTAATTGGTTGGGGCATGCCCTTTAGCCCACACGTGAAATCTAAAAGTGAATAAAGTCCCCATGTCCAACATTCTGATAAGCTCTGCTTTACTCCTTGGAAATGTAGTTCTGTACCTTTGAGTTTCAAAAGCTGGAACAACAAGAGCCTGGAACACGAATGAAGTTTATCATTTGAGGGAATGAATAACATTGATTACATAATAACTGAATATTTTTCAATCTACATAACTCAAACCATAATTACCTATCTACATAGATCAGAATCATAATCATAGTTTTTCTTTTGTCAAAAAGAATATCGTAATTCTTATTTTCTTCTTCAGATAATAATCAAATTAAACCTCAATATATGAATAAATAGAACAAGAAAAACACGTTTATTCAATTGAAGGCATATTTTAAAGTGTACTGTCACAAGTTATATTTTAGTATGATATTTAACATACATTATAATTAGACGTTAACATTTTACTTGAATCCTAACTAATGAAATACGACTTTTGACACTGTCAGTCATGAGAGGTGACGAACCAAATTGTTTTTAGATGAAACATGAATGAAAATCAATAAATTGAAAGAGCACAAGCTGTATATAATACAGTGTGATGTAGAACAGAATTTCCAAGATACACATTCCGTACTAACTCAGTAGCATTGGACTAGAGGAAATATCTTCAAGGATATCTTCAAAACTTCACAACCCACAATGGATGATTCGTCTTCTTTTTGGGATGATGCTGGATCTTAGTAATCACCAGATCACTTCATCTTTTCAGGTCGACCTACAGTATCGCCCAAATTAATGGAATCAGTCACTCAAAACGTCAAATTTCTGAGTTGGGTACAAAGTCGGTACCTAAATACTATTTAGAAAAGTTTCTGTCCATTACAAGACTTATAAGGCCACAAAGGAGAAACGGAAGTAGAAATTGATTGTGGGTTTATTTTGTAGGAGGTTGTGTCAATTTTTTCCAAGGCATTTTCTTCAAATTTTGTGGTTTTTTTCACTTTTTTACCAAATTTTTAGTCCTAAAATGGATATTAGTCCATAAAACGCAGCAAAATTCTCAAGTTGTCTCAACACAAGTTCATGACCCAGATAAATATTGCAGCAGAATGTCAGGTGATTCAGAAAGCTGTGCTTTGCATGTTGAAATTGTGGAAGGGAACTTGATCTCTCAATTCTCGACGTGTTGGTTTGGATGGTGTGATAGGACAAAAAAGACGTTTCCAACTTCCACACCCATTGCAAGTAAATCTTTTCTCAGATAGCAGTTTTTCTAGGATCACCTTTAGAAATCCTCAACTGCGGGGTGTCAATTCTTGGAGTTGTCTTTTTTGTCCTTCCTTACCTTCCAACATGTCAAGAATTGAGAGATCCAGTTTCCATCCACAACTTCAACACATTATGCACAGCAACCTGACTCACCTGGCACTCTGCGGCAATATTTATCTGGGTCTTGAACGATTTTGCTGCGTTTTTTTGGACTAATATCCATTTTAGGACTAGAAATTTAGTAAAAAGGTGTAAAAATTGCACAAAATTTGAAGAAAATTGTTTGGTAAAAATTGGCACAACCTGCTACAAAATAACCCCACAATCAATCTATTTCTACTTCCGTTTCTTCTTTGTGGCCTTATAAGTCTTGTAGTGGACACAAACTTTTCAAAAAAGTATGTAGGTACCTAATTTGTTCCCAACACAATAATTTGATGTTTTGAGTGACTGATTCCATTAATTTGGGCGATGCTGTAGAGGTGCATACAAGGTCCTCCAGCGGTTGCCTTCAACTTGCCACCAGGTCTCCATTACATTAAACTCAGCCCCATGGAGCTGTGTCAAGGAATTCGATCCTCGAACTACAAAACCTGCCTCTTCACAACCTCATCAGCCAGGTTTCATTAAAACCTTCCAACTGGCATACCTATCTATGGTCTTGATGAAATAGTTGGAAGCAATGTACCATATGGGCAAATGAGGGATCCGAACCTATTTCCTAGTGGACAATGTGATTTGGGGCAGTTCATTGGTAAACCTAGCACAACCTTAGGCGGGGCTTACACCTGACGGATGCGGGCCTTGCAGCGAGTCCGCATTTTTGGAGAACCCGAAGAAATAAGGGTATCGACTTACATCTGAGCGAGAGCGAGGCGATCCCGCGACGGGGCGAGCCCGCCGGGAGTGGCGAACAGATAGAAATGAATCTCTAGTCCTACACCTGCCGCCGACGGGGACGGGCGTTTTTCGGTTATTCCAAAATGAGTTTGATTTTTGACACCATATCCATCGATCGTTATGGATATCGATCGAATGATTGAAGAGGTTCGTGGGTATCCCGTCCTATGGGATAAGAGTGATAGTTCTTATAAGAGTGGAAAAAGATAGAGCTTGGATGGAGGTGGCCAAGGCTGTGGGAGAATTCAACGATGAATCCAGGGAAAATTTATCAAGAGAGGACAAAAACAAAGAATGTAAGTACCCAAAGATGGACCCAAAAACGTCTAGAGGTTGAATTCTGATCCAATAGGCCTTCAGCCTCTGCAGCACATTTGAGATGCTCCTGATTTCTGCTCCACAGAAGGGTAACGAGGTCCATTGCACAACAGAAACATCACAACTGCGTAGAAGCATCGAGAGCCCAGGAGAACGAAGTTGATGAAAAATGAAGGTATGCAGAGTGGGAGCGACGGGCCTGCGCAAGTGTAAGGGGAACACAGCGACGGTGTTTCCCCGTCCGTCAGGACGGTGTTTTCCCGTTCCCGTCAGCTGTAAGCCCCGCCTTAGCAAAATACCGCTGAACCTTCTTCGCAACATCAAAGAGAATACAACTCCTAACATAAGCGATATAACATAACACAGCACCAGTGGTTGCCAGAGGATGGACTTGTTACTTGAAGATAAGAAGTCTTACAGTGCTGCTCTGACTACCAGGTGGGTTCTACATACGAACTAAATCACTCGCGACGAAGTTGTGGAAACCCATTTCAAAACAGAAGTTAGTGAAAAAAAAAAAAAACACTGCAAATTATTACACAAAGGTTTATTATTTCTGTATCATACAGACCTTCTACGTAGAAAACTGACCGTAATTATTTAGCCTCACTTATAGTATATTTACTAGGTATCAAAACTCGGGGCTTCGTGCTTCCAATATTTGGTTCACTCGTTCACTCCATTACAGCTCCAGGGCCCCATAATTTTACGCTTTATAGTAAAGTTGAGGGGAAAAAAAAATAAATGGGGCCATCTAGGGACACCCGAAGGAAGCGAAGCTTTATATCATAAAGCGTAGAATAGAATTATGAGTATTTTCATACTCATAAACAATCTCTTCTAATTGGAATTAATTTCATCACACTCTCTCTCTCGCCTTCCCTCCCCTCCCTTCCCTCTTACTCCCTCCACCTTCCCCACACTCCCTCACCCTCCCCTCCGCCTCCCCCACACTCCCTCGCCCTTCCTTCCCTCTCACTCCCTCCGCCTCCCCCTCCCTCTCACTCTCTCCCACTCCCACTCACAGGTTCGTCACTCAAAGCCTCGAAAAAGACACTTTTTCGCCCATTTTTGGCCCATAGCATCTATGCGAGTAAAGCGATCGGGATGGTTAAACGTTAGGACCAACTAGACCCCAAATGGAGTCTATGTGCGAAAGAACGGGGTTTTAAAGTAAATTCTTAGGCCTTTTATGGCCCGGACGGCGAACGGCGGACGGACATTTCAAATTTGGATTCTACGCACCTTGAAACGTAACGACCCAAAGTTTGAGGGGGGGGGGGGGGGGTATACACATTTTTTCCTACACGATCACATAGGCTTATTATTGAAAATTATAAACCAAAAAGTTGTCTATTTCCACGAAAAATAAAGAATTACAATGTTAAATTGATTTCGACGGTTAGGCCATCATCAGTAACAAACAATAACAGCAACAATGATAGTTATTGTTTGTTACTGATGATCGCCAAACCGTCGAAATCGATTTAACATTGTAACTCTTTATTTTTCGTGGAAATGGATTTTTTTTTTTTTTTTTTTCCACTAACTTCCGTTTTGGGTTCTACATGTTAACTTAAGAATGAGGACAACACCCGCATAAGGTAACAAACATGCATAAGGTATTTGCATGAGGTAACAATCTCAACCTGCTCTCTGGAAAGACCATCACGGAGAGTTGTTCAAATTACCATCCATGTGAAAAGCCATTATCGTTTATAAACAAATAACACTTTGCCCTTATGGCTGCGCATGAAACAAAATTTTGGCTCAGCTAGGATTTCAGCAAAGTCCAGTAGTAATAATTAATAATTATTTCAATGCTTAACTTATTCACAGCAGGACCTTAAAGCCCAATTTTTTCAACTAACCTGGATGGTAGGGAACTATGAATATCTTTTCATCGATTGATAATGACAGTGTTATGAACAAAATTTGAGCTCAAGAACGGAAATGGCGAAGGCAACACTAGGAGTTAGGTCAGACTCTGAACTAGGGTGGAATGCAGTTAGGAATGATTTACAGCCAGCTTGAGGAGAAATAGAAACCATTGAAAAAATACACTGCCAAGGAAATGGCACATGAGCTTCCTCGTGACCTTCACAGTACGTCACCATTAAATTCCAGAAAACTAGAAACGACCGGTTCTGGCATCAGGGAATTAATAAGGTGGGAAATTGGAAGCTGAATGGTACATATAATAAATGAAATTAATAAGGAAAATTTTGATTTTAATATGGGACCATCCAGGATGTAGTCCGCATTTTCCCTGAAAATTTCGTCTAAATCGGATCAAAACTGAAGGAGTTTTTAATTGATTTACAGGATTTCATTAATATTTTGATCTAAATTCATGATTAAAACATCCTTGGGGATATTTTTTGGCAACTTTGAGCATGATAGACCACCCGATTTGTTCATTTTCCAAATTTCGCTGCACATGAATTTCGGTATTCCATATATGGAATAGCAAATATTTAAAAAGGAGGAGAAAAAATTAAAAAATTAATTCCCGGCCGGGAATATTCCCTACAAATAAATTCCCGGCATGATGGGCACAATCACTGGTAGTACCGTACGATTCGTATGGCACCTCAAGGGACTCTACCGGGATCATCTCTGAAAATTTGAACAAAATCCGATAAAATTAACTAAGCTGTGACCGTAACAAAAACATCACTTTCGCGCATGCGCCTAGCGTACCGCTGCTGATGATCGCAAAGAATGTGATATGGGACCTCAAAAAATCTTGCCCGCATCATCCCTGAAAATCTGACCGAAATCCGTTCACAATTGCCTGAATTATGACCGAAACAAGAAAATTTCGTTCAAGCATGCGCAGAGCGTACCGCTAATGCAATTAAAGTGATTGTCTTATGGGACCTCAAGGGACCTTACCCACATCATCCCTGAAAATCTGACCGAAATCCGTTCAACATTGACCGAGTTATGACCGTCACAAGGAATTCACGTTAGCGCCTGCGCAGAAGCTACCGTTGATTCGATCATGATGAAGTTGATAGGGGACAATCTAGAGCTTAACCCGCACGATCCCTGAAAATTTGGTTAAAATCGGATCAAAATTGTGGAAGTTATGGCTGTTACAAGGAAATGTGGACGGACAGACAGACAGACACGGAACCACATTTGTTCAGGAGGCTCTGAAACGCAAAATGCGAGTGGAAATTTTGATTTTTGAGCAAAAAACTGCCTTGCAGTCTCGGAAGCAAAAGGCACGCCCCCTGCACTGAAGGCACACTTATGTTGACGCACCAGGCCCATCAATCGCAGTGAACAAGTTCAACTCTTGTGCGGTGCAAATGGTTGGTCACACAGTGACCAAGGTGGTCTCGTTCAATTAGACGATACTAGATCTATATTAATACAAAAATTAATGTTTTATTGAACGCTTTTGAAATTCCCAACTTTCAAAAAGTTCACTATTTTAGGTTTATTGAAAGTGATGAAGACTTCAGACACATCCTTAGTCAATATTTAATTTTTGAGCAATTTTTCGTATCAGTTTAGTAGTTGGAACTAAATGACATTCGATAAACTTTGAGGGGGATTAACAATTATTTTTTCACTAGTTGATTACAAATATAATGAATCAAAATGTAATACTAAATGATTAATGATGTTTTAGATAGAAACGTATGGGAGTAAAATCCTTCCATTCATCTCGTTTTGAGCAAGGGATGGACCTCGTTGGGTATTCAGCACATACTAGCTGTTTTTTGGCATAAGGTTAAAGAGAATTAACATCTATATTCACAGGAAAGTTAACATGAATAATGAAAAGCACTGTGAATTTGCAGTCATACTTTCTTGGAAGTGTCCAGCTCCAGGGATTGTATTGATTTTTTTAGATAGCTGTACAGCCCGAACATTGGTAAAAAGTCTATGTCGGTTAAAAATACATAAGGCGTATTGACTTGTTGCAAGGCTACATTCCTCAAAAAATTAACTGGATAAAAATCCTGTAACAAAAAACAGACATTGAAAACTGAAAGCAATTACAAAACATTCAACAATCCAATTAAAATAATTAAAAACATGGATGAGAGGAAGTTCAAGTAAAGCAACTTCCAACGAGTAACTATTGATTACCGATAACTAATCAGTGACTGTATAGGACTGGAAATTTGAAACTCCAGTTCAATTCTCCATCCAAAAATGTAGATAACAAACCAGGAACCAAATTGAACTGTCATTGCTGCTACCCCGGAAAGTTATAATCTCTCAAGGTTTTGCATGCAATCCATTATTTTTACTTTTTAATAATGAATCTAAAGAGCTAATTTTTGATAGCCCTTGCATATAAAAACATAAACCCAAATCAAATGTTTTATTGAAGCTGTCATTTCCCATATCAATTCACTGACGTCTTGACTGATGATGAGGGCCCTGCCCAGCCCATTCATGTCAGTTTGCTATAAATCCTAGTGCCAATTTTTCACGCCCTAATCAATTTTATTACTATTTATGTCATGAAAATTGGATTGCTTTATAAAAACCTGGCCTAGATGTATTTTTCTCTAAACGAGTTACTCTTTTCTCCTTTTACTTATTGTTCGTGCTTTCCCCAAAACATGTATATTCTTCAAGTTTAATCCTATAGGTACATCCCCTTCAACGCCTAGAAATTGTTAATTTGGCTCAACTTTCCTCCATACTTGAAATATATGATCTATTCATATAAAATTTTATGACTTTATACAGGGTGATTCCCTCGCAGATGCAAAAAAAAAAAAAAAAAAAAAAAAAAAAAAAAAAAAAAAAAAAAAAATTCGGTGAAACTACATCAAAAATGGAGTAAAATGCCGCCAACTGCATATTTTTATCTCAATCCGTTCTCGAGATATGATTTTTTAAAGGTTTTCTCAGGAAAACCGTGTTTTTTTTTCTTTTAAACTCAAATTTCTCCACTTTACTTCATCAAATTTATTTTTTGACCACATTTTCGGAATTAGCATTAAATTTACTATAAGAATAGTGTACTTGGGTTCTTAAAAAGTACCATCCGAAGGCCCTCACATCAGCTCAAACATTGACGATTTTGAAAAAATAATAGTTCTGAAAATCTTTAAAACTTTACTACTCTTCCAAAACGAATGCTGGAAACTGGCAAATCTCATGAAAACTGCTTCATCTAATACTCTTTCAAGTTTACTTTTATTTTGTTATTTAGTGGAGAAAATTATGTTTTAATGTTAAAAAACGTGGGTTTTTCAATGAAATTGTTGGTTTTCTCGAAATATGACCCTCCATGAACCTACGAGTATGGGGTCGGTTTCTATGTATTTTTTCACGCTGTATCGAATGGTAACATTTATAGATCTCTCCAACTCCGTTATAACCGAGTTTTACACTTAAAATCGCAAATGTTTAGTTTGCTTGTTACGATTAAATGTATGTGTGTTATGGGGTAAAACTAGTTAATTAAAGTGTAAAACTCGATTATAACGTAGTTGAGAGATCTGCAAGAACTTCCATTCGATCCAGCCAGAAAAAATACATAGAAACCGACCCCATACTCATAGGATCATAGAGGGTCATCTTTCAAAAAAATCAACAATTTCATTGAAAAACCCACATTTTTAACATTAAAACATAATTTTCTCCCCTAAATAACAAAATAAAAGTAAAATTGATTATACCGTTGGAAAGCATATTAGATGAAGCAGTTTTCATGAGATTTGCCAGTTTCCAGGATTCTTTTTAAAAGAGTAGTAAAGTTTTAAAGATTATCAGAAATATTAATTTTTCAAAATCGTTAATGTTTGAGCTGATGTGAGGGTCTTTGGATGGTACTTTTTAAGAACCCAAGTACACTATTCCTATAGGAAATTTAATGCTGATACCGAAAATGAGGTTGAAAGTTAAAATTAAATGAGGCAAAGTGGAGAAATCCGAGTTTAAAATGAAAAAACACGGTATTCCTGAAAAAACCTTCAAAAAATCATATCTCGAGTACGGATTGAGATAAAAATATGCGGTTGGCGGCATGTTACTCCATTTTTGATGTAGTTTCACCCAAATTTTTTTTGCATCTGCGAGGGAATCACCCTGTATAAGTAATAGTATATTGATTGATTTTAGTGTAATATTATTGTTTTCAAATTACTTGCGGTGGAAAGAATCCAGTTTGGCCCTGTCACTAGTTAGCACTAAATTTTAAATTCAAGGCTCCCTAGTTTACTTCCAGTTTACTTTCCCAACCACCCCAGTGGTTTAAAGGAAAGCTTTCAATGCAGAGATGTTGAGTAGTTGGTATTAACCTAATATTGAATAAAATACGTCTTCATGCCCTATAAGCAACACAATTTCACATAAAAAAAGTTTCATCATTTCAGTTTACAGTTACTACTTACGCCTTCCTTGTAAACAATATGATAGCCAATATCCTTTCTGCTGCTCAATACCTCTGAACTCAGAGCATAACTAAGAAATTGCTGAGCTTCTGTGTCAGACATATAAAGCGTCAGCGATATTGGACCTATAATGGAAGAAAGTATTTAGAACATGAGCATGGCAGATTCAAATTCACGTTAAAAGCGAAAAATTTACTCACCATCCCAATGTTTACACATCATTTCAACCATCTGAAGACGATCCATTGACAATTGGGCAACCAATGTGACGTCGTTGCCTTCAGGACTTGGTTCATAATCATAATGAAGGAAATATAAATGCGTTCGGTAATTTGTTAATCTAGCTCTTCTAAATTCATAACATAAATCTTCTTCATTCAACTGAAACATTTGTAAACCATGACATGAAACAGAGTAAGAGTTTTATCATGAAAACAATTTCGCCATTTAACTGGCGTCTCTAGTTATAGCCACAAGTTTAGAAATAACACACGAGGAACTCGCATGACAAAATAAGAACATAAGAAAATGAACAAACATTTAATCAATTGATTGATAATAAGCATTACCTTGCTTAGTTCTCTCTCTAATCGATTAACCTTGGTAACATGGCAGCTAAACAACTCACGACGAAGCAGATTACCATCATATTCCAAAAATGTTAAGTATAAATTTCTAAAAAATTCGACATGTTTGTTTTTCACTTTCAACTTTTTGGGAGAATTCCAGTGAATCACCTGGAAGAAATGGTGCACGTTAAAAATGGATCATCATTGAACAAAGAGAACTAGAAAGGGACTATCCAACTGGAAAGTGTCAGTGATATCATAATTACAATAATTATCATAATAATTAGAAAATATATTTAAGAGCAAGAACTTATTCTACCATCTACAAAACGTAAGTTCAGGTAATTACATTGAAAAAGTTGTCACCTCAAAAAACATATTTACGAATGCAGGTAGGTTAGTATCAATACATTTAGGTACTTTGGATGCTAGATATTGATTTTTGATACGACTTGCAGAACAAGTTTGAAGAATAGCTCTGTTCACCTTTTGGTATACAGTTCCCGTGATCTATAAAGAGCTACCATTTTCAATTTGAGTAGGTATGCTACGAGGGTTGTCCAGAAAATAAGTTCCGTTTTGATCTGTAGGGTTTGGCTTTTGCCAAATCTGGTAACACCGCTCGAAAGAGGAGAGGTGGGGGAATAGAATGAGAGATGGGTGACCTCAGTCGGTCAGTTACCAACGTCAGGGCAGGTAGTTGAAATGGAGCCCTCCACGTCGCGTCCTGCCACCTCGATCCCCGTTCCCTCTCGAGTTGTTGTGCGCGGAGTGATTCAATTTCTTTATGCACAGGGTTTCAAATCAGTTCAAATTCACGAACAGCTCATTTCTGTTTATGGAGAAGGTGTAATGAGTGAGTCAATGGTGAAGAGATGGGTACGTGAATTTAAGAAGGGAAGACATTCACTTGCGGATGAAAGTGGGAGAGGCAGACCCTCAGTTGTGGCAGACGAAATTGTCGCAGAAATCGACAATGCAGTTCGCAAAGATCGTCGTTCAACCCAGGATGAACTCCACCTGAGTTTCCCAGACATCTCACGATCCCTCATCCATGAGATCGCCTCGTAAAAACTTGACTTTCGGAAAGTTTGCGCTCGGTGGGTCCCTAGAGAGCTGACGCCCCAACACAAGGAACAACGAATGGCCGCAGCTCGAGAATTTTTGGACCGCTACAGAACTGATGAGGACGCATTCCCGAAGTCTATCGTCACTGGAGACGAAACCTGGGTGTCACACTACACTCCAGAAAACAAAAGACAGTCCATGCAATGGAAACACCCCACCTCCCCAAGTGCCAAAAAATTCAAAGTCGAGAAATCAACCAGGAAAATCATGGCTTCTGTTTTCTGGGATCAAAAAGGAATTCTCCTGATTGATTTTTTGCCTCAAGGTGAAACAATTAACGCCAACCGCTATTGCGAGACCCGGAAGAAGCTTCGTCGGGCCATACAGAACAAGAGAAGAGGAATGGTGACCTCCGGTGTTTGCCTTCTCCACGACAACACTCGGCCTCACGTTGCTCATTCCACAGCGCAACTTTTGGATGAGTTTGGTTGGGATGTTCTGACCCATCAACCTTACAGTCCCGACTTGGCCCCTTCAGACTATCATCTGTTTACCAAAATGAAGGCGGAATTGGTGGGAGAACGTTTCACAAGTGACGCGGAAGTGAAAGAAGCTGTCACGAAGTGGACCAAGGAGGTAGCGGCAAGCTTTTATGAGGAAGGAATTTCGAAGCTCATTTCGCGATATACCAAATGTATTGACGTCACCGGGGCTAACGTGGAAAAATAGTACATCTGTTCAACTACAATACCTGTAAGTTTCAAATTTTTTCAATAAAAACTTGATTTAAAAAAAAAAAAAAAAAAAACCGGAACTTATTTTCTGGACGACCCTCGTATATTGAAATGCTACCAGAACAAAAGATGTGTCCAACATTTCGGTTAAATTGAGTGGACAAAAATATTTCCGATTTCAGTAGCATGATTTGACTAAATGTACGAGAAAAATTAAAATGCAAGTAAATATAGATAAATAAATCACTAACTTTGAGATCAGTTACTTCAGAGTAGCAAAGCTCACTCCTTGTATTGTCGCTGAGTTGTACATTCCATTGGCAAGGAAGCTTATAAACTAAATATGGATGCTGCTTTATAATAGCATTAAATATATCTTGGTCAGCTAAACTCGTTGTATAGTGGGTCATGAGATCACGCTCAGCTATCTGACGCCAAAGCTGACCCCAACCGCCTTCTCTCAAAAGTTTTAAATCCAACAAAATCACACCAGTATTATACCTGGGAACATGAGAAAAACAGGTGTTTAAAAGCTACAGTCATAATGATGTCTATATACATTACTTTATTAACCCTCGGATAGGCGCGGTATCACATTGATACAAAACATGGCTTTGAAGGGTTGCAACGCCCGCTATCGCATTCGGAGAGGGGCCTCCCTCCCTCTACCTTCCTAACTTCAATCCGTCTTCAGAATCAGTTGACCTTCACGCGTCGAAGAAGTGAGCTACAGAAGTTACGGCTGATTTGAATCAAATTGATACACCGCGCCCATCCACGTAATTTACAGATTACGAAATTGAAAATGTCAATTTCAATGATGAAGAACACTCTCAGGAACAGCCGATGCAACAACTCCGTGAGAGAGCTTTTCCACAACCCACATCAGGGAAAAAACGAAAGAGATGCGACCCCTGTAAAACAAAAAAAAGTAGATTGACGACTCACAATTGCGTACTATGTGAAAAATTTCTGTGTTCAGAGCACTTGAAACCTACTTGTAAAGATTGTTACCAACAATTAAATTTAGCTCAATAAGATAATTGGTACCTAAAAATTTCGCCTAACATACTTTTGTTACCTAACATGTTTTGTTACTCAAAATTTTCGTTCTCTTTTCTAGTTTATAATTTCGTTCCTTTGAGTTTACGAGTATAGTTCCTATCTATACACTTGTGTTTTTTCCGTAAAACGTTTGCTGTAAACATGAGTAAAGATTAAAACTTATCTGTGATGAATGTTGCCAAAAAATTGTTTACTAAATAAGGAAATACTTAACAATTATACCTAGCTCAAATTATTAGTTACCTAATTTTTCAACCTCATAATTTAATTTCTTGAATTTTTCTATAAGTTATAGTAGTTTCTCTACCTATCAGCTTGTTTGCTAGTCCAATAAAACTATTGATTTGAACAATGATTAACTTTATACTATTTCCCTTAACCCATTTCCCCTCCTAATACCCATTGTATCAAAATGATACACCGCGCCTATCGGAGAGTCAAATGGCCTCCTCGAGACTAGGGTTTGGCTGGTTGGCATTTTGGCCGGATAATCCAATGTGCAGGAATTTTTGTAAGAAAAATTGATTATACGTGTATTTAACAGATAGGTAAGAGCATATTAATAGAGCATCCGGGGTATACAGTTCGTAAAAAAGTATTTGTTTGTTTACTACAATCTGGAAATATCCATTCATGTGTGTACACCTCATAGTATGGGGCAAAAGTCATTCGTATTAAGTGGACAAAGGTGAGTGATTTTGGTCTTTCATTTTTGAATCATTGACATGTGATTCATCTCCTTCTCACCTTCCCGGAAGGACTTGAAGAGAAAGACGTGAAGACAATAGGGGGAAAAAAAAGTCCAGTCATGCAGCATGACCCCGTGAGCGAATTTTTGAAGAAATCTTCGACATTTCAGTCGCTATTGATCGTGTAGAGAAATTTTAGTTTATGATTTTGATAGACAAACATGGAATCAAATTATTAAAAATAATTAGGAGGTACTCATACTTTATTATTATTAAACTTGTAGATTTAAAGACAAATGTAGGTAAATATTCATAGATTTCGATGTCCAATGTGGTCAGTATTGAAGGCAGTTGTTTCGATTTTTGACTGATTTTTCAACTTTGAAATTTTTGAAAACTTGATACATATTCTTATAGGAAATTTTACGCTGATTCCAAATATACCACATGTTAGTATGCTGAAAAAATTATTTCGCACAACAAATCGCAAAAAACAGGCTATTTTGAAATTTTTGACTACATTTTTCAAAATTCCAACCCGAAGATGTAATCCGATCATGCTGGCCAACGAACTTGAACTTTCGTTTTGTGTCCTTAACATTTTAAAATTTGTTTGAAGTTTCTAGCACAATTCTACGGACAGTTATCGTCTGGAATGACACATACATACATATATACATATACATATACACATATATACATACATACATAAAAAAATGCGTTAAACTTCAGGATATGATTCAGAATAGCCTGAAACGGATTTCTGCATAAAATGTTTTCAAAAATTCACATTCTACAAATTTTGAGGCGAGAGCAATAGCTTAATTTTCTTCAAAAATTCGCTAAAAGGAGG
This sequence comes from Adelphocoris suturalis, assembly GCA_030762985.1. Classification (NCBI taxonomy): domain Eukaryota; kingdom Metazoa; phylum Arthropoda; class Insecta; order Hemiptera; family Miridae; genus Adelphocoris; species Adelphocoris suturalis. The sequence continues at coordinate 1,470,797 of CM061051.1, read as the reverse complement.
CCAGTCAATCCAAAGGCCATTCAAGAGATTGTCTACAGTACAGCTGAATATGTAGCTTCATAAATAGCTAGATGTTGAGATGCTATAACATTAAGAGCATTCGAAATGTTGGTATAAAATTATTGAATCAGACTGTTAACTTTGATCCTCCATGAATTCTTAAGCCAGTAGATTCCGTATCAATCAATTACTTTATGCAAGGAGACACCAACACCAATAAGTTTATTTGAACTCATAATCCACGAATAAATCACAATAATTCAATAATACATCAAACTATGGCATTATGAGTAGAGGAACTAACACCATTACATTGTCAGCGCTAGTTTTTGGAAACCCACAAATCAGAAAGGGGCTCTACTATTTTTATAAGAGATATGACGGCTAAATTGAATCCCTCTTCAGAATAGTTTTGTCATTATTGTGAATGACTCAAAACCACACAGTTCTAAAGACTAAAAATTGAGAAAGTAAAAAATATGTGGTACAAGCTATTTGTTAATTGCTACAAGGACAGGGATATTTTAAGTGAAGTGTGTACAACGTGTATACACCAAAGATGTGCAAATATCAAGAGATCTAGATCAAGAGATCTATTTTATAGCTTATTTCTGATTGAAAGTTCCTCTTAGAGATTTTTTCAAGTGCTTTGTTTTCGATGTATTCAATTGTCAAGATTTTTTTCGTGTTTAGTACCTTGTGACGTTAAAATGGCTATAACTTCTTCATTTTCCAAAGTGTTCCCAAATTTTAGGATACCGATGGGAACTTTGATAACTTGCCTATAGCACTGATATAAAATGAAGTTTTTTTTAAGTTGGTTTCAATTGGTGTAAAAAAATAATCTCTTCCGTTTTTCTGCTTCGAGTACGGGGGTTTTTCAGCATGCACTCTTTAGAAAAAACTTCCTCAGACAGTCAGCATTCTAACGATCTAGCCAATTTTACTTTTACTTGGCTGATTGGAGGAGAAAAGCATGTTTGTAAATTGAAAAACATATTGTTTTTTCTATGAAATTGGGGGTTTTCGTAAAAAATGACCCCCTAAGAAAATACGAGTTCGGTGCCAGTTTCTACATATTTTTTCACTCCGAATCGAATGAACACCAGCACATCTCCCCAACTCCATTATAACCGAGTTTTACACTTTAACTCACAAGTTTTTAGTTTATTTGTTATGCTCAATTTTATGTGTTTTTAAGGGTAAAATAGTTAGTTAAATTACGTAGAAACTGGCACCAAACGCATATTTTCTTAGGAGGTTATTTTTCACGAAAACCCTCGATTGCATAGAAAATACCATGTTTTTCAACATACACACATACTTTTCTCCCCAATTAGCAAAGTAAAATTGTTTGAAAGCTAACAGTTTGAGGAGGTTTTTCTCTGAAGCCGAAAAACCCCCATACTGGAAGCAGAAAAACGGAAGAGAAAACGTCGATTTTAAACTTTTTTCTGATTTTTTACTTTGGCCTTTTTTTTGACCAACTAACTTTAAAATTTGTTATTTTATATCAGACTTGAAGGAAATTCAACACAGTTTCCAACAGTATTCTCTAATTTGGAAACACTTTGGAAAATGAGTAAGTTCTAGCCGTTTTTATGTCATAAGGTACAAGTACAAAAAATAAAAATCTTAATAACTTGAAAACAAAGCGTTAAAAAAATCTCTAGATGGAACTTTTGATCAGAAATTAGCTCTAAAATCGATATCTTGATTTTCGCCCATCCTTGGTGTACTTGACAGTTACATCCAACGTTTGGCTTCATTCAATCCAGTATGGATTAAATTTTAGCACGTGCGATGCATAAACTTTAAGATGGTCAGAACTCGAAGGTAAGTTCAAAAGAAGAGGAAATTGTGTAATTATGAACGTTATCCAAGATATTACAGACATTAGAGCGCATAACAATCGAACTTTCACATATTTCAACTGCATGTTGTCATTAAACATAAATTATTGTACAACCATTATCAAGAAATTAAATAAACTAGCGCAAGCTTGATCAATTGATTCATGTGATATCAAGTGGTTGCTATATTTTTGAATACCCCTTGAACATTCCAATAAATTGTTAAAAATGTCCATCGTTCTAATCCACAATCATTAGTCATAAGCAATTGAACAAAATGAACAGAAATGTAAGAATGTTAGAAGAACTAACCGACCTAACCTTTCATAGTGAAAGAGTCAGAAACACGGAATCTCTATGATGTTACCATTGCGGGATGGAACTTTGTTTACCACTAGTGCAAGCTAGTACAAACCATAGCTCCATGAGCAGTGCTTGAGAATAAGAGCAAAAGGCAAAAAAAGTAGGTAGGTATATTTTAAATCTTTTAATATTTTTAATTTAACATTGATGTAGCCTTTGTTATTTCATTCACAATAATTTTTCATTAATCAGTAACAATTTATTGGAACGTAGAGGAATTACTTCTAAGAACTCTTTAGTTGGCTAAATTAATTCTCTAGTTCTTTTGATCTCTTCATCTTTCATCTCTTCATCCCTCATAAGCCTAACTGAAGGGCTGCTCCATCTCCAAACCCAAGCTCCGCACTTCTCCGTCTTCTTCTTGCGCCTCTAAGACACATGCTGGATGCACGTAATATAGCCATTGTGATGGGGACTCTCAACCATCCTCGGACAACCGTTTGAGGCCGATTCCAAATGTCTGCTAATTGCTCACCCAATACTTTCACAAAGGCATTCATTTGAGGAGCACATAGACCACTGACTGAACACACCAGTGGTGTGAATGAGGCATGCCTCTCTTCACATGCATTCAGATACTTACGCATCTTTTCTTGCTCTGCTGAGGCTAGGACAGAAGGGATGAGACGAGAACCATAAGAGACACGGACGTCAAACAACGCCTCCCAGGTTCCTCGACACACCAAATCCCCTTGTAGCATTGGTTCGGATCCTAATGCCTCCCGTATAATGGGCTCTTTCACGCATTTTCCCCATGCAGTTGACATTAATTCTCCTTAAAAGTCTCTAACCTCGTTGTGGCGTCTGGTGCAAGTCCCCCAGTTTTGCAATCTAATGCAAAGTGAACGTTGCAAAGTGCACAGTTGCAAAGTGAACATTCCGTTGCCACATCCATCACATGACTTTGGCATTTCAACAGGTTGGCGTTTGTATCGAATCGCTAGAGCATCCCTGAATTCAATGTAGCCTTTGTTATGCTCCAGGGAAATAACTCTCATGGTCGAAGAAGTTTGATCAACCCTGGCCTCATAGCTCAGATTGTTGGAGTGTTGCAACAACAGGAAATTCCCGTAGTTGTAACGACATCAGTTCGAACTCCTGTTGAGGTATCAAATATTTTTGGGCCGTTACAGTCCAAATAGGACCCAAAATCATACGAAACGATAATTAATTAAGTCCCTCTCGAGTCAAAAGACTGTAAACATCACATTTCCTGTCGTTAGCAACTTTCACTTCCTCACTCAGTCGAGTCAAAACACACCGTGACAATAACCTCGCTCGACTGCTAACTTATTCCAGCAAGCATCTGCTGAGCCAGCGGCCTGCAGATTCACTTAGGGGCCGTTTATCAATCACAAATAAAGCCCAGGCAAACTCTAGGTAACTAGCGACCTCTGATAACTTCTCGTTGGCTGTTTATCAACTCACATTTACCTGCAAGATACCGCTATCTGCTTGGTATCCTTACCTGAGACTCATCTCCCTCAGTTAGCGAATTATCTGGTGGGTAACGTTTTGTTGAGAGGTTATAACGTGTAGTACTATGGCAGCATTGTTGATACCATGGATGTATCAAATTTCGCAATTTAGGCTTGAAAATGAGAACTGACCTCTAAAAACAATGCATCACTAATAGTTTACATCTGAAGAACGAATGTATACCCACTTGAAAAAATAAGTTCTGAGCCTTCGTCTTTTACTGAAAACTAGAAGCTGAAAATCGCCCTTCTACTGAGATTTACCCATATTATCCGACAGTCCCAGCTGATAGATATATCGGTGTGTAACGGTAGTTAGTGCAAAACATAATATCGATATATTTGTCTTCGACAGTCATCCCTACTATATTCAAGATAAATAAATTGAAGTGTGAAATCAGAAGCGATAACCATTTTGACTCACAACTCTCCAAAAGTAATGATCAAATCATATCAAATAATGATATGATAGGTATACTTTTATAATAATATAAAGTCATAATGTACAACGAAGTTGACTTGATTGATTCCGATTTTTCGGATGGGGAAATCGTAGAATACAAACGAAGACCTTATACAGTTTGTCCACGTCCGGATTATTTTAACTTACTCGATGATGTCGATTTTCAAACCCGTTTCTGACTATAGAAAGAAACGACGATGTTTGTGCTCAAGTTGATTGAAGGAAATGAGAATCCCGCAGTGATAGAAAAAACTATTCCATATCGCTGATCACAAAGCTTCTCCTTACTAATAATGTAGCATTTAAATGACAATCGAGATCCGAGATGAAACCGAAAGGACAGGAGTGTTGCTGTTGTTCTGTTGTGCTATAACTATCTACTTTTTACCCATGGACGTCACAAAGAACTAAAAATACCAGTGTTGTAAGGCTGTTTTGTGGGGAAATCATTGTTGTAGTAGTGGTACCCCTTTTTCCCACAGACGAAGTTATCTGAGCAGTTAGCTATCTGTAGGGTAGCTACCTGAGAGCATAAAGTTGATTGATAAACGCCCTACCAAATTTGTTCGATAGGTTGCGGTAACCTCTAGGTATCTACCTGAGGTTTGTCTGGAAGTTATCCCTGTAATTGATAAACGGACCCCTAGTCATTCGTCCGACCCCAAACCAGCCGAGAAAGCTGGTATTTGACTCTGGGGAAATGTTACGCTCCAGGAAAATAACTCTCACAGTCGAAGAGGTTTTGATCACCCAGGCCTCATACCTCAGATCATTGGAGTGTTGCAACTACGGGAAATATCCCACCAATTTGACAAACGAAGCGCCTAAGTTTTTTTAAATTTATTTACTTCCTACCAGTGTAACTTTATTTCTTTCAAATTTGTTCTTGCATTCAGATCAACAACCGATTCTTCTAAAAATAAAGAAATTGGAAAATAAATCAAGATGAACATTCTACCATATTTATGTCTATTCTATGAACATATGCCTCCCACATTAGATATTTAAATTTACCAGCAAGGACAATAAATTAGAAACACGCTTGAATTAATTTTGAAGCACAACACTGTTATTCAAAGTTTAGTGGGTTGTGGTGTGATTAGTACCTGTAAAAGGTAGGCATCTCAATACTACATTCGAAAGAAAATATTTGTAGAAATAGCGAAATTGAAATAAAATGAAAATAACTCACCCCCGGCCTAAAGCAGGCCATGGCCTATGTTTCTTCCACAGTTTTCCTAGGTACCAGTCACTTTGGTTTTCAACGAGGCCAATACTCTAAAATATGTACGAATAAGTTAGTAGAACATTAGATGCTGATGAAATAGTAATGATCAAGAGTACTTATATTGTAAAGCATGAGCAATATTTAATAACGTTTTCTAGCTGAGTGAATTATTAAACATTTCAACTACATCTTGAACACTATCACTCCGTCAGTCACAATGGGGCTCCAAATATGAAAAGCTGGAGATCTGTGGGGAAAAAAACGAGGGGAATGTTTAGGATGGAAGACTGAACCATGGGAAAGAATGATAAGCAAAAAGGAAAGAACGAAATAAAAACAATTTGGGAAATGATAAGGAAGCTGATGTTGCTCTTCATCATGTATCTTGGGAAAATAATATTCCATGTTTATCATGGTGAAATGAGAGAGAGATGTAGATCCATGACTGAGCTGAGGTGGTATGTACCTACAAGGGGAGATCACGAGATGCTTCTTCTTGTTCCATTTGTACCCTCCACCATGTGCATGGGCAACAAAAGGACCACCCTCGATGTCATTGCTGGCAGGAAGTGAAGCCCCCCATGCAATATTTCTTTATATACAGGGTGTCCCATCTAAACGGGCCCATCGGGAAATTACAGCCCTACGGTGCGAGCCATCGAAAAACTGAACTGGACCTTTTTTATAGTATTTCAACTCAGCTTCACGATGCGGAAGTCCGATTTTTATTTTTTCATGTTTTAGGGTCTCAAATCATTGATTGAAACTTACGGTTTCCTCTTGACCCCCCTTTTTTATTGCTTTTTCCGATTTTAGGTTGAATTTGGAACAGAAAATGCCTCATTGAAATTTTCTTTTCGGGGCTTCGTTTCTGAGTTATTCCACTTTTTGCGAAATACAGAAAATCGCTGATTCCTTTTAGACATTACCGACACTGTCTTACTATTTTTATCTTCAATTTTCGAGTTGTTCACCACAATTTTGAAATCAGCATTAAACTATCTATCATCAGACCCCAGCGTCCATAATCAACAATCACCATCAGGGGGATGACATTACACTTGAACCGCTTACGATTTAGAAAAAGTTTTCCAAATTGTCGTTTGAAAAAAAAAAAAAAAAAAAACCCAAACTGTACAGTACTATTACTCATTTCTTAGAAGAACGTATGAGAAGACGTCTTCTGGACTAATGTAAGGTTCTTTAAATAATAAAGATCATAGTGCAGACTGAACAACAAGTATCAAGAAGCTGTTGTTTTCTTGACCCTTGAATACAGTTTGCAGGAGAAGGAGCAGAGGCTGCAGAAGGAGCAGGTGGCATTTTCGATTAATCACAACACAACTGACTGGAAGTCTCCTCGCGGTACATTTTTTAAACTGTATTCTGAACAGTGATTCTGTGTGTACTGAATAGTTTGAGGGTTTTTTTCGTAAGCGGTTCAAGTGTAATGTCATCCCCATGATGGTGATTGTTGATTATGGACACTGGGGTCTGATGATAGATAGTTTAATGCTGATTTCAAAAGTGTGGTGAACATCTCAAAAATTGAAGATAAAAATAGTAAGAAAGTGTTGGTAATGTCTAAAAGGAATCGGCGATTTTCTGTATTTCGCAAAAAGTGGAATAACTCAGAAACGAAGCCCCAAAAAGAAAATTTTAAAGAGGCATTTTCTGTTCCTAATTCAACCTAGAATCGAAAAAAGCAATAAAAAAGGAGGGTCAAGAGGAAACCGTAAGTTTCAATAAATGATTTGAGACCCTAAAACATGGAAAAATAAAAATCGGACTTCCGCAAAAAGTGGAATAACTCAGAAACGAAGCCCCAAAAAGAAAATTTCAAGGTGGCATTTTCTGTTCCTAATTCAACCTAGAATCGAAAAAAGCAATAAAAAAGGAGGGTCAAGAGGAAACCGTAAGTTTCAATCAATGATTTGAGACCCTAAAACATGGAAAAATAAAAATCGGACTTCCGCATCGTAAAGCTGAGTTGAAATACTATAAAAAAGTACCAGTTCAATTTTTCGATAGCTCGCACCGTAAGGCTGTAATTTCCCGATGGGCCTGTTTAGATGGGACACCCTATATATAAAATAAAAAAATCACCCAATTTTTCTCATTAGACAAAATTTTATAAGTGATAATGAGGGGGAAGGCCAGTGATTATACATTTTGGACGTACAAGTAGGTACCTCTATAAATATAAACACTATATAATATTTCTTCCAAACTTACCTGCTTATGACGGAACTTTGAGAATAATTTCCATAGTTCAGCAATATCAGTAGCAAATGTGACGTCAGTGTCGAGAACTAGAACTCTACCAAGTGATTCGGGAAGAATTTTTGGTAATGTGAGTTTCATGAGCCCATACACACCAGAATAATGCTTATTTGGAATCCAAGAAACATCATTTATGACATTATCTGCTAGGTAGAATTGCACATCAACTGAAACAATAAAAGCAAAGAAATTAAAAAAAAAAATGTATGTAAAAGCATTATTCTTGAAAGCTGACAGTTTTGACGGTGATAGCGTCAAGCGTTAGGCTTGTGCGACAAGTTCATGGCTGGAGTACAAGTATTATGAGTTTCAAGTTGCAATTTTTCTTCCCTAGGATATCAAAAAATAAAATACTGTGCTTCAAACAACAATCTGCTTCAAAACAGGGCCTGGCCGAAGTAAAGCACTAACAGCTAACTAAAGACGAAGGGAAAACGTTCAGGAACCCGGCGCGGGCCTTTTTGAGATCGAGGGTACTTTTTAGGCAACAACACATCAATCCTTTGACAGAGCATAAAGAAACGAGAAAAGTTCTCTCATATATCTATGTTTACACAAGGGTTTACCTACAACCTCGAGTCGCTCTTTCAGGACTGTCACTGCTTCTGTTGTCGGTGACAATGGCACCTGCACCCATGAATTTGATCGCAAAAAATCGTTGAGGGGTACAAAGCAATCTAAAAATTCAATGTCTCTGGCCAATATGCCTTTTTTTTTAAATGAGTTTATCGAGCTAGCACCTTCGATGTCCCTTATAAATTGTCACCTATCAAACCATTGATACTTACAGATGATGGAAAACGGTGCTTGTTTTTGTAATAAAGATTAGGGACGACCAATTAATTTATATTATGTCCATGTAGAAGTAGAGAAGTTATACTGCCCACCGAAATTTGCAGCGTGTTCAATTTATGATTTCCAATCATGAATCTACGATGAAATTAAGAGATTACGCTGCTGCCACAAATGTTTTAATTACACGGCATCACCGAGCAATGGAATAAGCACTAAATAATAATATTGAGCATATAACCGAAGGTATGGTACTGTCCTCCACCCCACAACCAGTGCAACACCTTCTCAGACACACCTGCTAGTTCACACGAGTAGTGCACTATTATTTCTAGCTCGATGCACCAGGGGAGAGAGCACAATTCTCCCACAATCCACTCCACGTTGACAGGAGAGATTCTGAACCTCTATTTATACTCAAAATTGCTTGAAATTTCAAAAATTAAATGTGTATTTTCAAACAGGAAACTCCCATTTTCATTGCAGATTCGGATTTTATAGGGGATGCCCCCTGAAACTTTTTGAAATAAGCACATAGAAACATGAGGCTGCGGTTATGTTTGGAAAGCGTGAAGGAAAGTGTGGTTAAAACTGTGTCTGATGGATGAGGGTCGTTTACCAAGATAATGTTTTGATGGCCTTTTGCCCTATCATTGAGTGGCAGCCAGGCGAAGAACAACTGGGCTTCCATCTAGAGGAAGTTCCTTGAAGAGGAGGGGTACCTTTCCCTTTGGTTGAACCGGGACTACGCTAGCTTTCAATAAGAGCAAAAATTAATAATGGGGAATTATGAAAGGAATTGTAGACAATGGGACAGGGAATGAATATGGAGGCCTGGTGGATCAGGCTTTGGCTAGCTCCTCCCGCTCGTGCTACGGGGTCCGGGGCAAGGCCCACGAAACTCCGGCAGTAATATCGTAACGAAGATTCTATTTTGCCAAAGTTTGCATTTCAGTACATCATTACACGTTTTGATAAGCGTTGCTAAGTCACCATACTACTTCTGTATCTGTGTGCCACCTATTGTTTCATTATATTGACACGTTTCGACACATTACCTTGTTCCTTGACTCTACCCTGTTACTCCTGGTTTATATCTATTTGCAGTAATAAAGGTAAGGAACCTTCAGTTCCCGAGTGATAGCATTGAACGCCCATCAGGCACAGTAACGTAACGTAACGAGCCTTCAGCTCGAGAGCATTTTACTAATTGGTAATACATATATAGACACATATAACACGTTCAAGTGAACGTGCATGGTTTGATCTCTAAGCATTCCCGCTATATACATCAAGGGCTCAGGCTTGCTTTTGGTGGCAGCATCTCTAGTGGGCGGTAGCGAGGACGACGCAACACCCCACAAAGGTAACGTGCTACTTGGTCACCCTTGAATATTATTCTTAATATTTAACCATAGCAACGAAACGTCATATTCCTTGTTAGTTGCTCATCTACCATTCCTCTCCTGTAAGCTCACATATTACAAAAAACAACATCTCACAGTGTCGCCTACTAATTCATCAGCAACCACCCCGGTTTGCTTGAACATGGACATGGGAATCTAGCGCTAAAAACTATTATATCAGTTACGACTGCGCAGTATCAAATTGAGTTCAATGTACTCCGAAGGAGAAAGAACCTCTTTTGGGGATTCTGACACGCTTCTATTTCTAATTTGCGCCACTGAGAAACTGGACACCCTCATTCACTTTCTCATTGCTTGTCCAGTAGTTACCAGCCAAAGATTGAAGTATTTTGGATTGGATTTTCTATCACTAGACAACATTTGTAGTACTAAAAAAATAGAAGCATAAGAAGAATCCATAAAGTTATACTCATTTTCATAGAATTCTTTGAGGATTAGACGATTATATTAAACATCCCTCTATTTATATTACTTTAGTTTCTTTTAACAGTTATAGATTGTGGAAAAAAATCCTAACTTAACCATAAACGTTTAAGTATAAAAAACATAAAAAAAGAGCCTGCTGGAGACACACCTTCTGAATTGGATTGAAAGAAAAAAACACTTTAGATTTTTACGGGATCCAAAATTCAACAACGTTTTATTGAATTAATAAAACAAAGTGAGGTAAAATAGGAGAGCGACAATGACTGAACGGAATACAAGTACAGAATGGCGATATCTTGTCCGCCCGGTCCACACCATTCTGACGGTGCTAGTGTACAATAATGAGGGATTAGAAGCCAATTTTGATATTAAATTTATCACTTTCACTGCACTTGCGGGAGTTCAGATCGGAAATTAAATTGGGAACAATTCGGGAAAGGAAATTATCATAGTTTCGTCCTGAAGTACACTAAAAAGTGGGTAAGGTAATTCAACTTAAAGCGACATTAGCGCTCTAGCGGTAACTTTAGAAAACAAGCTCCTAACTCCATTCCAGTTCCGTGGCGGTAAATATAAATTTGGATAGGGCCAAAAACCTTCTTTATTTTTTCTTTTAAATTTGTTTAGTTATACATTTTCATTTAATTGAGGTACCTAAATATAACAGCATTAAATTATTTTTATTTGTTTAAAATTTTGATTACCGTTTGAGACTCTTTTGCAATCGTTTGAATTTCAGTTCAAACCATAATTACCACCATCCTTTTTGCGCCTACCAGAGTTCGCATTCTCGCGATAGATTCATCGTTTTCAGGAATGTTTTTCCTTCCCCAGCAAATAAAACAATTGTGAATAATCACCAAGTTAATTTCTGGGTTAAATCTTACACTTGAGCCCTGTGACAATCTAAGTTATTGTCGTGATTACATTTCTTATTTTCTACAAATAGATGTATATACGAATATACATTATATTCATTACAATTCATTGTTCTAAGCAATCGATTCATTGTTTTCAGAAATGTCTTTCCTTCCCCTGTGAATAGAACAATTGTGAAGAATCACCACTTTAATTTCCGGATTAAATGTTGCATTTGAGTCCTCGATATTGATGATAACCCCAAGAAGAAGTGACACTAATCAAAGACTTTCTGCCTATGGGTGATATTATCGAGACTTGGACACAAGCGCATATCCTTATATCGAGGCAAGGCGAAGTCGAAGTTATTTCACCTTGTTGTCATGGTGACAAGTAAACTATGCGAAAATGCGCCATTTGTTGCCCTCAGCTGCACAACTGTATAACACAGTCTCACCTAGTTCCTAGTCAATATTTTCATTATTAATATGCAAGGTGATAAATTGTATGCAAATTACATCAAGTTATTATCAGGCGATGACCTCAAACGCTAGGAACACAAGATTTAATCGGTGGGGTAGAGATCCATATGAAATGTATGTTGGGGAGTTGACATACGAGTGTTCTAGATGATCCAGACATCAGCCGCGAAGATGTTGTGGATTACCTATCTAGTTTTAGAAGTGTTCTTTGAATCAATTGAAACTAAAAATCTTAAGAGTACTGTGAAAGTGGTCTTGTGAAAGGATGTGTTATGAGAGCTCTGTTAGGCGGGAATAGTAAGTATCAAACGTGGAAAGGTAAGTACCAAGGTTTTTTCTTTGCAGCTGGTTTTTAATTCATGTTGCATATTCCCTGATTCAATATTTGACAAACTTGCTAATCAGCGGTTGTATTCGTCGGCAAAGCAACGACCCACCTACTTTGTTTAGGCACTTTAAACCAACAGCAAATCTGGTAGGACGTACGTACCTACCTACCTACCTACCTAAGTAGTTTCGTTTCTTGGTGTAGCAACAACCTGCCTTGTTTACTTTGACAAACTATCAAATCTCTCCTTTTATTCATTCAATATAACCAGTAAAGCTTCCTCAGTTAAGCATAGTACTACGAACTTATAATAAAACGCTGATGAAGCTACCTGAGCAATGGCTAGGTACCTACACAGCAGAACAGACACCTGAGGAATTTTCAATAATCTTGTTTTGACTATTTCATAATAGTTATTCTCAAAGCCTAAACGAATGAAGTTCTTTAGTTTTCTGACACTGATTAACTACTACAGTTAGTAGGCTCCTAGTCCAAATAAAAACTCGTTCACGTTAGATTGGTATCGTTGACAGCAATCTACAATCGATTATTGCACTGGCAGGCATGATTATTATAACATTTAATCGAATTGAAACTTTGTATTGCTACAATATTATACTTTTAAAAACAAAACTGTTGAAAAATGACCTCATAACCACGAATTATGTTGACGTGAGACGGCAAACTTCTTGTGAGAAATAGGTTGGTTGAGTAGCGATTCATTGACGTAGGGCTGTCATGGCCGACTTTGGCTGAAACGCTAACCTACTCCAGGCGTGACGTCACGAGAATATGGGCCATAGAAGGCTTCTGACGGCTGCCCCAAGAGGGGCAAACAACAGCCATGTATTCTTTGCCATTTTTCCTTCCCATTCTGTTCACTGCGCTTGATGTGAAATCTATGCTCTCCTACTGTTATACATTTTTATCAATATAATCTAAAGTGAATCTGTATTCCAAGTTCATTTTTTCCACATTTACTCAGTAATGCTCATCTCATTTGTTTGGTATTTCATATTTTCCTTTATTGTGAACATTTCTGTTTATAACTAGCACTATTCATTTTACTGTCGAAAGATTATACAAATAAATGCGTAATAATAACTGTTTTGTTATATTGTGGTTGTTAATGGTCTTTGTGAGAAGAGGTTTAAGAAATAACAATTATCATTACTAAGATCGCCTTTCTCACAGTTAGTGTGAAACATAAACTAATGGGAGGACAACTTTAATGCAAAACATTATTGGCTATGGTCAAGATACGTATTGAATTTACTATATCTTATGATTAAGATTTCCTTTATTGTTTAATGTAAACAAATGAGTAAGATCTATATATACAATTTTTTATTGAGGAATAGGGCAATTTCGTAACCAATTAGGCACTAATTGTTTATAGCACCCCGGTTTTCGTAACAAAACCGAATCATAAAATCATAATGACTATGAATACGAATTATAAGAGAAGTAATTTCTTACCTTGTGGAACATTCCAGGTATTGAAGAGAGTTTGCAGGATAACTTGTGCTACTGAGTCTGATATCATGTGGAAATATAAAGGATTCTTCCGGTAGAATAGTATTGATTTCAGTAGGGTTACAACGGATCTGCTAGAGTTGTATCCAGCGCAAACTATTGCAATATGGATCACTTGACACTTAGGGAGCTCTTCGTCCTGAAACACATGTTCAGAGTGAAACCAAATCAGAGAGAGAGAGAGAGAAATACTGTTTATTTAGTGCATAAAAACACAAAACAGGAGGTTGCGCCACATTACATAGGAGATATAAATGTCACATTCTAATCGCACATCTGTGAAACTTACAATACAAAAAAATTTAATAACTTGTTTTTTCTACAGTCCTCTTTGTTGACACTAAAGTTTTTTGTTACTCCAAAACACAACCCCAAAACTCAAACAAAACATTTAATTAATTCAGTGTATCCTTCCAAGCGACTGTACACAGATTTCTTACTAACACTACTATAAACAAAAAGTACTTTAAATTCTAGGTGCCTTATTTTAAACAAAACTTATAAACTAAATTCAAAAATTATTCTAAAAATCAACCTCATTATAAATTCAATTAAATTTGTAGTAGGTTAAGCAAAAGTTAGTGTTTGAACTCCTTTTGTATTTGTTTTATTGCTTTTAATATTAGTATTTCTATTGATTTATTTGTTTTACTGTTCAAGTACATCATTAATTCCATATAATTACAACAAAAAAAAAGCTTAATGTTAACAGATATTGATGTAATAAAATTTTTATTTAACAACTCATTTCGTATAGTATATCTAGGATTAGGTTTTTTAGTATTTTTAACTACGACATAGTTGTGGTTAATATGGTTATTTATTGGTTTTAGTGAAATTGATCATCAAAACTATTCATTTCGGAGAAAGATCCTGAGTTTGAGGGCATTTATAACATAAAAGAACACCTTGTTGAATTTGCCCTTAGAATCACAATTTAGAAATGTAGGGAAATAATTTTCAGCCGTAATTGATTCCTGTTGTACTGGGAAAAATAAGCTTTCCTTAATGGTTCGTAGTGAGGGCACTCAACTAAGAAGTGGTAAAGATTTTCATTTTTGCCATGTTGCAATTGAACATAGTTCGTTTGGATCCCAACTATATCTTACCCCTTTGAAAAAGAAATTAATGTAATCTTTCTTCGAGGTCCTCAATTGCTCGATTATACGTGTTCTAGTGATAAAGGTTTGAAATTCTGTGCAGGGTGTGTGCATTATAAGGCTGTATTGCAGGTTGTAGGACGAGTTATGGATTCTGTGCACGTCATTTCCGCGGGCAATTTTATTATACGATTCTAATATGGCTTCAAGATTAGAATATACTAATGATGGGTCTTGTTTGTCCCATACCTCTCTAAACCCCAGGGATTCCAGTGATGATTGGAGGTAAGAGGTCCAATTGTATTTAGTTTCCTTTGGGTATGTTATTTTCAGTTGGCATAATTTTCTGTAACAGAGCTTAGGGAGTCTACTATCGGGCATTTTCAAGATCTGAATCCACCAGTTAAGGGTCCTTTGTAAGACCAGGGCGCCGACGGTACCCACTTTTGCTTCATTGCGAACCATATACCCTGGAGTGCTCTTGTTTAAATTTAAATGGAATTTGAAAAAGGTGCATTGGGCTTTTTCGAGTTCTGGTATATACCTATGAGCCCATGTTTCGGTACCATACAACATAACTGAAGATACCATTGCTTGATACATCTTACGAATGACTCCCCAATCTGTACATTTAGCTCTGGAAAGCACTTCACGCAAGCACGCACCTGCACTCCCAGTCTTTTGAACGGCCAGTGAAGCAGCTTTTCTAAATACTGCTTTTGAAGTGAAAGGTATCCCAAGATATAGAAACTCGTCGATTTCCAGCTTAGCTCCTTTAAAAGGAAATGTGTCTCTGGAGCCCATTCGACCCCCTCTTCTAAAAACCATGATTTTACTTTTGTTGCTGTTGATTTCTAGCTTGTTACGTTCGCAGTACTGTTCAAGAATCAGCAATTTCCGTCTTAAATCACCAACACTGGGCGCTAAGACGACTAAGTCATCTGCGTATGCCAGTAAGGATATTTCGCAGTCATGGGTTATGCTTACCCCCAACGTGTTCCCGTCTCTAAACGTCCCTTCCAAGTCGTTTACAAAAAGGGAGAAAAGGATAGGGCTCAGTGGGTCTCCCTGAAGCACTCCCTTGGAAATGTTAACATAACTAGAATACTCCCCTTTGATCCTCACTCTTACCGTTGCCAAATCAATTCAATCTAGAGGAATCCCTAGAATCCCCAAACTAGATGACAATACTCATCTCAGACACTTTCTTGGTTAATACGCAACTATTGAACCAAATAGTTACTAACCAGTCTAGTAGATAATTTGAGTGAAAAGCTATAAATGGTGGTTAAAACGATTTTATGGAATTCGGTTATTAGAATTTATTTATCATGAAATAGAAATAACCAATTTTTGGAAGGGGGTTAAACTAATTTTTCTCCATTGATTAAAAAGATTCATTATTGACCTCTGTGATTAAATTCAAAATTCGATAAATAAGTTACTTATTATTTTTAAAGAGACACAACAGTTGGATGGGGCTTTTGAACTCTGCCAGATACAAGTACCATCACTATGCTTCCTGTTTTCAATTTAGTGATTCTAATCTAGATAAGATTCTTCGATATTCTGTGCTGAATTTTCTGAACTTGAACTATGGTCACCAAGAACCAAAGAACAAGAATAGAAATTTGATTAAATGGATGGTTAGACAGCAAACGTAACAGCTGGGATAAACAAGCCCAACAAATTTATCAGATTACAAATGTATCACAACCAAACTCCGAATCTCATATCATAAATGAGTTCATCATAATATCATTCTATATATAGGTATAAAATAAATATTGAAGACGTTAGCCCAAAACAACGTTCCCCATTAGGCGAGAAGCCCCATTAAGTAGGTTCATAACCTCTTAGCTCCAAAGCCTGTTTTTTGCGAAAGTTTTTACCCTCCTGCAGCCAAACCCAGCCTAGGTATGAGGAACCAAAATATCTGTGGGTGCGAAGCCCATGTTTTTGTGTATCACGTTTAACATTCTTGCACTATCTGTACTAGTTTCACTAGTAGCTACCAGAGAAACTAGCTTCAAATACACCAATTAGAATCTATGATGTGTATAGTAGTGTTCATAATATCTATTTTCACATTAGTTTCAATAGACTCCAATAGAAAGCGGAACCAGGTTCTTCCAGCTCCCTGTTCCTTCAGCCTTCTGCATCTCAGGCCTTCACAGTCAAATGCCTAGAAGGTTAGTAATAGGGTTTTCATTCACACAAAGGGTCCCTCTTGCTATGATCTTTGCTAGCTAGATGGACTTGTTTAGGTTCAGTAGGGAAGCAAAATCATGATTATAATACTTGAACCTTCCAAGCTACTTTTGAAATAATTTGTTCATTCTTGATGTAACTCTTCTTGAAAGATCAACCCTGCCCAGAAGTTTTATTGAATGAGGACAATAAGGAATATAATGACCACAAACTGTTGTGGACACTAAAAGAGGTTCACCTAAAGGGACCGCTTGACGCCAAGGGGCAGGCCCCGGTGGCACTCGCACGTGGTAGCATCTCGTAACTAAAAGGTTATATTCACAAATACTACTAGCATCGTAGTCCCAGGATAAAATGACTGAATACCTGCAGAAATTTCATTTAATCTTTCTTGTCAGAATTCTGTCAGTTTGGGATTTTGTGGTGTATGAATGAAATACGAGGGTTGTCCAGAAAATAAGTTCCGTTTTGATCTGTAGGGTGGTAGGAGTGGCTTTTGCCAAATCTGGTAACACCGCTCGAAAGAGGAGAGGTGGGGGAATAGAATGAGAGGTGGGTGACCTCAGTCAGTCAGTTACCAACGTCAGGGCAGGTAGT
Organism: Adelphocoris suturalis; assembly: GCA_030762985.1. NCBI lineage: Eukaryota > Metazoa > Arthropoda > Insecta > Hemiptera > Miridae > Adelphocoris > Adelphocoris suturalis. The sequence goes on along the minus strand of CM061051.1, from coordinate 1,453,372 downwards.
TGAAATGGAGCCCTCCACGTCGCGTCCCGCCAACTCGATCCCCGTTCCCACTCGAGTTGTTGTGCGCGGAGTGATTCAATTTCTTTATGCACAGGGTTTCAAATCAGTTCAAATTCACGAACAGCTCATTTCTGTTTATGGAGAAGGTGTAATGAGTGAGTCAATGGTGAGGAGATGGGTACGTGAATTTAAGGCGGGAAGACATTCACTTGAGGATGAAAGTGGGAGAGGCAGACCCTCAGTTGTGACGGACGAAATTGTCGCAGAAATTGACAATGCAGTTCGCAAAGATCGTCGTTCAACCCTGGATGAACTCCACCTGAGTTTCCCAGACATCTCACGATCCCTCATCCATGAGATCGTCTCGGAAAAACTTGACTTTCGGAAAGTTTGCGCTCAGTGGGTCCCTAGAAAGCTGACTCCCCAACACAAGGAACAACGAATGGTTTGGTTGGGATGTTCTGACCCATCCAATGAAGGCGGAATTGGCGGGAGAACGTTTCACAAGTGACGAGGAAGTGAAAGAAGCTGTCACGAAGTGGTCCAAGGAGGTAGCGCCCAGCTTTTATGAGGAAGGAATTTCGAAGCTCATTTCTCGATATACCAAATGTATTGACGTCGCCGGGGATTACGTGGGAAAATAATACATATGTTCAACTACAATACCTGTAAGTTTCAAATTTTTTCAATAAAAACTTGATTAAAAAAAAAAAAAAAAAAAAAAAAAAAAAAAAAAAAAAAAAAAAAAAAAAAAAAAAAAAAAAAAAAAACGGAATTTATTTTCTGGACGACCCTCGTATTTAATATTGTGGTTCTCCAATACAATGAACGTAAAACAATGCCAACCTGGTTACATAATACGTCGGACTTCTTCTCCACCAGTAAAGATGCAGTTGAATAGTCTTGATCCCGACCTGACGACGAATTGCTGATTTTGATGGCAGCCATAAGATGATTTTGTGAGATGCTCAACTGCCGGCGAAGGAGCTGATTTTGTTCTTCCATTTCTCGAACTCTACCAGCCAACCGCGCTTCTCGGCCATTGAAACCAAGCATGTTTGTCGGGCCTGGAATTTTAATCAAAAATTTATAATAGCAGGAAAAAACTAATACTGTTATAATTTATGAGGGATTGAACTCTTTCGAAATTAAATACATTTCTACGTGAGTAAATAAATTTTGAATCAGTTAATTTTGGATTTGTTTGATCAATTTTTTTTCTCTTCAATTTACAAGCTTCGGCCCAGAAATATCAGCAGTATAGCATGCCACCTCAGATCGCTATCTGTCAATCTGTAATGTAAAGCTGCCCGTCCACTATGCTGGAGGGGCGGAGCGGGGAAGAGCGGAACTGTGGTGGAAGAAAATTCGGGAAGTTGGAAACTTCTGGAAAACTTCTCTAGGCCCTTCCCACTCCTCGCCTCTCGTTTAGTGGGTGGCAACTCTGTGTGGACCTGGCTCACTTGTTTTTAATCACATGATTATTCTGTTTGCTCGACCGTCCATTGATCTCATTCATTCAGTTGCACTCTGCCACAATGGGATCAAAAAAGGCCAAGTCTTACAGAGATCATGTGTGCAAATGTTTGTAAGTTATCTTATTATCTCACAACGTCGGGGACGAGTGGTTTCAGCAGGATGGAGCCACAGCTCACACTGCACAAGCCTCCATGAATTTGTTGCGAGAGCACTTCCCCGACCGCCTCATCTCGATCAGAGGCGACCTCGCTTGGCCAGGATCTCTCCGGATTTGGCTCCCTGCGATTTTTTCTTATGGGGATATTTGAAATCCCTCGTTTATGACAATCACCCACGAACCCTGGCCTAACTCAAGGACAACATTCGTCACGCCATCTTGAACATACCAGTCGATACCTATGCTGCAAAGAGTGGAGCGAAACTTCAACAATCGACTAAATGAGTGTATTAACAATCATTTGCTGGATGTCATTTTCAAAACCCTTTAAAAAAAATTTTTTTGTTGTACTAGACAATAAAAATAGAATTACAACGATAACAGCAATACTTTTTTTTAAATTGACCTTTCAAATAATGAAGTTATTCTGGCGCACCCTGGAGCACGTTAACCTTAATACAGCCTGCACATGGGAAAAAGGTGCACTTAGGAGTCACAGGTAATGAACAAGCAGACCTGCTTGCATGAAAAGTGGCAACAATGCTTTTCATTGGGCCGGAACCGGTCAAAGGCATAACATGATGCGTGGTAAGAAGGGCTGGATAATGAAGGAACAAAAACAGCACTGGGATAACACCCCAGAAAAGAAACATTGAAAACTGGTAACGAACACCACAACCACCTAGGAATGCCACCCTCAATCTCTCTAGAAGAAAATGAGACTCCTGGTGGGGATGGTGACTGGACAAGTATTTCTGGGAACATCTGCACAGGGTTGGAGCCCACACCGATGATCCTATGTGTTGACTGTGGGGAGAGTAGGAAGAAAGAGCCTCCCATCTGCTCTTCGAAATCCCAGCAATCGAAGCCCGACTGTTAAGAATCTTTAGGACACTCAACCCAGTGGAGATCGTATTGGTGAACGATCTTGTAGGGGGTATCCTCAGTCTGGGGAAGGCTCCGCACAATAATTTCAGTTTCGGTGCAGCAAAGGGGAAAATGACCCTTTCTGAGATCCAGAATGAAAATATAATAATACATTGAGATTGAAATCAGGTGGCTGGACACGTCATTAGATTTACAAGGTTAAAGGTGGAACGACCCAACAGGATTGAAATAATTCCACAGCATTCTTGATTCTTCAATCTTTTGGAGAGGATATTTTTTTCATCTAAATACTAGCATCCAAAGAACAAATCAGAGTAATATTGGAGCATTTTCTGCGAATCGTTCTTGTTTCTATTTTCTTTATAATTATGTAACTGGAAAATTTTGTCTGGAAGTGTCTTCCTGACTCACTGAGACCAAAGTGCCCAAAACCTGCTCGAGCGTTTGGGAACGGCTCCAGTAGTGGATTTCAGATGTTGTCGTGGAACGTCGCACACCCAGTTTGGACTGGAAAAACTTAATTGGATAAGGATTTGAAAATAGGTGTCGAAGCTTGTTAGATGGTAAATTCAATGCTCCTTTCAACTGTATCCTCAATTTACACTGTAAACAAGCAAGGAGGATGTGATCATTTTAGTGGAGCAAGGTCGAAACACGAACAAAATCTTACAACATGAAAAACTCGTTTTTTAGCGGGGTGAAAGAGCAATGACAAAAAATGTTGAAAATTAGTTGTAGAATCGATCCCTGAAGCTTCACCGCTTGTTTCTCATACCCGGCTGTATTATATTAGACAAGGAATTCAGTAGGCACCATGGTATCGAACTAGATGCAAAGGTACCTATTATAAGTAGTTGAGTTGACTCGGTGGGTGTTTCAATGAATTCGGGTTGAAAGACCAGTCCATTCGTTTGGCGTAGATGTATATTGAGAGCTACATTGTAGTCCTTACAGCTACAGTTGGTTCAAAAGTGAAAATTTTGAGCGACGTTTCGGTGCCGATGATGGTCACCCTTGTCAAGCTCAGCGAGTGAACGTGTTTACCTGAGTAGAACACAGACACAATATGGTATCACATAATTGAAGATACTAAAACTAGAGAACAGGCTCCCTCGAAGAGGTGAGCACTGTGTGGAAGAAAAAATCAGCCCCCTCGAAGAGGTGAGCTCTAATAGGGACACTATATTTGATACATGGAGAAAAATGTGATAATAATCAATTATAAAACTATTGATACATAATATGTTTGCACTACTCATTCTGTGCAGAATGAGTAGCCTGTTCTCTAGTTTTAGTATCTTCAATTATGTGATACCATATTGTGTCTGTATTCTACTCAGGTAAACACGTTCACTCGCTGAGCTTGACAAGGGTGACCATCATCGGCAACGAAACGTCGCTCAAAATGTTCACTTTTGAACCAACTGTAGCTGTAAGGACTACAATGTAGCTCTCAATATACATCTACGCCAAACGACTGGACTGGTCTTTCAACCCGACTTCATTGGTACCTATTATTATGGTACTAAATGGCATGCCATTGTACGAGATGTATTCAGAGGTCGCCTCAACCTCAACGTATTGTAGCTCAGCTCACAAAAAACCAGTGTTCAAATGACCACACCACTCACCCAAACCCATGAAACCAGTATAGAGTCTGACTGAGGGAATGGCTCAGAAAACGAATATAAATAAAAGTGTTGATATCACCATTTTTATTACGCTCACACGACTACTTTTACAGATCACAATCCGTATCATTTGGATTGTGATGCGCCTTGAATGATAGAATTCTAGAAAGAATCTAGATTAGTTTATTTCACTTACACACTAACTACCTAGTAGGTACACCTACCTACTCTAGGAGGATTGACCGACAATGTACAAATCCATCTAACAAGAAGAAGCACGTAATTACGGTCTCTAAAAGCCCGACGAATGGATGCCGACTATATAGTAAAAAGAACTACTCACCATGGTGTCCGAGGAAGACATAGTAAATTAGAAAAGAGGCGATTGTGGCCCCTAATAGAAAGCTACTCAGCCAGTATCGAAGTGCAGCAATAGACAACCCATTTCTATTTCTTCTTCGAGCTATTATGAGACTGGCTATCAGCAAAGTGCACTAATTAGATTCCCAACGTTCTTCATAATTTTCACCATCTCGCTAAAAAAAACTTGAATACCAATCAGTAAATAGATCAGCAAACCTCAAACTAAAACTCAAATGCATTTAGCTTGGCGCTACTCACTACCGTTGTTATGTTAGTTATCATGACCAAACTATAGCCTCCCAGTTTTCAAAGGTTCTCAGAAAGGTTATCGATCATGGAGCTCGGAATGGAAGTCTGATGGGCCGGTTGTTGACCAAAAACTTGTGGTACTTGTGAAATCTCAAAGAAACAGTTGTCCGGTGGAGAGAATCTTGAACGTAACAGTCTCGCGAGCGCTTCTAGCGGGGTGGCGGCGTACCAGTCATTCCAGGATCAACTTCGTTTTGCTTCCGAGACTGCAAGGCAGTGGAAGCTTTGTTTTCACTTTCGAAATGAAAAAATTTTTTTTGCTCCAAAATCAAAATTTCCACTCGCATTTTGCGTTTCAGAGCCTCCTGAACAAATTTGGTTCCGTGTCTGTCTATCTGTCTGTCCGTCCACATTTCCTTGTAACAGCCATAACTTCCACAATTTTGATCCGATTTTAACCAAATTTTCAGGGATCGTGCGGGTTAAGCTCTAGATGGTCCCCTATCAACTTCATCATGATCGAATCAACGGTAGCTTCTGCGCAGGAGCTAATGTGATGAATTCCTTATGACGGTCAAAACTCAGTCAATGTTGAACGGATTTCGGTCAGATTTTCAGGGATGATGTTGGTAAGATCCCTTGAGGTCCCATAAGACAATCATCATAATTGCATTAGCGGTACGCTCTGCGTATGGGTGAACAAAATATTCTTGTTACGGTCCTTGCAACAGCCATAATTTCCACAATTTTGATGCGATTTTCTTCACATTTTTAGGGATCGTGCGGGTATAGCTCTACATGGTCCCCTATCAGTTCCGTCACGATCGAATCAACGGTAGCCTCTGCGCAGGCGCAAACAAAATTTTCTTGTTTCGGTCATAACTCAGGCAATTGTGAACGGATTTCGGTCAGATTTTCAGGGATGATGCGAGCAAGGTTTCTTGAGGTCCCGTATCACATTCTTCGCGATCATCAGCAGCGGTACAGCAGCAAGTGATGTTTTTGTCACGGTCACAGCTTAGTTAATTTTATTGGATTTTGTTCAAATTTTCAGCAATGATCCTGGTAGAGTTGCATGGATGTTTTAATCATGAATTTAGATCAAAATAATAATGAAATCCTGTAAATCAATTAAAAACTCCTTCAGTTTTGATCCGATTTAGACGAAATTTTCAGGGAACATGCGGACTACATCCTGGATGGTCCCATATTAAAATCAAAATTTTCCTTATTACTTTCATTTATTATATGTACCATTCAGCTTCCAATTTCCCACCTTATTAATTCCCTGATGCCAGAACCGGTCGTTTCTAGTTTTCTGGAATTTAATGGTGACGTACTGTGAAGGTCACGAGGAAGCTCATGTGCCATTTCCTTGGCAGTGTATTTGTCATTGTTTTTATTCAATCGTATATACTAGGGAGGCCGTATAATTTTTTAATAATCCCTCCTAAATGGCAGATTTGACCTAAGATACTATGTAAATTTGTTAGCATGAACGTAAGATCTATAATTTTTTTTTGTTTCAAACAAAGATAATCTTGTAATAATTCAATGATTTCCACCCAAAGTTATAATTTCTTGTAAACAATATCTTCGTTAATAACACTGAGTACCTCTGCAAGAGGTTATTGATTACAGCATGCAGGAGGAAGATGGCAACGTCATCTAACTAGGTTGAGCCATTACGTAACGAAAATTATGACACTTGAAAAATTCAAGCAGAAGCCCTGCTCCAACAACTCCTAGCTGAAGCTGGAGAGCAAGCAGATGAAAACCATGATTACATTAAGAGGGCGCCATAAGGTCTCTGAAAGCTGACTGACTGGCGCCTTTCCGAACAAAAGAGCAAGAAAGGTGAGTGACTCGAATGTAGTGATACCTAGCGGTAGATGCGCGGACTCTGTCCGATCCAGAAAACGGCTCAAAGCTCCCTCTTATTTCAAAATACGCCAAACGGTTTATTTAACTTTTCTCAGCCAATAATTGACAGAGTTCTATGATTCTTACAGGGTTCATTCTATTTTTAAAACCTCTTGATCCCACAAACCTTGAAATTTGAAAATAAAGTTGTTAAACGTTTAGAGTTGAAAATGTTGGAATTTGAAAATTTCAGAGGAACGGACCTATGGGGAGTTTCTAAACCGGTAGATTGCCGCAAGAATAATCAAAATCGGTCCACTATTGACTGAGAAAAGTTGAAAAACCACTTATTTACAATCCGGCACCCCCTCAAGGGCTGCTTTCACTATCTTGATCTGAGTTTGACTATTGATCGGAGATCTCCACAATACCATGGACGTTCATGGCAGATCTCCAATCAAATGGCATTTGGCGTTGAACGCTCGATCTTATCCGGTGAGAGGCGGTAAACTCAGATTAATCTTTGTTGCTCTTCTTCACTCACCAAACCACCTCATCACAATTTTCCCGAAATTCTAGTGCGTTAATATTATTCATATATATTTATCTTCAAATTATTATTTTTCTGGCGTTTATTATATATCGAGTGATGATTACAAGAGCTCTTGCCCAGGGGTTTTCAGTCATATTTGACGATGAAGAGGACGAAAGATTTGAGATCTAGCGGGATTTTACTATTCCCCATCCAAGAAAGTTCAAAGAGAGAACGGAAGATTTCCATGTTCTTGATGAAAGAGATTCCATCATATCGACTCTTTAGTCCTGTAGCCAAAGTTTCAAGAGGGTGTTTTCAAGACAAAACCCTAGAACTTTTTTTTTCACAACATTTCCTTATGTTTTCCGGGGTGCTGAATCTAAATTTAGTTCGCCCCCTCATCCAAGTGTGGCTTATGTTCGAAAATTTCAAACAAAAAAAAAAAAAATAATAATAATAATAATAAAAATAAAAATAAATAAATAAATAAAAAATAAAAAAATAATACCTAATCTCAAAAATGTCAGAATTTTTTACTCTTTTGCTTATTTCTTGGAAACTAAGCAATTTTCGAAGTTGGTCACTCAGTAAAATGTAAAGTGAACAAATATCTATACGAAATACACTATTTAATGTGGGGGGCCGCCATCAGAAAGAAGAGCTGAGAAACATCTGTGACGCCACCTCTCTGATCCTGAGGAACCACCACCACAACTGGATAAAGAGAGCGCCACCTCCCATCGTGAGTGGAGGCAGCAAGATGGCCAATGGAGAGGGGAGAGCCAGACTTGCGTCTCTGTGGAGCTGACATTTAGGGATCCCCCACTCTTATTTACTGCCATCGAATAGCCATTCTAGATAGTATCGATTCAGCCTCCCAACACATCGATTTGCTCATTTTGAAATCAATTGACCTTCTGAGCGCCAAAATTGAAAAAGTTCCTGTCAATCCCGAAAAGTTGTGTAAGCCAAATTCCAAATAATCAATCTAAGTGTTTATTATTTTGCAATTATTTCGTATTAATATTTATTTACAAATCAATCAACGCTAAATATAGCTTCTAGGTATTTGAATTTTTACCAAAAGAAAACAAATAAAATGTAACCTAACCAACTGAAAAACGCAAGGCAGCCTAAAACACCTTCTACCTACCTATGATGAAGAATGGTCTTCTTATGTTGTCTACGTAATTTTGTTTTCATCTATTACTTGTATAAAACTTATATTCAAGTTTTCATTTTGCAGGTAAAATGAGTCCAGTGGATGAGAGGCCAAGGAATCGTCAAAAAATTGAGCGTGCTAAGAGGGCATTATATCCTCATCACGGGTGGCATCGATCGATGCCACCTCCAAATAATGGACTCCGAGACGGAATTCTTTCACAGCTCATTATTGATGGCTTCTAAGGACCAAATAAGACCATCGTTATCAAATTTCAAGAAAGAAAAAAAAAAAAGAAAAAAAAAAAAAAAAAAAAAAAAAAAAATCCGTTGGGAGTGGGGACTCAAAAGAACAGCTGTGCATTGAATGTGTTAAGTTTCATAACCCTCACGAGGGAGTTGAATTTGATAGAATTTAATGTACGTGTTATTTTGTTTTGTTGAATGTGACCAAATCACCCTAGAGTTTCACCTGTATGCTTGTCTAAGTTAAGGTTGAACAGAGTTGTCCCGGGTCAACAGATTGTGACAAAATAAAACTAAACTTCAAGAGTGGGGATGAACCCAAGGGTATAATATTCAAACATGAACTCTCAAATCTTGTTTGTAGCGAATTTTATTCCACTAAAATGAAAAAAAATAAATTTGCTTGTTTACAAAAAAATATATACAGGAAAATCGGAAATACTCAGGGTTCGGAATGTCACAGGTATAATAAATGCGGTAATACGGTAAAGATACGAAGCTAGATTCGAGACGTTATCTAGGTATTGTACAAAATCCCTAGTTCGTGGTAAAGTGTAACACTGACACTTACTTAAATTCCGACGGTTACCTACTTAAATTCCGACGATTACTTAAATTCCGACGATCGTGGATATACTCAACAATATATTCTATTTTATACGTTACACTATGCAGTAGGTAAGAACTGTAGGTGAGGAAGGGAAGGACCGTAGGCAGGCTTCCAAATCCGAGAGATAACCAGTCTGTAGGTAGGTACCTAAAACTGTTAAAATAAACGAAATATGCTTATTCTTTGCACGTTCTCACATAAGTATTTTGACGTCTGATCAAGTCTAAATTGTGGGACATACCGGTACGATAGTTGATTCGCCACATGTAGAATTTTTGATGTAGAGTAGACTATCGAGGGTGGTGTTGCCGTGAATTTTCCCCGAAGAATGTTCTCCACCAGGCAAAAGTCTTGGTCCTTGATGACTTTGACGGATCTGCTACAGAATAAACGAAATAGTTGGATACTTGAAGGAAATAAACGTGAGAAGAACAGCCCAGGGTAGGTGAACAATGCTTACCCAAGAGGCGAAGTTGTTCCCCCAGAACTCGAGTTTCTCTGAAGTCAGAAGATAGTGGAGAAAGTGGTAAGAGAGACTTGCTTTTACGGCAACTGAACTGGTTATTAAAACCATTCAAATATACAGGAGAATTCTGTATAAAAAGGGAAAAATCGGAAGATGATACGGCAAGTCGGAGCGCTGACGAGAAGACAAAGAAACGAGCCGTTGTGTTGCGAGTCCTGTAGGCGGCAGCAGCTCAGTGGTGAAAAAGTAGTCCCCGCTTGTTGGGAAAATAAAATTCTTCAGTCACCCACAAAATATAATTTCCATTCATTCAAACAAAAAAAAAGAAAAAAAAAAAAAAAAAAAAAAAAACCAAACGGTATCAGGTTGCAAAGAACTCATTGAATTCCAACAGTCTTCAAAATAATTTCTGTGGAGCTGTCGCTTGCTGAGTCCCACTATGCGAGGCAATTGTAGAAGAGGCCAACCTCATACCGTGCAAATTCAAACGTGGCGGGAGATTCAAAATCTATTCACGATACAAGATTCCCCGTCGTGTCTTGCAAGTGTACAAACAGGAGGATGGAAGAAGCCTATAGCTACCGTTTCTATAACTTCTCTCACCCCCTACATCAGTCCAAATCGTCGTTTAAGTTGCAACATAGCATATCTCAAAAAATGGGATATTGAGTTATGCATACCGTTGGATTCGTATTTCCGCGCCCGAAATGTTGATAGCAACAGTTCATCCAGCTGACACGTGGCTGCGCGGCAATCGAGGTCTTTGACAACATCGCACATCTAAAAACTGGCGGGAACACCACACATCTCAGGAGTTTCCTCAGCGATATCTCAATATCCCATTTTTTGAGATATGCTATGTTGCAACTTAAACGACGAAATAATGCGGTCAAACCCTACAAACCGCACTTGCTGTGTCTATACAGCACACACATGGGCCTCTCAGGAATAGGTGAGAGTATAGTTTTTATGGAAAAAGCGACAAGAAATTGAAATCACATATTGTAACCTTATGAAATCACATTCATTGATTACCAGCCATTTATTAATTTCCCACCAAGGTAGTGCAATAGTATACTTACGGCTTGATGTGTAATGAGGAAACAGTGAAATCCTTAGTACAGCAAATCGTAATTTTAACCTTCGACAAACCTCTCTATCTTAAATCGAAAGAAATCAAGGAAAATCTCTGAAGCGATTGTCCACCACCATGAATGTATGTCGGGGGGCATTATACCATTTGATGTCGTTTATGGGTGCTGTGGGGTCATCATGGAAGTGAGTAGCCTAACCGATCAGTTTAACCTTATTTATGCTGTTCTCAGTACAGAAAAAGTTATGGCAGGTCATACTTATGCTGGAGATGTTAGAGCCCATCTCCTTGTTCATCGAGCTCTGGCCTCGCTAATATGAAGACTATTCAGTTTTCGTAATCTGAAATGGAACAAATGTTGTACAGGGTGCGGCAGAGAGAACGGATGGTTTTAAAAAAATCATAAAATAGTTAATTTTTACTCAAAAACAAATTTATTGATGCAATCAGGTTCGCAAGGAAATAGCATTTGAGACAGTCAAGTGCGAAAAATCACATCATACATGTGGTAGCCGTAATAGTTGATGCAATGCTGGAGGCGTTCTTGAGCGTCATCTCCAACATACTCTTTCAATTTGGGCGACTTCCACACGAATTGCGTCCTTCAATTCGTCCAGAGTTCGGGGCTTGTTCTCGTGTACTCTAAGCCTTGAGGTGTCCCCATAAGAAAAAATCGCATATGGATAAATCTGGGGACCGAGGAGGCCAATGAACATAGCTAAATATCGTCCATTGATGCTCTGGCTGTGTGGACAGTCGCCCCATCCTGCTGGAACCACACACGTCGGATTGGAATACGTCGCCGTCGTAATTCAGGGAAAAAGAAGTTGGTGATCATTACGACGTAGGGTTATGTTGGAGATAGTCTACACGAACTTCCAAGAACGCCTCCAGCACTGCATCAACAATTTCGACCACCACAGGCCTGATGTGATTTTTCACACTTGACTGTCTCAAATGCTATTTCCTTGCGAACCTGATTGCATCAATAAATTTGTTTTTGAGTAAAAATTAACTATTTTATGAGTTTTTTTAAACCATTCGTCCTCTCTGCCGCACCCTGTAGGTAAGGCAGGTGGTGATCGATCAGATATTCTGAACGAATTAAGAATGTTGTGTATAATTAAGAACGTGAATGTATTAAAAACTATCACAAGCCGAGGTCCCACTGCAAAGCTTTGGTTTCATTACCACTAAATGGTGACATTGATAATGAATTTGAAGCCTGGACCACCTATCTGATGGACCGATAAACCCGCAGAGTCCTGCCATGGCTACCCAACCTAGTAATTGCACTGGTTCACATACAAGTATCGTTGTTCCTTTTTCATATCCCATCAATTAGGTGCCTCAAATGCTGACTTATATTCTGATATTTGTAACAGAGTTACCTCCATCGAGGTCCCGTCAGGGCTTCAGAGATAGCGCTGTCGTCATCCCGTTGATGAAACAACGGGCGTCGCGGCCTGTCCTCGAATGTTTTAGCAGCTGGGTTTGGCCTTGGATGGGCTTTCCAGGTGACTGGAAACCAATCTACTCCGAACATGGCTCATTAAGAGCTATTAATAGGAGTGGTATCTCTCTGACGGGCTGCTGTTTACCTCCTCTACCTTTTAATCGAGGATTTAGGCCCCCATTGCACCTCTGGGGGGGTACCTAGATTCCTTATATGGTAGCAGAGCGTGGTTACAATTATGCATGGCTGACGCCTAGTAGTCCAATACACAATTTTTTGGGGCGTTAATGTTTCAGAAGAAACATGGCCCGGGGTTCCAGAAGGAATTCCCATTATCACCCTTTGGTATATAAATAATTTCATTGGTCTTTGACTTATAATTTCTCTTTTATTCCCCATTTATATTTTCAATTTTTAGCCACCTGAGTATTGCTATTATGTCAATTACCAGGTTAGAGCACAATTTAAGTTCCCAAGTCTCCAATGTTGGGCATATTAATTTATTTCAATTTTATTTTCCTAAGGTATAAGTCTCCATAGTTGAGCCTCCGTTTTGTCCCGATTGTTCAATGAATACTTCTTATGAAGATTCATTGACAATCCATCCCGTTTTAATTTCTCTTTTTCCCCATCCTCAATCGCCAATGCAGCTATTTATGAATGAATGAGCATCAGTTCTCAGCTATTAACTATTCCACCTAGTTAACATACTTGATCTTCAATCAAGTATGTCTTTAAGGGGAGGAGTGTAACAGAGTTACCTCCATCGAGGTCCCGTCAGGGCTTCAGAGATAGCGCTGTCGGCGTCCCGTTGATGAAACAACGGGCGTCGCGGCCTGTCCTCGAATGTTTTAGCAGCTGGGTTTGGCGTTGGATGGGCTTTTCAGGTGCCTGGAAACCAATCCACTCCAAACATGCTCATTAAAAGCTATTAGTAGGAGTGGTATCTCTCTGACGGGTTGCTCTTTACCTCTTCTACCTTTTAATCGAGGATTTAGGCCCCCATTGCACCTCTGGGGGGGACCTAGATTCCTTATAAATTCTGCGTGGTTGTTTCGTTGTATATCTATAACATTTCCCTCCCTTTATTTCACAGGTGGCACGCATCCGACACTTTGACCGACTGTGCCCTTTGTTCATGTTATTGCAAAAGAGAACGGATGAAGTTTGTTCACATCAAATTTTACTTCTTCAGCCAAATGTAAATCCCCTATAGCGCTGAGATGACTTGAATAGTTAGTTAGATGGTACAAATATTGTATACTGGTCCTTCAATGGCGTTCGGTAACTCATTAGAATTGACTATTTGTAGAAGTAACCAGAGGAATAATGAGTTTTAGGCTTAAAATTTGTTTTGTGGGCGCTAACGAACTCCTAAATGTTAATTTTCAAACAGCAAAACAATGTCGTTTTTTCAACAAGTTGTAGCGCCAATTCTGGTGGACCAAAATTCAAAGTCAAGTAGTACATTTTGTGGAGAATTTTTTCTACTTTAAATCTTAATTAGTGGTCATTTTTGAAAATTGAATTGTTTGCTAGAAATAAGCAGAAAAAGTACTCAGTCATGCAGCATGATCATTAGAGCGAATTTCCAAAGAAAAGTTGTGGATAACATTAAATTAGCCACTTAAATTCTGATTATTGAGGCCAACCCTGACCCGAATAAAACTGAGAGGACAGCCCTGAGACGAAATCACGAAGAAAATTTTAGAACACGCAGCCGAACTTGAAAATTTATTCAATAATGGGTATTTTCACCTAAAAACAGACATTTTTCACTTATTTATGAATCTTAAGAGATCTGGGAGTGGTCACAAACGTCTTAATTTTCGTGGATATGGAAAAATCTTTTTTATCTTCCGTTTTAGAGGATTTTCGTAAAAAATTAAGATAAGTACTGCAATGGCTCAAAAAATTTAAAATGAAAATTTTCAAAAATTTTCTTCATTGAATTCGTTTTTGAGGCATTCTTTTCATATGCGATAACTATCCTTAGGATTGAGATAAAAATTCCGTTCTTACGCCTAGAAATCAAGCTTTTCACATAATAGGACGACTTGGTAGGCCAGCACTTTTTGGGCACATTAAAATTTTCAAATTGCAAAAAATGTGCCAAAAATCACTAAAAATGGCAAAAAACGGCTAAAAATTTATATTTTTTTGATGATTTTTGTTCAATAAAAGTTTATCAAAAATGAACTAGAACATTAAACATTTTTTGCACAAAAGTATCCTGAAAAATGTAGGTACTTAAATTTCATTAATTTTGCTGAAAAATCGATAAAAACTACGGTAAAATAACTAAAATCCCACAACCTTTTTTGTTTCGCAGAATATCCTTTAGCACTTTTTATTGCCATAAAACTAGTAGGTAGTTAACAATGTATTTGTACTCGAATTGCTCAAATTCATAACGATGTAACGTAATATAATTCGGTGATTTTCGAAAATTTGCTCGTAGGATCATGCTGCATGACTGGAACTTTCATCATTGAATATTTCCATAAGTTCGTTGTCAGCTATTTAGTCCGTAAAATGCGTATAGTTTTAGGGGAAAGGTACATTTGGTTAAAACTACATTGCATTTCTAAGTTATTTAAAATTGTGTGCGTATTCAATGTATCCTTCGGGAGCTAAAATCAAAATTTATTATCAATGAGGCTCAAAGCAAGCTTGCGAAAAGAACTAAACTAAATCACTCGCGACGAAGTTGTGGAAACCCATTACAAAACGGAAGTTAGTGAAAAACGTTGTCTATTTCCACGAAAAATAAAGAGTTACAATGTTAAATCGATTTCGACAGTTAGGCCATCATCAGTAACAAACAATAACTGAAGACACATTAGAAAGGACACAGCTTATATAGTGACAGGTGAAGGGAGATTGAATCCCATTGGTCAAGAGAAAGGAAAGGGGCAGGAGGTACAATCAATTAAGTGCGTACAAAGTGAAAGAGGATTATAGCTAATCAGATGAAGTGAAAGAGGGGAATAACTAAATATGGTTTCAACAGTGTGAAGGGATAATTCCAATCTTTACAGAAATGGACCTATCAGTGGTGAAATATATTGAGGTATATCCTCATTTAAACATTTACCAGACCTGTCACTTTTGATAATTTCGAATTTTTCAAGTACATTCAACATACCTCCCTTTGGGCAAAAATGAAGAAATTCTACAAACTGTCTATCTGTCAAATCAAAATTGTAACTATGATTGGATTCCTTAAGATGTTTTGCATATGTAGACTTACCCTTATTTTCCCTGAAATCCTCCAGATGATCGTCTATGACGACGTCTATGCTCGTTATGACGGCCCTTTCGTCTTTCAACTTTTCAAATGAGAAGTCGGAGGAAGGTTTTCATAATTATACAGGAGTCAAGAAGGCGAGCAGATCCACAGCTCGACACACTTCGCAAGAGCTTAGAGAACGGTGGGTAGGTAGGTAGGTAGCTTACCTACTCTGTCCTTCATATTTGAACAGACGCGTCACCACCCTTCAAAAGCGTTAAAATCGCGTTGATGACGATCCTTGAAGTGTTGGGAGCGTTGAACCGCAGCTCGTTTAAAAATATCTCCTACAAAAATACACCGACAAGGGTAAAAACGACAAACAAAACAGTTCCAGTAATGCAACATGATCGTATGATAGAATTTTCGTAAATTATCGTACACTAAGTTTACGTAGAATTATTTAAAATTTGAGCACTTTGCGTGCAGAGAAATTTTTCCCCACAAATCAAGACGCGTAGAATTCAATAAACGACTAAAAAACGCCCAATATTTTTTCAAAACCGTTCTAACCGAATTTTATACGCTGGCTAACTAGTTTCACCCCTAAAAACACAAAAAATTTCTCATGGCAAATGAATTTAAATTTGTGAGTTAAAGTGTTGAATTAAGTTAAACGGGGTAGGGGAGATTGCTAGTGTTACCATACGATACAGCGTAATTTAAAAATACGTAGGAACCAATCCCAAACTCGTGTTTTTATAGAAGGTAATTTTGTAATTTTGCCTTTTCCCATTGACTTACAGCCGAACTTATCAATTTTATGTAATTTCACACATAAAGTTCGCAAAAACGGCATTTTGCTTTGTACTTTAATGGGAAACGGCCTGAGAAAAAACTTGCTCGACACGAACTTTGGAAAGTATATAACCCTGAATCGAATGGGATTTGGCAGACCTGAATCAGACCAATATTGAGGTCGCTAGGGCTTTTTGAAGGGCAAACGTCTAGACGTATTAACAGATAATCTATTGATGACGCCTGGACTTTTCCCGTTCAAAACTAGTGACCTCAATATTGGTCTGATTCAGGTCTGCCAAACCTCATTCGATTCAGGGTTAAATACTTTCCAAATTTCGTTTCGAGCAAGTTTTTGCTCAGGCCGTTTCCCTTTAAAGTACAAAGTAAAAGGCCGTTTTTGCGAACTTTGTGTGTAAAATGACATAAAATTGATAAGTTCGGCTGAAAGTCAATGGGAAAAAGTCTTAGCTGAAATACGCTCGATACGAACATTCGAAAGTATTGAATCTTGAGTAGAATGAACTTTGGCAGACTGAAATCAGACGAATATTGACGCCACTAGGTGATTTTGAAGAGCAAAAGTCTAGACGGCAGGAGGAGGGGTTCGCCCAAAATCAGCCCGATTTTTAATTCTTTGCAATTCACTTATTTGGAGAGAAAATTCAAAGTTTGAGATCGAATCGTTTTGGTTTTTCATGCTCTACAACTTTGCTACGAATAAAAATTTCTGTAGGATGTACGGTTTAGAAATTATTAGAGAAAAACTTTCAAATGGGCAAAATTAAGACATCTTTATGAGGCCGCCATTTCGTATTCCACCATTTGAGATGGCAGACAAAGATTTTCTCACTCAGAACGGACTACATTTTCAAAATCTACTCTCAAACCTTCTCCTCAAATTACTAGGTACCTATTTTCGGACCTGGCTCCAGGACTAAGTCTACCTATAGCTAGCGGGAGCATGTTGTAGATTGTTTGGAAAATTTTTTAGTATGCTGTACCCATTGGTAATACAAGCTAGGAGCCAAATTTTCAGACCTCTTCTTCGCCCAGCCTTCTCTCTACAACTGTCCGAAGTTTAAGGGTGTGCGCCAAACACTAACTTTTGTTTTAATTGCTCAACCGTTATTGTGCCCAAAAAAATAAGTAAGGTGGCCAATTCTTATGGTAAATCGTCTGCTCTTTCTGGTAGTCATGTCTAAATGTACAAAAAACGTAAGCATCCTTATGAAAACTCAAATTAAAAACTTCTTTTTCATATTTCATCAATTCCGCATTTTTTGATCTTAAATCATAACTACCAGTATGTAGAATACGAGGTTTAGAGGACGTAATGGGCCGACAAACGGTTTGTCGCCAGTGGTACTTAATGTACGGCCTGTACTCCCAAAAAACGTAAGCTTCCCCATGAAAACTCAAAATAAAAATTTCTTTTTCACATTTCATCAATTTCGCATTTTTTGAAAAAAAAAAAAAATGTTTTGATCTTAAATCATACCTACTAGTATGTAGAGTACGAGGTTAAGAGGACTTAATAGGCCGACAAACGGTTTGTCGCCAGAAGTACTTAATGTACAGCCTGTACTCCCAAAAAACGTATGCTTCCCCATGAAAACTCTAAATAAAACTTCTTTTGCACATTTCATCAATTTCGCATTTTTTGGATAACATTTTTTTGATCTTAAATCATACCTACTAGTAAGTAGAATACGAGGATAAGAGGACGTATGGACCGACAAACGGGTTGACGCCTGCGGTACTTAATGTACGGCCTGTACTACCAAAATAAAAGAAAAATTGAATTTCCATGATAAAATTTGCACCTATCTGACGTGCCGTCAAATGTGAAGTTAGTTCTAAGCAAATTTGATAAACTGGGGACTTTATAATGAAAGTGAAATTTTCATTTTATTTAGGCAGTACAGGCCGTACATTAAGTACCGCTGGCTTCAAACGGTTTGTCGGCCCATTACGTCCTCTTAACCTCGTGTTCTTCATACTGATAGGTATGATTTAAGATCAACATATTTTTTTTTCTTCAAAAAATGCGAAATTGATGAATGTGGAAAAGGAGTTTTTATTTTGAGTTTTCATGAGGAAGCTTACGTTTTTTGGCAGTACAGGCCGTACATTGAGTACCGCTGGCGTCAAACCGTTTGTCGGCCCATTAAGTCCTCTTAACCTCGTATTCTACATACTGATAGGTATGATCTAACATCAAAAAATTTTTTTCTTCAAAAAATGCGAAATTGATGAAATGTGAAAAAGTGGTTTTTATTTTGAGTTTTCATAAGGAAGCTTACGTTTTTTGTACATTTGGACATGACTACCAGAAAGAGCGACGATTTACCATAAGAATTGGCCACGTTACGTGTTTTTTTTGGGCCCAATAACGGTTGAGCAATTAAAATAAAAGTTAGTGTTTGGCGCACACCCCTAAATTTCGGACAGTTGTAATGAAAAGTCTGGGCGAAGAAGGGGTCTGAAATTTGGCTCCTAGCTTGTATTACCAATGGGTACAGCATACTAGAAAATCAGGGACTTTTAAGAAATATCGAAAAAAAAAGTTTGGCGGTTAGCGTGAAATGACCCATATATGATTTCCAACATCAAAATTTCCACTTGAATTTTACCTTTCAGACAAGTCCAAACGACTTTGGTTCCGTGTCTGTGTGTGTGTGTGTGTGTGTGTGTGTGTGTGTGTGTCTGTCGTGTGTCCGCAAATCATTGTAACAAGCTTATTTTCCACAGTTTTCATCCGATTTGAATGACATTTTCAGGGAATGTGCGCACTAGAGAGTAGACGATCCTCTATCAGTTTCATTGTTCTTGACTCTATATTTTCACTTTGCGCACGCGCGAACGTAAATTCTACCAAGCATTATTTTCACACGCTCTAGTCGTCCAGTCTCGCTCAAATTCGGATGATATATTTTGATCCTCCCATATCAATTTCAACATGATTGTATCAATAATAGCTGCTGCGCATGCACGAATGTGAAATCCTTGTAACAACCTTAATTTCCACAGTTTTCATCAGAATCCGATGAAATTGTCAGTGAATCCGCGGGGTTAGGTTGTTTGTAGATGGTCCCGTATCTATTTCATTGCCCTCAACTCATCACTTCATTCTGCGCATACGCAAACGTAAATTAAGTATTTTTAGCGAATTTTTGAAGAAAATGAAGCTATTGCTCTCGCCTCAAAATTTGTAGAATGTGAATTTTTGAAAAAAATTTATGCAGAAATCCGTTTCAGGCTATTCTGAATCATATTCTGAAGTTTAACGCATTTTTTTTTATGTATGTATGTATGTATGTATGTCATTCCAGACGATAACTGTCCGTAGAACTATGCTAGAAACTTCAAACAAATTTTAAAATGTTAAGGACACAAAACGAAAGTTCAAGTTCGTTGGCCAGCATGATCGGATTACATCTTCGGGTTGAAATTTTCAAAAATGTAGTCAAAAATTTCAAAATAGCCTGTTTGTTGCGATTTGTCGTGCGAAATAATTTTTTCAGCATACTAACATGTGGTATATTCGGAATCAGCGTAATTTCCTATAAGAATATGTATTAAGTTTTCAAAAATTTCAAAGTTGAAAAATCAGTCAAAAATCGAAATAATGCCGTTCGCTAGTTGTAAAAATCGGTAATATTTGCATGAAACATTGTCCAAATTCAGATTGAACTACTCTTATGGAAGTATCCCTGTATAACCAATCCTAGAACCATGCTGTTTAAAACGTCGGTATGTTATTTTATTTTATGTCAAGATTTGATGATGTTATGATAGGATACTGTTAAGATTTCAACTGCCTTCAATACTGACCACATTGGACATCGAAATCTATGAATATTTACCCACATTTGTCTTTAAATCTATAAGATTAGTTTAATAATAATAAAGTATGAGTACCTCCTAATTATTTTTAATAATTTGATTCCATGTTTGTCTATCAAAATCATAAACTAAAATTTCTCTACACGATCAATAGCGACTGAAATGTCGAAGGTTTCTTCACAAATTCGCTCATTAGGTCATGCTGCATGACTGGACTTTTTTTTATTAGCAGCTTCTGCTGTACAAAAATCACTTGTTTCAGTGGGCTATTACTATGTAACTCCTTAAACTTATGTTACTATATAACACTATGTAATTGCACCAAGACCAAGACTAACGCCGTCAACACACAGTCCAAAATGTATTATGTACAAAATTTATTATGTAGTCATATGAAAAGACCTCAAAATTATACTAGACCAAACTAAAAAAAGCAAATTTTAACGTGGCTCGTGAAAAATAGGGCAGTGGATTGCTAAACTGCTAAACAGCGTTTATGCATGATATTACATATATATGTAAATGACACCGATAAATTAAAAAAAGCTGTCTACATTAAATTTTTGAATCTATAATTATTTGCACATTGTAATCTATTATAGTATAGGAATTTATATTATATATGGTATACTATATTGTAGTCTATAATTGGTTGCATAGTTGCAATCGCAGTGGAATCTTTTTTTTTTTCTAACAGTGCTCATTATAATTTCTTTTACGCAATTTAATCATCTTAAGAACTAATTTGATTTACCATATATTGTCTTTGTATACGAACTCCTTGTATTAATCATGTATGATTTTTTACAATAAAATTTGTTTAATTGATTGAACTTTTTGTTGGAAATTAGTTTGTAGGGTCGATCCCTAGGAGGTCAACAATCTTTAGCCCCGGTGCACGCGAGCGGCAAAGGGACGCAGGACGCCGCGTCATTTTCAATCGGATAACTAGAAATATAGCATTTCCAAGCCAAATGAAACCTTTTCCAAACCAAATGAAACCTTTTCCAAACCAAATGAAACCTATTGAGAAAAAAGTCCAGTCATGCAGCATGACCCCATGAGCGAATTTTTGAAGAAATCTTCGACATTTCAGTCGCTACATAAGAGTAGTTCAATCTAACAATGTTTCATGCAAATATTACCGATTTTTACAACTAGCGAACGGCAATTATTTCGATTTTTGACTGATTTTTTCAACTTTAAAATTTTTGAAAACTTGATACATATTCTTTAGGAAATTTTACGCTGATTCCGAATATACCACATGTTAGGATGCTGAAAAAATTAATTTCGCCACAACAAATCGCAAAAACAGGCTATTGTGACAAAAAAAAAGGCCAAACATCGGTGTTTTTATTTTTTTTTTAGCAGAATATTACTCAAATAAAGTTTATCAACTATGAAGTTGGTAATTTAAAAATTAAAGCTCAAACCTATGCTCAAAATTGTAATTAAATTTCATTAAAATGTGCTACAAAATCGATAAAAATGTAAAAATGGTAAAAATCCAAAATCTCTTTTTGAATCGCAGAATATTCTTTAGAGTTTTTTTGCCATAAAATTGGTAGTTAAACAATTTCTTTCCCCTCAGTGACCTTAATTTTCAAAACAATGTAACATAATATAGTACGATAATTTACGAAAATTCTTACGTAGAATTGGTGACAATTTCAAGCTGTGGGAAGAAATTATATTATTTAAAAAAGTCCAGTCATGCAGCATGACCCCATGAGCGAATTTTTGAAGAAATCTTCGACATTTCAGTCGCTATTGATCGTGTAGAGAAATTTTAGTTTATGATTTTGATAGACAAACATGGAAACAAATTATTAAAAATAATTAGGAGGTACTCATACTTTATTATTATTAAACTAATCTTGTAGATTTAAAGACAAATGTAGGTAAATATTCACTGTAGTCTCTATTTCATGCAAATATTACCGATTTTTACTAATAGCAAACGGCATTATTCCGATTTTTGACTGATTTTTCAACTTTGAAATTTTTGAAAACTTGATACATAATCTTATAGGAAATTTTACGCAGATTCCGAATATACCACGTTAGTATGCTGAAAAAATTATTTCGCACAAAAAATCGCAAAAAACAGGCTATTTTGAAATTGTTGACTACATTTTTGAAAATTTCAACCCGAAGATGAAATCCGATCATACTGGCCAACGAACTTGAACTTTCGTTTTGTGTCCTTAACATTTTAAAATTTGTTTGAAGTTTCTAGCACAATTCTACGGACAGTTATCGTCTGGAATGACACATACATACATACATACATACATACAGGGTGCTTCAAAAAAATGTATACACACTTTGAACTTCCATAGAAAATTTATTTACCGTTCTACAAAGTTAAATTTCAGGAAAATAGAAAGCTGAAATGAAACATAAATAACAAATGTTAATACTGTAAAAATCTATAGTTACCAGCTGCAGTGAATTGATGGACTCCTACAGAGAAACTAGGGATGGTAAAAAATAATCGATTATTTAAGGAATCGATTAATTAAGAAAAAAGTAATGATACTTTTGAATTATACAGGGTGCTTCAAAAAGTAATGATACTTTACTTTTTGAAGCACCCTGTATAATTCAAAAGTATCATTACTTTTTTCTTAATTAATCGATTCCTTAAATAATCGATTATTTTTTACCATCCCTAGTTTCTCTGTAGGAGTCCATCAATTCACTGCAGCTGGTAACTATAGATTTTTACAGTATTAACATTTGTTATTTATGTTTCATTTACATTGGACTTTCAGCTTTCTATTTTCCTGAAATTTAACTTTGTAGAACGGTAAATAAATTTTCTATGGAAGTTCAAAGTGTGTATACATTTTTTTGAAGCACCCTGTATATACATACATACATACATACATACATACATACATACATACATACATACATACATACATACATACATACATACATACATACATACATATATACATACATACATAAAAAAATGCGTTAAACTTCAGAATATGATTCAGAATAGCCTGAAACGGATTTCTGCATAAATATTTTTCAAAAATTCACATTCTACAAATTTTGAGGCGAGAGCAATAGCTTAATTTTCTTCAAAAATTCGCTAAAAAAGAAGGAAAAAAATAATTACCGTGTTTTCAGAAGTTGCCGATGTCGGTGAGTATTTGTTGAAACAAATAGGCGTGGTTGTGGTTTGATTGCCTCCACAGGAATTCGCACAAATAGACCAGAATGCTGTGTATAGGTTGGTGGTCTGGATGCTCGCAAGCTCAAAAATACATAACATAACATAACATTATTTATTTTTATTTATTATACACGGGCATGTGCCCAATTACAATGTAAATTACATACCGTGAAATATATATATTTTTAAAACATAAATTCAGATGATAAACTCGAAGAGCTAAAACTAATAAACTATATTTATATCTTAAAACAAGATAGAGAAAAAAACTAACAGAAAAATTAGCTATACTGCAAAGAAAAAAAAAAAACTTCAATTTAGTGTCCGCTTAAGTGCAACTATTGAATCAAAAAATAAATCAAAACTATAGCTCTTTATGTGATTGAATGCTGTTTGAGCTCTGCGAATCGGACTGTTGAGGAGGTAATTCGATGGTGATGTAGGGTTATAAAATAAAACATTACTTCTAGTACTGTAGGGAGGTACATGAAAATCATGCTTTGGAGTAAATGGGGGACAATCAATTTTGTTATTAAATAGCTTTAAAACAAATACACAATCTGCAGTATGACGTCGACTTTCCAGGGTGGAAAGATTGCATTGTTGTAGAATATCCCTATAATTGAAATCTGAAAATTCTACACCCTGCTTAAAAGCAACATACCGTGCAAATCGACGTTGCACTCTCAATACGCTCAGCAGCATTAGCATAAGACGGAGCCCATACAATAGCGCCATATTCCAGAATGGACCTCACAGATGCGTTATAAAGGACCACTAAAGCACTTGTGTCACTAAAGTTCCTCGTATTTCGCTTTAAAAAACCCAGGGATTTCATTGCTTTAGCTCAAATATTGTCAATGTGAGGCAAGAATGTCAAATGAGCATCAATAATCTAAGTAAGAAGTAATGCCTAGAAACATCTGGCTGGCGTGTAGAAGACAAATTGACTGGGGGGGGGGTTATAACGGAAAAGTACCATTTGGTTTATTTATTTTTTAAAATGATATCTTGAAGGAATTCCAAGATGTTGAGATCACATGTTTCTGGCCGGTTACGTAACCTTTTAATGATAATTTTGGGCATTAGGAAAGTAAAAAAAGTTCCAGTCATGCAGCATGTTCGTATGAGCGAATTTTCATAAACTATCTATCGTACTATAGTATGTTAAATTGCATTGAAATTGGAGCAATTTTAGTTGACAGAAATGGTTAAAACCCAATTTTATGGCAAAAAACTTATTCTAAATAAAATTCCACTGATTCAAAAGGGATTTTTGATTTTTAATTTTTTTTTTGGAGTTTTTATAGATATTTTAGCATATTTTAATGACATCTAAGTACGTTTTTCATCATAATTTTGAGCAAAAACTTTTAATGTCCTAGTTAATCGTTGAAAATTTAGTTTTGACTAACATTCTGCAAAAAAATAGAAATTTAACGATTTTTGGCCGTTTTTAGCCATTTTTAGTGATTTTTTGGGAACATTTTTCGAAATTTGACCAATTTAATGTGCTCAAAAATTGTTGTCCAACGAACTTAAACTTTCCTTTGAAATGCTCGATTTTTTGGCGAAAGAACGAAGTTTTTATCTCAATGCTATCGAGAGTTATCGTCTGGAATGACACATACATATATATACTTATACATATATTCTGATTATTTTGATCTTCAATTTTTGAGATCTTCACCACACTTTTGAAATCAGCATTAAACTATCTATCATCAGACCCCAGCGTCCATAATCAACAATCACCATCAGGGGGATGACAATACACTTGAACCGCTTACGATTTAAAAAAAGTTTTCCAAATCGTCGTAAAAAAAAAAAAAAAAAAAAACCTTCAAACTGTTCAGTACACTCAGAATCACTGTTCAGAATATAGTTTAAAAAATGTACCACAAGGAGACTTCCAGTCAGTTGTGTTGTGATAAATCGAAAATGCCACCTGCTCCTTCTCCTGCAAACTGTATTCAAAGGTCAAGGAAACAACAGCTTCTTGATACTTATTGTTCAGTCTACACTACGATCTTTATTATTTAAAGAACCTTACATTAGCCCAGAATACGGCGTCTCATATGTTCTTCTAATGAATGAGTAATAGTACTGCAGTTTGAGGGTTTTTTTTTAAACGACGGTTTGAAAAACTTTTTTTAAATCGTAAGCGGTTCAAGTGTAATGTCATCCCCCTGATGGTGATTGTTAATAATGGACGCTGGGGTCTGACGATAGATAGTTTAATGCTGATTTCAAAAGTGTGGTGAACATCTCAAAAATTGAAGATAAAAATAGTAAGAAAGTGTTGGTAATGTCTAAAAGAAATTGACGATTTTCTGTATTTAGCAAAAAATGGAATAACTCAGAAACGAAGCCCCAAAAGTTCCAGTCATGCAGCATGATCGTATGAGCGAATTTTCATAAACGGTCGTATTACATTTATGTTAAATTCTGTTGAAATTTGAGCACTTTGGGGACAAATAAAAATTTCATTATACATTTTATAGCAAATTGACTTTTTGTCAGTAATATTCCAATGAACAAACGATTTTGTGGATTTTTTTACGATTTTTCCAAGTGTTCCTATCGATTTTTAGCTTATTTTAATGAAATTTAAGTACATTTTTCAGTACAATTTTGTGCTTAATTTTTTAAATGTCTTAGTTCATGTTCGATCAATTTTTTTCGAGTAGCATTCTGCTAAAAAATAGAAATTTGTTAATTTTTAGCGGTTTTTTGCCTTTTTTAGTGATTTTAGCGAATTTTCTTAGAAAATGAAGCTATTGCAATGGCTCCAAAAATTTTAAAATAAAAATTTTCAAAAATTTTCTTCATCGAAATCTGTTTTGAGGCATTCTGAAATGATTTCTGGATTTTAACGCTTTTTTATATGTATATATATATATATATATGTATATATATATGTATGTGTCATTCCAGACGATAACTCTCGATAGAATTGAGATAAAAACTTCGTTCTTTCGCCAAAAAATCAAGCATTTCAAAAGAAAGGATGAGTTCGTTGGACAACACTTTTTGAGCACATTAAATTGGTCAAATTTCAAAAAATGTACTCAAAAAATCTCTAAAAATGGCTAAAAACGGCTAAAAATCGTTCAATTTATATTTTTTGGTAGAATATTGCTCAAATAAAGTTTATTAACTATAAAATAGAACATCCAAAAATGTATGTACACAATTATGCTGAAAAATGTACTTAAAATTCATCAAAATTTGCTAAAAAATCGATAAAACCTGCTAAAAAAGCTAAAAATTCAGAACCTCTATTTGAATAGCAGGTTATTTAGAATACGTTTTTTGCCATAAAATTAATGGTTAACGATTTCCTTGCACTCAAAAAGCTCAAATTTCAAAACAATTCAACATTATACAATACGATAATTTACGAAAATTCGCTCATACGATCATGCTGCATGAATGGAACTTTTTAGTGATTTTTTGGGTACATTTTTCGAAATTTGACCAATTTAATGTGCTCAAAAATTGTTGTCCAACGAACTCATCCTTTCTTTTGAAATGCTTGATTTTTTGGCGAAAGAACGAAGTTTTTATCTCAATTCTATCGAGAGTTATCGTCTGGAATGACATATATACATATATATATATATATATATATATATATATATATATATACATATATATATATATATATATATATATATATATATATACATATATATATACATATAAAAAAGCGTTAAAATCCAGGAATCATTTCAGAATGCCTCAAAACAGATTTCGATGAAGAAAATTTTTGAAAATTTTTATTTTAAAATTTTTGGAGCCATTGCAATAGCTTTATTTTCTAAGAAAATTCGCTAAAATCGATAGGAACACTTGAAAAAATCCACAAAATCGTTTGTTCATTGGAATATTACTGACAAAAAGTTAGTTTGCTATAAAATGTATAATAAAATTTTTATTTGACCCCAAACTGCTCAAATTTCAACAGAATTTAACATAAATGTAATACGACCATTTATGAAAATTCGCTCATACGATCATGCTGCTGTAAAAATTAGCTCGTAAGGTCATGCTGCATGACTGGAGCTTTTCGGAGGGCGCCAATTAGCGGTTGTGTGGGTTTTTGGAGGAGGAGGAGGGGAGTTTTTGGAGGGGAGGAGGAGGAGGGGGGGGGGGGGGGGCTCCGTACGGAGGCGATGGGGTGATGGAGGAGGGGAGGCGTGTGGGAGCCGCGTGGGAGGGGTGTGGGGGCGGCAAGTTGTAGCCGGGGGCGGCGGCGGGGGCGGCGAGGTAGCGCGGGTTAGTATTTCGGCCCAGGGGGTGGGGAAAAAAGAGAGGAAGGCTCTCTGGAAGGTAACACGAGGTTGTGTAGAGCGCCGAGCGGATGACGACGAGCGTGACGGGGGCGGCGGGAGGGGCGGGAGGAGGAGGAGCGCACGCGCGGGTCACTCCATATCGATTGGGGCGTTCTGAGAGAAAACTGGTGCAGGCTCCTGATATTCGTGCCGAACCGTGTGATGTACATGAGAGACGACGAGGAGGAAGATGTTTAGCTTCGCCAGCAAGATGCTCAACACGCTGATGGGCGAGGAAGGGAACGGAGGCCCTCCTCAGCAGCAGCAGCCGCAGCAACAGCTACATCAGCAGCCCAGGGGTCCTCCGCAGCCTCGCCCGTCCCTCCCGAGGGTCCAGCAAACGGCGTATCCGCGGCCCACACTCGCGGGACGGCCTCCCCTTCAAGCTCCCGTCGTACGTCCCCAACCACCGTACGTTCGACCCATGGGTAAGTACGACCCCCTCTACAAAACTACTTACAATAATAAACCAAAATCACCGAAAAATATCAATTTACAACACGCTTATCCATCCCTCCTACACCATTTCCCACTCATTACCCTCAAATTGTATATACTTACCACATAAATTACAAAAATTACTACAAACTACTATAACTCCAATTACAATTCTCTAATGTGCCGTGCGTTGTGTGATTTCCATGGACCACCGAATTCCGCGTGAATTCAGTTGACCTACTATTCCTGCGGGACGGTCGTGTCCCAGCTCACCACGAACTTCTCTTACCCACCAGTCTCACTGCCATAACGGTCTTTATAGATTTACAGTTTACATATTTACAGTTTACTTTATAGATTTTTCAGATTTACAGTCTTTATAAATTTACAGTTTTTTCTCGTTCAAACGAGCTTTTCATTCTTTTATAGTCAATCCAACGTTTATTTTGCTCTCTTCAAAACATGCACAGCCGTAGAATTTTCAATACAAGTTGTTTTGTACTGCCAAATTTCCGCTACTTTTAACGCAGTTTAGATGTTTTTGTCAGATAAGTAGATGCAAAGTAGAACATAGTTTTTTATTGTTGTTGAACAATTTGTGTATTGTGGAAGTGGGTTGTATTGATAAATTTTAATATTAAGTTATATCATTTCTTATATTTTGATGTTAGTTACTGCAATTGAACCTAGGACGGAAGAATAAAAGAGAAATACGATAAAGGACGACACTTGGAGTGTGAGACATAACTCATTCATGTGTTCTATCAACGTTGTTGATTTCTCGTTGAAACGGCAGTAGCGTGTACGGAAGGAAGAATAAACACGAATCGGCTTCGTAGTGGAAAACTATTAAGTGGAGACGTGATGGAGTTGAGCACGATAGGGTTCTCTGATTATTTCATGCACTATTTCTTTTTGCGTACACGCGAAAAAAAAAGAACGCTAACTGCAATCGACATGGATAAGGAATGGATGGACGTTCAATAAGGGATGTCGGACATCAATAAGAGATGCGGGACATCAATAAGAGATGAGCCCCGTTGGCGGAGTTAAGAAACTGGAGGTTCCGACTCTCATTGACGTCCTCCCCCTCATTCACTGACGTCCATTCAACTCGACTCGGCTCACAACCGACCCGCGCTCACGCGTCAAAAGCGAGACAGCGATGTGCGTCGGCAGGATGACCAATTTCGCGAGGGAATTATCATTTTTATGACTTTAGCGAATTTTAAAAGAAATTTAGATGGGTTCGAAATTTTAGAAGTGGGTTTCAAGGGTCGGGAACCCCCTACAACTCCGTTTTGTACATCAAAGAACACAATCCTAGATTTTAACGTCGTACGAGTATATACAGGGTGATTCCCTCGCAGATGCAAAAAATTTTTTGGGTGAAACTACATCAAAAATGGAGTAAAATGCCCCCAACTGCATATTTTTGTCTCAATCTGTTCTTGAGATATGATTTTTTAAAGGTTTTCTCAGGAAAACCGTGTTTTTTTTCATTTTAAACTCCAATTTCTCCACTTTACTTGATTTAATTTTAACTTTTGACCACACTTGTGAAATCAGCATTAACTTTACTATAAGAATAGTGTACTTGGGTTCTTAAAAAGTACCATCCAAAGGCCCTCACATCAGCTCAAACATTGACGATTTTGAAAAAGTAATATTTCTGAAAATCTGTAAAACTTTACTACTCTTTTAAAGAGAATCCTGGAAACTGGCAAATCTCATGAAAACTGCTTCATCTAATATGCTTTCTTATTATCAACGTTTTAAGTATTATCAATTTTACTTTTATTTTGTTATTTAGGGGAGAAAATAATGTTTTAATGTTAAGAAATGTGGGTTTTTCAATGAAATTGTTGGTTTTCTCGAAAGATGACCCTCCATGAACCAACGAGTATGGTGTCGGTTTCTATGTATTTTTTCTCGCTGGATCGAATGGAAACTCTTGCAGATCTCTCAACTACGTTATAATCGAGTTTTACACTTTAATTAACTAGTTTTACCCCATAACACACATACATTTAATCGTAACAAACAAACTAAACATTTGCCTTTTTAAGTGTAAAACTCGGGTATAACGGAGTTGGAGAGATCTACAAATGTTACCATTCGATACAGCATGAAAAAATTGAGCTGATGTGAGGGCCTTTGGATGGTACTTTTTAAGAACCCAAGTACACTATTCTTATAGTAAATTTGATGGTAGTTCCGAAAATGTGGTCAAAAGTTAAAATTGAATGAAGTAGAGAGGAGAAATTTGAGTTTAACAGGAAAAAAACACGGTTTTCCTGAAAAAACCTTTAAAAAATCATAGGTATTTTTATCTCAAGAACGGATTGAGATAAAAATATGCAGTTGGCGGAATTTCACTCCTTTTTTGACGTAGTTTCACCCAAATTTTTTTTTGCATCTGCGAGGGAATCACCCTGTATATACAGGGTGATTCCCTCGCACATGCAAAAAAACATTTGGGTGAAACTACATCCAAAAAGTTCCATTCATGCAGCATGATCGTATGAGCGAATTTTCATAAACGGTCGTATTACATTTATGTTAAATTCTGTTGAAATTTGAGCACTTTGGGGACAAATAAAAATTTCATTATACATTTTATAGCAAATTAACTTTTTGTCAGTAATATTCCAATGAACAAACAATTTTGTGGATTTTTACGATTTTTTCAAGTGTTCCTATCGATTTTTAGCTTATTTTAATGAAATTCAAGTACATTTTTCAGTACAATTTTGTGCTTAAATTTTTAAATGTCCTAGTTCATGTTCGATTAATTTTTTTCGAGTAGCATTCTGCTAAAAAATAGAAATTTGTTAATTTTTAGCAGTTTTTTGCCTTTTTTAGTGATTTTTTTAAGTACATTTTTTGAAATTTGACCAATTTAATGTGCTCAAAAAGTGTTGTCCAACGAACTCATCCTTTCTTTTGAAATGCTTGATTTTTTGGCGAAAGAACGAAGTTTTTATCTCAATTCTATCGAGAGTTATCGTCTGGAATGACACATACATATATATACAGGGTGATTCTCTCGCAGATGCAAAAAAAAAAAAAAAAAAAATTGAGTGAAACTACATCAAAAATGGAGTAAAATGCCGCCAACTGCATATTTTTATCTCAATCCGTTCTTGAGATATGATTTTTTAAAGGTTTTTTCAGGAAAACCGTGTTTTTTTCTTTTTAAACTCAAATTTCTCCACTTTACTTCATTTAATCCCATCTTTCAACCTCATTTTCGGTATCAGCATTAAATATCCTATAAGAATAGTGTACTTGGGTTCTTAAAAAGTACCATCCTAAGGCCCTCACATCAGCTCAAACATTGACGATTTTGAAAAAATAATATTTCTGAAAATCTTTAAAACTTTACTACTCTTTTAAAGAGAATCCTGGAAACCAAATCTCATGAAAACTGCTTCATCTAATATGCTTTCCAACGGTATAATCAAGTTTACTTTTATTTTGTTATTTAGTGGAGAAAATTATGTTTTAATGTTAAAAAATGTGGGTTTTTCAATGAAATTGTTGGTTTTCTCGAAAGATGACCCTCCATGAACCTACGAGTATGGGGTCGGTTTCTATGTATTTTTTCAAGCTGTATCGAATGGTAACATTTGTAGATCTCTCCAACTCCGTTATAACCGAGTTTTACACTTAAAATCGCAAATGTTTAGTTTGTTTGTTACGATTAAATGTATGTGTGTTATGGGGTAAAACTAGTTAGGTAATTAAAGTGTGAAACTCGATTATAACGTAGTTGAGAGATATGCAAACGTTTCCATTCAATCCAGTGAGAAACAATACATAAAAACCGACCCCATAGTCGTTGGTTCATGGAGGGTCATCTTTCGAGAAAACCAACAGTTTCATTGAAAAACCCACATTTTTTAACATTAAAACATTATTTTCTCCCCTAAATAACAAAATAAAAGTAAAATTGATAATACCGTTTTAAAGCGTATTAGATGAAGCAGTTTTCATGAGATTTGGTTTCCAGGATTCTTTTTAAAAGAGTAGTAAAGTTTTAAAGATTTTCAGAAATATTATTTTTTCGAAATCGTCAATGTTTGAGCTGATGTGAGGGCCTTAGGATGGTACTTTTTAAGAACCCAAGTACACTATTCTTATAGGATATTTAATGCTGATACCGAAAATGAGGTTGAAAGTTAAAATTAAATGAGGCAAAGTGGAGAAATCCGAGTTTAAAATGAAAAAACCTGGAAAAACCACAACAAATCGCAAAAAACAGGCTATTTTGAAATTTTTGACTACATTTTTGAAAATTTCAACCCGAAGATGTAATCCGATCATGCTGGCCAACGAACTTGAACTTTCGTTTTGTGTCCTTAACATTTTAAAATTTGTTTGAAGTTTCTAGCACAATTCTACGGTCAGTTATCGTCTGGAATGACACATACATACATACATACATATATACATACATACATAAAAAAATCCGTTTAACTTCAGAATATCATTCAGAATAGCCTGAAACGGATTTCTGCATACAATCTTTTCAAAAATTCACATTCTACAAATTTTGAGGCGAGAGCAATAGCTTAATTTTCTTCAAAAATTCGCTAACATTAAGAAAACCACTTCAGTCTAGTTTGGTCAACCTAACCTCCAATTATATTCACTACCTAGACACAACCAGCATGCAGTATGTATATATATACATAGATTTACATATTTATAGAGTAAATCCGTCTTGGGAACAAGTCATTTCCAGCCACTTTAAGTTTTAGCGAATTTTTGTATAAAATGAAGCTATTGCAATAATCAACAGATTCGGAAATCCCTTTTGAGACATTCTGAGACGAGTCCTAGAGTTTAACGCTTTTTCATATTTATATATTGTATATATGGGCCATTTCAGAAGACTACTCTCCTTAGGATTGAGATGAAAATTCCATTCTTGGGCCAAAAAATTAAACTTTCCAAACGAAAGGATGAGTTCATTTATCAACACTTTTTGAGCAATTTAAACTTGTCAAATTTCAAAAAATGTCCTACAAAAATCACTGATAATATCTATAAACTGCTTAAAATAGGTAAATTTATATTTTTTAGAAAGGCTTTATTTGAAAAAAGTTAGTCAACAACGAACTAGAACATTATTAAATTTATGCAAGACTTTATGTTGGAAATCTACTCAAATTCCGTTAGTATTTGATGCAAAATCTATAATAACTCCCCAAAAAAGAAAATTTTTCAAATCTGTTTTGAATTGTAGAATAATATTTACAACGAATTTCGCTGCCATAAAATTTGTAATTAACTATTTCTTTGCACTCGTAGTGCTCAAATTTCAAAACAATGTTACTTACTTGAATATAATAAATTAATTTAGAATAATTCGCTCATACGACCATGCTGCATGACTGGAACTTTTTCCTGATAAACTCAAACATATACCTCGCCTAAAGATATACATTGATTTCCTCTTACAATCGTTAACATTAATAATACTAAATAATAATCTAACAAAAAAAGAATAGATTTGAAAAAAAAGTAAAATTTTATCTCTACGATATAGAGTAACTCAACGATTATGATCGTTGGTTACCTAGTTTAGTAATTAATATTTTTAAAATTAATTATTGAAAATTTCCACAAAAATCTATAGACTATCAATACATTGGTTTAATTATTTTATTTCAGGCATGTGTGTTCTGTTTAATACTTCTCTAACAAGATTTTCTTAAGTGCGTCTCGAAATGTTTCAGTTTTTTGTTCAAGTTTGAACAAATCAATCAGTTCATTATGAACTCGGGTACCTTGTACAATGAAGGATCTATTGTAGATAGCAGTTCGGTGGATAGGAATTTGCATAAATTTTTCGTTGTTCCTAGTATCTATAGAATGCAACCGAGCCATAAATACAAATCTATTATACAGGTACTTCGGTCTTTTAAATTTCAATACTTTGAATACCATCGTCGCAGTTTGTAGCTTCTTTCGTTCGACTATCTTTAGCCAACCTAGAGCTTTGTAATGAGGAGTTACATGATCGTCTAGCTTCAACTTAAGGACAAATCTGACTATTGCATTCTGCGCCTTTTGTAGTCTTGTTACATTTACAGAGAGAGAGAGAGAGAGGAGAGAGAGAGAGAGAGAGAGAGAGAGAGAGAGAGAGAGAGAGAGAGAGAGAGAGAGAGAGAGAGAGAGAGAGAGAGAGAGAGAGAGAGAGAGAGAGAGAGAGAGAGAGAAGATAGAGAGAGAGAGAGTTCCTCTGGAGTTCCTGGAAAAAATGTACCGACAGTTCAAAAAAACTTTATTTGAGAAAAACGCGTTTTTCTTTGTCAATAAATTTGTACGTAACCATGACATTTGTGTCTAAAAACAAGCTTTCAAGATTCTGGAAATATCATGTGGAGCTTTTATTTCTTATTAGTGTGTGTTTTATTACTACAATGTGTTGTCTAAGAGGAAGGTAATGCTCAGGCTACCTGCGTATAACTGATAAACCCGACCAGCGAATTTCATTTTCAAAATCACGATCGTTGAATGAAGTTGAAAATGGTTCTCTACGTATTTTATGGAAGAAAACTCTATAAATAATATTCAGCGATTCAACAAATATTTAGGAGTTTTTCATTTTTATTTGTTACAGATTTTTTTTAGCAAATATTAATTAAATTTATGTATGTTTTTCTGCATAATGTTGTGCATACAATTTTTATGTTCGTTCATCGTTGATAAACTCCTTTCGACAAAAATTCTGCTATAAAAATATAAATCAAACAATATTTAGCCATTTTTTGTCGTTTTTAGTGATTTTTCTGAACATTTTTTGAAAATTTGAGCAATTTAGAGTGCCCAAAAAGTTTTGGCCAATAAACTCATTTTTTCATTTGGAAAGCACGATAGTTTGGCACAATAACGAACTTTTTATTTCATTTCTAAGTATAGTTATCGCCTGAAATGGCACACACACACACACACTCTTACATATACGCACACTCTAAAAGTGGGTATGCCATGTATTATCTGCTCCACAAGAATGTTTGAAAATTATCAGGATTATGTAATTTTAACGTGGAAATCGACTCGCGGTTGTGCACAATGTATTTTCCAGAGGTCGGTTCATTTCGTACACCACCGACACACCTTCAGATAAACAGCCATAAGTAGTCAAAACCACAGACCCACTCTTACATAATTCAGCGGGTGTTTGTCGGCCTGGGCTACAGGCGAAGATTTCACTGAGGGAAACAACATGGCGGTCAACGGCCAATGACTGGAAGCTGAGGGTGGTTTTTTGCTTATCAAACAACTGGAAGGGTTGTCAGGAAAGTTATGTAATCGGTTTGAACATGTTGTTATGAAACTCCGCTTATAAATGAGGCAATCTGAACACAAATCTATCTTCTTTCAGGATGCCCGTCACTCTCTCTGTCTATCTGATGGGGGAGGTTTAGTTCTTCTGGAATGGCATAAACAGAATTCGTGCATCATGATCTAATGAGCAAATTATCATCTTTTATCAATGTTTGCTCTTGACACTTGACCAAAAATTGCGTTCTTAATCGACTCCTGAATTTTAACATTTTCGAATGAACTTTAGATGGTAAAAATGATATACTTATTCAGGGGGGATTTCTCCAGTAACACCTAAAACAATATGTATTAGAGGCATAGGTATTCATTTCTGTTGAGGATAAATAAACGTCGCGACTTGACCTAGTAAAAAACTATTACTAATTTCCATTAGAAACAATTATAAATGTTCCATTTATGCAGCATGATTGTATGTGCAAATTTTCCTAAATTATCGTGTTATATATATATATATATATATATATATATATATATTTGTGTGCGTGTGTGTGTATGTGTTTGTGTGTTAAAAATTGTTTTGAAATTTGAGTAAATTGAGAGCAATGAAATAGCTATACCAATTTTTTTGGCAAAAACGTATTTTAAAGTCTGTTAATCAAAAAGGGATTTCGGGTTCATAGATTTTGAGCAATTGTTATCAATTTTTCAGCACGCATTAATGAAATTTTAAAATAAACATTTTTGTGTATTTATGTATTAATGAGTACCGGTTTTTCAAGTCCCGAAACTAGAGGCATTCTTTACAGAATTTAATGCAGAATTAGAATTTTTAACCCACTTATTCCGCAAACCGCTGCAAATATTGATTTTCTTCTATTTTTGGCAGCACTTTGCATAATTTAAAACAGTGAGTTTGTATTCAAAAATAGCCGTGAAACTTGAAAGCCGAGTAGAATACGGTCATATATACCTTCCTAGTTTCTAAATATAACATAAAATTATATATTCCTTGGATTTTCAAAAAATTAATGCAAAATTACCATCCATTAGGCCAAAATCACTTTATTAATAGAGAGTTTTTGCACTTCTCGTATTCATTTTCTCGTATACGAAAATGGCCTTTCCGAAACGAGAAGAGGTTTTCGTAACGTGGAAACGCTTTTCGAAACGGGAAGAGTCAGCTTTACTCGTGCTCAGCTTTTTCAGAATCATAGTTACGAGACGAAAACTTGACTTTCCTCTGGGATAACACTCTAGAATAACTTAGCAACTATCATGCAGTTGGCATGGATACACATACACACCCGACAAAATCGCCTGAATTTTCCCCGGGCCGTCTTTTGTTGTTGGTTTAACCTTTGTATTTGTATTTCTTTCGTGTTTTTTCCCCGCACCTCAACCAGAATAGCCATTAGCGGCATTTTGTTCTTGCTTTCGAAGTTTTATCGAAGATTTCAGCTTTAACATTTTCAAGGTTCATTTCAGTTTCAAAATTTCGTTACAAGGTTCATTTTACACCTTTTAAAGATTCGTGTTCTTCACGGCATAATCGTTTTCATATGATGTAGAGGTAATTGGTCGTTTTCTTACCTCATGTTATATTTTGGAAATTGTCTACTGTGACAATTGAGTTTTGAGCAGTGATTCACTACAAGAGTCACGTTAACGTCTCTGTAAGAGTTCTCTTCTTCCCGGGCTTACGAAAACGCTACGACAAATCGATGCAAAAAGGGTTAGCATTCATCATGCTCGCTCTAACAGCTTGTTTTCGTGTTTACGAGAAATACCAATACGAGAAATACAAAAACTCTATTATTTTAAACTAACTCCGTCAATCAAATGAATAGGCATCAAAATGATTTTTTCTTCTCTATTTATCTTGTTTCTATTAGTTTCCGCTATTAGTTAGGGTAATAGAACTGCAATATTCATTACTATAGATTTTCGTGGTTTCGTAATTTTGTCTACCAAAGCCCGCAGGATCGTACCACTGTGGATCGTGGCGGTCAAAGATTGCTGGCAGACCGCGATGTCAGGCCTTTAATTCTACTCAGAGTTAAAAAAGTCCAGTCATGCAGCATGACCCCATGAGCAAATTTTTGAAGAAATCTTCGACATTTCAGTCGCTATGGATCGTGTTGAGAAATTTTGATTTTGATAAACAAACATGGAATCAAAATTTTAACACATGCACAGAGTAAACTCATCAGTTGTGATTACATTTTTTTTTAAAGCACCTACTACCTACGTTTTAAACAGCATGGTTCTAGGATTGGTTACAGGGAAACTTCCATAAGAGAAGTTCAATCTGAATTTGGACAATGTTTCATGCAAATATTACTTTTTTTTTTACAACTAGCGAACGGCATTATCTCGATTTTTGACTGATTTTTCAACTTTGAAATTTTTGAAAACTTGATACATATTCTTATAGGAAATTTTACGCTGATTACGAATATTCCACATGGTAGTATGTTGAACAAATTATTTCGCAGAAAACAGGTTATTTTGAAATTTTTGACTAAATTTTTGAAAATTTCAACCCGAAGATGTAATTCGATCATGCTGGCCAACGAACTTGAACTTTCGTTTTGTGTCCTTAACATTTTAAAATTTGTTTGAAGTTTCTAGCACAATTCTACGGACAGTTATCGTCTGGAATGACACATACATACATACATACATACATGCATTAAAAAATGCGTTAAACTTCAGAATATGATTCAGAATAGCCTGAAACGGATTTCTGCATAACATTTTTTCAAAAATTCACATTCTACAAATTTTGAGGCGAGAGCAATAGCTTAATTTTCTTCAAAAATTCGCTAACAGTCGTATGTTTGTATCAAGTATCAGTTCAGACCATTTAGACCATATGGGTCACTTACATAGTAGGTACAGTTCGCAGAAACAGTGTTTTATGGTAAATAGAAGTAGCATCAGCGAAACGGACAATACATGGGAAGGACGGTGGGGGGGGGGGGGATTTTCTTTGTCATACCGGATACTTCCGTATACCCTGTATTTTCACTCGAAATTGTATAATGAACTCATCTGTGTGAATAATATATGGATTCCTGTAATAACTGTAATTCATGATTCGTATAAATAATGTATTTTCGATCTAATGAGGCTCATTATCTTCGTATCGCTCTCACGAAAAGTAATAATTTACGACCGAGACAACGAAATACGGGTAAATATGTGGGAAACACCCCACGGTGATTTCCGGTGAACGACCGAAGTACATCCACAGCGTCGTATTTCTCCGTCGGCGGCTTGATCGGACGAGCCATGAATGTTTGAGAGCCTAAAGTGCACTGTAATTCTACTAAACCGCTCGTTGTTCAGGCCCTACATCAGACTCTTGAATATTGCAGAGGGTTCAGAAAGGCAGAATCGGGCGATAAGGACTGGCGATAAGAGACTGCGAACGTACGTCCGTAAACGGCGGGCCGCACTATAACGACAGGCCGACTGCATGACGACACGGCACCGACTAGTTCAGTTTACTTTTTTCCGGTGTCGTCGGGGTGTCGCTGCGCGTTCCCCAGTGCTGGCTATTCTTGATGTCAATCAACGGTACCACCGCCACCATCGCATCCATAATGGCGGGATAGATGTTTACCTGGGTCGATTTTGGCCAGTTATCGACCGCTATCGTAAACCAACCTCTAAATTGGTGCCGAGGTGATGATTTGAAGGACGGATTTCAATTTTTTTGGGTAAATTTATGGGTTTTTGCATGCGCTGAACACGATGAACTTATTTATTTTACTCTCCGTCCACTAGTTATCCGGTAAACTGGCAGAGGGCGCTGCTTGAAGATAAGTAAAAATCGAAAATTTCAGTTGGTAATTTGGCAAGGACTTGAACCGGCATTGTAATTATTCGCTTAACGACCCGATACCATTGTACAAGCTTTTACACGTGACCGATACCGCTGACAATATCTACCCCTACGCTCAAACGATCCACTCACAGTTCAGGCAATTCAGAACTACGAATTGGACCCCGGAAAACCGATGGAACTAAGGAATTTTACAGAAAAATGGGAAAATTTTAGCTATTTTCTCCATTTTGCCGCTATATTTGGCAAATATTTACAATGCCGGTTCAAGTCCTTGCCTAATTACCAACGGCTTTGTATCGAGTATCCTGGAAAATACCAAATTTTACCGTTACAAGGTATTTCAGAACCTTAAATTATCAACGCGACATAATATCCGGTAAAATTATGGTGAATTTGTCTATTACCCTATTATTAATTTGTGGTTTATGGCCGATAAACGAAGCAATCATCGGTGGGAAAGTATAGTAAAAAACGAATCATGTTCAGAACATGCCAAAGCATATTATCCGACCATTTCAGCATGTTTCTAGTACAATCCTTAACCAGGCGATAGCATCTTCGGTGAAATTTTCGATTTTTACTTAACTTCTAGCAGCGCCCTCTACCAGTTTACCGGATAACTAGTGGACGGAGCGTAAAATAAATAAGTTCATCGTATTCAAATTGAAATCCGTCCTTGAAATCCGTCCTTCAAATCATCACCTCGGCACCAATTTAGAGGTTGGTTTACGATAGCGGTCGATAACTGGCCAAAATCGACCCAGGTAAAGTGGTTAGGATTAATATTTTTTGCTAAACATTTAGGAGGGTCATCCTGACATACCGAGGAAGCAAAAAAAACAATGGGGACAAGAAATTCCAGAATTTTTTGTTTGTTTTGAACCACCCTAGTGCCGGATACTGTTTCGGATACTGTAACTGTATCGAAATCCGTGGATACCAATACTTTCCGAGGCAAAGTAACTACGGATACAGATACAGTTACTTGTATCTGTAACCGTATTTAGTTACTTTTTCGGGTACATTAACCAAAATCGTTCTAATTTGACTTGAATTCGGAAAATTGACCCTACTGCACACCTAATCGCAGTTTTAGAGTCGAAAGAGTGTAAAACGAGGAAGTAACGA
Source organism: Adelphocoris suturalis (assembly GCA_030762985.1). NCBI lineage: Eukaryota > Metazoa > Arthropoda > Insecta > Hemiptera > Miridae > Adelphocoris > Adelphocoris suturalis. Next base: position 1,413,045 of record CM061051.1, on the reverse strand, counting down.
ATACCAGTCATGCAGCATAACTATGGAGCCCATTTTCAAAGAAACGCGGTTTTTGAATTTTAGTTCCGCAAAAACCTACGCAAAAACTGAACCTTCCCACAGTCACGCGCAAATCTGAAATTCTGATATACTTCCTGCGGCCTCCAGAATTTCGATGAGAAATAAAAGTCCAGTCATGCAGCATGACCCCATGAGCGAATTTTTGAAGAAATCTTCGATTATTTCGATTTTTGACTGATTTTTCAACTTTGAAATGTTTGAAAACTTGATACATATTCTTATAGGAAATTTTACGCTGATTCCGAATATACCACATGTTAGTATGCTGAAAAAATTATTTCGCACAACAAATCGCAAAAAACAGGCTATTTTGAAATTTTTGACTACATTTTTGAAAATTTCGACCCGAAGATGTAATCCGATCATGCTGGCCAACGAACTTAAACTTTCGTTTTGTGTCCTTAACATTTTAAAATTTGTTTGACGTTTCTAGCGCAATTCTACGGACAGTTATCGTCTGGAATGACACATACATATATACATACATACATATATACATACATACATACATACATAAAAAACTGCGTTAAACTTCAGAATATGATTCAGAATAGCCTGAAACGGATTTGTGCACAAAATTTTTCAAAAAATCACATTCTACAAATTTTGAGGCGAGAGCAATAGCTTAATTTTCTTCAAAAATTCGCTAAAAGTCCAGTCATGCAGCATGACCCCATGAGCGAATTTTTGAAGAATATTACCGATTTTTACAACCAGCGAACGGCATTAGGTATTTCGATTTTTGACTGATTTTAACTTTGAAATTTTTGAAAACTTGATACATATTCTTATAGGAAATTTTACGCTGATTCCGAATATACCACATGTTAGTATGCTGAAAAAATTATTTCGCACAACAAATCGCAAAAAACAGGCTATTTTGAAATTTTTGACTACATTTTTGAAAATTTCAACCCGAAGATGTAATCCGATCAAGCTGGCCAACGAACTTGAACTTTCGTTTTGTGCCCTTAACATTTTAAAATTTGTTTGAAGTTTCTAGCACAATTCTACGGACAGTTATCGTCTGGAATGACACATACATATATACATACATACATACATACATACATACATACATACATACATACATACATACATACATACATACATACATACATACATACATACATACATACATACATACATACATACATACATACATACATACATACATACATACATACATACATACATACATACATACATACATACATACATACATACATACATACATACATACATACATACATACATATATACATACATACATACATACATACATAAAAAAATGCGTTAAACTTCAGAATATGATTCAGAATAGCCTGAAACGGATTTCTGCATAAAATTTTTTTAAAAATTCACATTCTACAAATTTTGAGGCGAGGGCAATTGCTTAATTTTCTTAAAAAATTCGCTGACATTAAAAGATCATTGAGCTCCTCCAGTTTTGTGCTCCTCTCCTCCAAATACCCTACAGAAATAACAACCCAACAACGATAATAAATTTTTGAGTAGGGGGGAATTTCCCATTATTTATGACTGATACGTGTGATAAGTTGATTGCTCTTTCTAACCACTTTCCCCTAGTTCTGGTATCCTAATAAAATGTGTTCTACGAGTAATTAGTGCGTCTTTAATCATCTCTTTCTCGAGTACTGTATAAAGGTAGTGAAAAGGTACCGATATTTTTATGGAAGAATTAATAATTAAGCAATTAACTGATCGAACCGCCTTGTTCCTCTGACATCATCTAGCCTATTTTTAGCGAATTTTCGTAAAAAATTAAGCTATTGCAATGGCGCCAAAAAAATTAATTGAGCTATCCAAACGAATGGATGAGTTTGTTGGCCGAAATTCTTTGAGCACACCGAATTGGTCAAATTCAAAAAATTGATGAAAAATAATTAAAAATGCCTAAAAACAGCTTAAAATCTAATATTTTTATCAAAATTTTAGTCGAAAGAAGCTTATCAACAATGAACTAGAACAATTAAAAAATTATAATCAAATCTATGCTGAAGAGTGTATTTCAATTTCATCAATAATTGCTGAAAAATCGATAAAAACTACAAAAAATAGCTAAAAGTCCATAATCTTCTTTATATCGCAGAATATTATTTAGAACTAGTTTTTTTGCCATAAAATTTCATTGCACTAAAAGTGCTCAAATTTCTGAATAATCTAAAATAATATGATAGGTTAAGTAAATAAAATTCGCTCATACGATCATGCTGCATGACTGGAAATTAATTGAATAAAATTTGTTAATTTTAAGATAGCACCCATAATAGGAGTAGTGTCAAGCGTGTCGTCATACTATCTTTCCTCAAAATGCAGTTAGTAATGTTGTTTTCTGTTATAAACTAGGAAATATATACTACTGTAAACCCTAGGACCTAGATTTAACAAGGGATAAATGTTTTCCTTCAATTTTGCATTTTTGTTGCATCTTCGTTTACAACTCAAATTCACAGGTTGAAATGGAAAACATGACCTCTGACTTTATTAATCATTACAAATTTTACCCCACGGCATGAAGGATATTGAAAACCTGTGGATAGGTATTTCATCAGGATGATGGTAGGATGATGCGTATGCATCAATGAAATATTATTGGTTTTTGCTTATTTCTTTAAAAAAGCGTCTAGTTAAAAAGTTGGGTGACAAGTAACTGAAAAACGTTGTTTGATACAAAAATTCGAAACATAAAAGCTTAACCACGTACTTGCTTTTTCTAAAAACACCGAGTTGAATTAAGACATGATAATGATATTTTACTATTGATGACGATCATTCAATTACACTTCAAGCGTTCAGAAACGACTAAAAATCAATTCAGAACAATTTCTGGATCTTGGAGTCCAAATTTCAACGGGATTCGTGTGCTAGAAAATTTGGTAGTACACGTTTTGATTCTTAGGAGAGTAAAATGAGTCCTAGAATCGATTTTGCTTGATGAAAAATTTCAGCGATGAATTTTTGTAACTTTTTGTGATCTTACTGTATAACTTGCATATGTGAAAATAAAACGATAAGTCTAAGTCACTTCCCAGTTGCGGAGCTTTCAAATAAATTTTCATGTGTTACACGAATGTATTGAACATAAATAATAATAATACCTCACTATGTGAAACATTCATTACTTCGTACAATCTTAAAAGAGTTTTTTTAAATTTCGATTAATGGTTTCAAATTTAGTCTTACCATTTAGTATAAGTATGTCTGTCTTGTAATTTCGTCTTCAGTCAATCTTGTTTTTTTTTTGCTGAATGTAATATGGTTAACTTTTTCCGTAGGTCAATATTAATTGGTATTTATTGCTACATTCGCTGTTCTTCTTGGTCAACATTTTATCCCAGATTCTTCCACAAACATTATCGTCTTTGAAATCAGTCTTTTGTCGTATACATACATATGTGACCCGTCCTAGGAAAAAGGAACTTTATCTTACTTTGGCAAACATTTCAGGAAAGCGTTTTTCGATAAAATGGTCAAAAATATCGATTGTTAGGTTTTTATAGATTCTAAAGTAATAGCTATCCCTTTAGACAGAACAATAGTCACTTATCGATGTTTAGCTGATTATAATATCGAAAAACTTGAAAATTTAGAAGTAGTTGCGATTACACAAATGGGAGCTTATCTTACCCAACCCCCTCCCTCAATCAAATCATCAAATCAATCAAATGGACCGTAAAAAATAAGACAGTAAAATAGTATTTTTTAATGTGGATAATCTTCCTTATTAATGTTTTAACACGACTGGAATTATGTATTGTTCTCTTAGAAATAGTTATTAGTTGCTCATTTTTTAAATTTATTGTTTGGCAAATGTTTGATTTTGTATAATTTCTCTTCAGTAAACACATTTTTTAAAAATTTGAATCTTCAAAATTGAAATTTTTTTATCACATACAAAATTATATGCAGTGACGGTGAAATGAACCCAACATGCGCACAAACCTTTGAAAAAAATGTATATATATATATATATATATATATATATATATATATATATATATATATATATATATATAGATAAATATATATATATATATATATCGCCAGTAGAACGGCCACAATCCACTTTTCAATGTTGCTCAAACTTTAAACACGTTTTTCTCAAAATGAGGTTTTCAGGAGATCACATTTTGAAAAATCATATTTTTGGAACTAACAAAGCATTTTTTGAAAATGCCAGCGCTTTCGGCAGGATCTCAAGAATCCAAAGAAGGCAATAACTCAATTTCGACATCCTGTAAGATAAGGTCCCTTTTCCTAGGACGGGTCACATATAGTGCTATCAATTCCTGTAATTTTTGGTTTGCCTCTTGCGAACCATCTGCAGATGTCCCTGGTGCTCAACTTTCTAGGACGACCCTTTGAAGCAATGTCATATAGTAAAGACTTCGTTAACAAGAGGGAGGCCTATTGGAATTGATCCAGCGGGGTGGTGGACAACCGAAGCATGAGAAAACAAAATAGCAGCATACAAATCCGTTTCAGATCATTTTAAGACCAAATACGTGAAAAAAAACCGTAGGATTTACACTTTGTGTGTGTATGCGATTATATATATATAAATACTCGGCGCTTCGCGCCTCGCCGGGGGGCTTCGCCCCCCTGGACCCCCCTAATCTATACTCGGCGCTTCGCGCCTCGGCGGATCTTTTCTCTTTTCTACTGCTAATGCAATAGAAATAATTTGCTATTGCAATTCTTAGCCTGAATCAACTTAGTTTTGGAATGTAGCTAGGTACGTAAGGAGAGGGAAATTGGTAGCTTGAAATATGAACATTTATCACATAAATCAAGCGCTTTCCAACGAGTGGCGAACGATTTTTGTGCGATGAAAACTGCGGAAGTTTCATTCCCCTAACAACGGTTGGGTTATACGTGGAAAACACTGAAATTGTGACACAATCTATAGCAACTACTCAACTACTCGGTTGTACGTGAAAATCATCTTTAATTTCGTTCCGGACGTTACAAAAAAAATTATTGGGGGTCGGCCTAAGAATTGCATAGCAATTAATATATATGTGTGCGTGTGTGTGTGACAAATTATGTTAACGCTGTCCAGACCACAATTCTCAGCCGATTTTCGAGATTATTTCTTTGTTCGATCCCAATTTCAGTCTACTTGTGCAACAAACCCCGGAAATTGTGCAACAAACCGGGAATGGAGGGGATAAATCTGAAGAAAAAACAACCATGGTTTTTTACGACAAATTTTGTCAACACCACCCTGCTACAATTCTACACCGATTTTCATGATTCTTATTTGGGTTGATTCCAGTTTTAGTCTACTTGGGCAGCGAAACTTGGGAAATTCGGATTTGCTTTCATTGTGGTGGGGGGGGGGGGGGGGTTAGAGGGGATAATTAACTATTCTTACAAGCGGTGCCCAAACTACAAATGTCGACCGATTTTCATGATTCTTATTTAGTTCCATTACAAATTCGATATAGTTTTGGGACGTATGTCAGCGGTTTCAAATTTGATCATGGGAAGGGGTGAGCGGAGGGGGCAATATTCATAAATCATGATGTTTAAACAATTCTCGTCTGATTTTCGCGATTCTTTGATTTTTTTTTTAAACTATGAATCCGGCCTAGGTTTGAATCGTATATCACGAGCTTCAAATTTCATTATGGAAGGGAGTGAATGGAGGGGTAATAGTAATGAGTCATAATGTTTTACTTTTTCTCATCAGATTTTCGTGATTTTTTTTTTTTTTTTTTTTTGTTCAATTATGAATTTGGTCTCGTTTTGGAAAATATGTCCGGAGTTTCAAACTCCATGCTGGAAGTTTCATGAAGGAAATTTACTGTCGGTGGAGGAGGCTAATGGGGGTAGGGAAATTCGTAGAAGTATATATTTATATATTTCTTAAGGATATTTTTGTTTTTTCTCTTATTACAACTCTCACCAAAATTATATACAATCCATTCATTGGGACGTCCCGGTAATACATGCATTACTTATCAATACGTTTCATAAGTCTTTCCGATTGGAGATGCAACCGCTCCAACTGTGTGGAGGTAAGCGCGGATGACACGCATTCAGCTGTAACCTCGAGCTGTAATGACCTATAGTATCAACTGAAACCTCATTATAAAGGTAATTACCAGACATAATAAAAAAATTCTAAAAATCTGAAGTGTCTGGGCGTGGGGTTGAAAAAAATTTTTTTTTGTTTTCCTCCTATCTAATAACTTGCTACTATGTTTACTTTGTATCATAAATATATCGATTATACCTCCTACTGCTTATTTTTGTCTGATTGAAGGTAAATATATCTTTCCTTAAACGTAGGTATATTAAGACTTCTTAGCAAGCAGGGACCTTTCGGATAACTTATGACCGCGAAAATTCTTCGGAAAAGTAGCTGTAAACTGGTGATTTTCCATTATTTGTTATGTTACATGAAGTTTTCACCATCTGGAGAGGTAATGATGATTGAAGTGTAGAAAAATGCCCCAAACATCAAGATTTGAGGACATTGAGTTTGGGGTTTTGTCCCTGCCGGCACCACTGTGCAACGGTTTCCTGTGGAGACTCATCAAGTTTCCCAGTAAACGTGTGTATATTATAGAGTGAGAGGCGTTGACACAAAAATGTTAATAATGTTTTTTTCCCCCACTAGTAATATCTCAGCAGGGCTCAGGTTTCTTGGTGACAGGAAGGGAAGAGAGAGTTCATCTCTGATTTAGTCCAGCATAACGATACTGGTTAATTTTAACATCATTCATGGGGGACAACTACAACATGGATCTGTTAGTGTGATCTGAGCGTGGCACTGGTATGTGAGATTGAATTAGTTTTCCCTCCTTTTATGAAATTACTTAGTATGTATTATATATTTACACGGTTACATTCGTCTGTTGTTATATCATAGGCTCCGTTTAATAATTATGTTTATAGACCAGTGATCCTGGAAAAACATATATGGATCTGTTACATAAACAATAAATCTTTTTGTAGTAATTTGCAAGGTTTTTGATTCAATTTTTGGAAATCACGTATACCGAACATAAATCGACCAATTTCGTAGGAGGTTACATTTTTGCTTCCTCACTAGCACAACTATACCAGGTTTCAGTCCGATTCTGATGAAATTTTCAGAGATTGTGCGGCTTAGCTTCTCGACTCCTGCTTTGAACATGACGCGAATGTTTCACAGGTTCTGAAGGTCCCATTCTTGGGAGCGACTTTGGAACAACTGGCCGATAGCGGTTACTTGATTCCATATGCAGTTCCTCATAGCTCTCTTTCCAGTAGTTCAGGGCTATTCTTATGTTTTTTACTAGGAGATCCAAATCTCAACTATCGTTTCATCTCACACTGCTCCCCGAGCTGTGGATTCAACCTATCCATCCGAGACCTCAACTGACGACCCGTACCATTCCAATTTGCACCACAGTCTCTCTTAGGTCCCGAATGTTTGATAAAAGTTCTCCAAAAATGAAAGTCGAGCGTTTTACTAAAAAATTGAATTGGAACCATGTAAGCGATGTCTTACTGCTTTCGTTTGACACACCGAAAATATATGTTTTTTTTTTCTTTCTCTTTTTTCTCTCGTTTCTTTTAATCAAGCCAATTCATTTCCCCCACACAACGAAGACATCTGATTATGATGGATGGAGTTTTCTGCAGTCGCGCGAGAGCAATAACGCGGACGTTCGTGAGGCCAAGTCGTGACTGTGGCTTATACTACCCACCTATCAAAGAAAATATAACGATCCTTATTCACCTAGGGCCATTAGGTACTTCTTCATTTCGTTACTGCGCATTTACTACCTTAACTGGGAGTATCACAGAAGGCATCTATACTTTTAATAATTTATCATTAATTAATTATAACTTAATTTACGAGATGGCACATTGTCAAGACCACTAAATCCATCGATTTAAAATATGAATTTCTTGTGTAGGACACCCCTTATGGACCGGTGCTTATAATAAAGCAAAACAACTCAAGTTCATCCTTTAGGAACCTGAAATTCCCGGTATTGAAATTCAAATATTTTTATTTGATGTACTTATCGGAAGAGAAAACAAATGGTAGATCCATAAAATACAGATAATTACTATTTTTTTAGTTACATTTACTTAAATTCCTGTGAGTACCAATAATATTATAGGTTAATAATACTCAAATTCAGGCAGTGCCTGTAATGTTGAATATGAGGCTCAAACCTACTTAAACTTCGATAAGTAATAGGCTAATTAAATTAACACTAGTCAACAAAAGAAATTATATTTTTACACAACATACCTCGATGAACATCTATAAAGGCGGAATCCTGGACAGATGGCTAGTCTGCTGTGTAAAAACCTTAACTTTCGGTTTATTATGTTCAATAATGAACCTTTGCAATCGAACAAGAAACCCACCTTCAAAATATGTTGGATTACGTTTCAAGATAGTAACTGTTGAGTATAACTATTTATCTCGTTGCTTCTCCTTCACAAATGTGTGTACATAAATATACGTACTTGCATATGTATATGATATCATGATATGATGTCATCAAGCACACAAACAGACATATCCCCCTATATATATATATATATATATATATATATATTTGTTACAATACCTACTGTTTCAGACAGGAGCCCGAAAATGTCGGCGCTGTCATCGCTGTTCTCATTAAAACTGAGGTTCTTAGCTTATACGTCATTATTACTTCAAATCCCTTCCCTCCGATACTCCTTCGCCTTTTCCATCGTCATTCCAAAAAGCTGAACGCCAATATTGGCGTCCAAAGTAGTTTGATTTGCTTGGGAGTTGTATTGCCTTTCGACGTTTCCTCGTAATTCAAATACATCTCGAAAAACCAATAGGTATATAGCATGACACATGGTGATGACAGCTCATCGTACTCAAAATTGATGACAGCTCATACTTAAAATTTCAAAGGTTCACTCATACAACATGATCCTATGAGCTAATTTTCGTAAATTATCCAATTATATTTCTGTTAAATCATTTTGAAATTTGAGCAAATTGAGTTAAATGAAATTGGTTATCTATCAATTTTACGGCAAAAACATATGGCTATTCAAATTTAGATTTTAAAAGCTATTTTGCGGTTTTTGTTGATGTTTTAGCAGATATTAATGACATTTGGGTACAATTTTGTGCATAAATTTTGTGTGTTCTTGTTTATAGTTGATAAACTTTATTTTAGTAAAATTCGGCTAAAAATACAAACTCGCAATCATATTTCACTTCTAGATAGTGTGGTGAGGCTCACATGAAGTTCTGCCTACTCCTGCGTCCGAAAGTCACTTTGCAATTAATCATAACTTTAATATTTTAAAGGTAAGCTCACACTATTGCCGCAGCGGGTGTGGTCGCCGCGTGTAGCATCGCAGCGCAATAATGTCGATAAGGACATTAGCGGTAAGTTGGTCCACAGCTCATTGGGAAAATGCGCTCATTTCCTTCTGCGCTCAGGGTTTCGTCCGTCATGGATTATTTTTCCGATCTTCACAGTGTGCACTGACGACGGCTAATCCGGCCTGATATCGCACACAACTGCCGAGTCCGACGAGTCGCAGCGAGCTGACGGTGAAATATATCGATCCCCCATAAATAATACACTAAACATAACCAGGCGTATTCTTCTCCATGATGCGGCTCGTCCCGCCCCGGCACTAGTGTGCGCTTACCCTCAATCGGTGGAAGAACGTTTGGTTGTATTGCGGTCCGGGTGGTCTCATTCGATTCATTGAAGTGAATTATGGTGAAATCAAACGAAAAAAAAGGCCCCATTAGTTAAAAAGTCTTTGAGATAGATGCGATTTTTGAGGTGGATGATTTTTAAAAATCACCGTAATCGTATCCCTCGGGGCTCATTGAATATGCTGCCGAAATTCCAGGTACCTACATTCCCTGCCGGTACGTGAATTCTGAGCGAAATTTGGTAATATACTGCCCAGTACGGGAGGGGAAGGGGGGAGCTTTGGACAATGGACAGCGTACAGCGGATGGAGAGATTTTTTCAAAATTCGGATTTGATTTTTGGAATCTTCATTTTAAAATAAATCAACAATCTTTGAGGGGTAGTGGTATGCATTTTTTTTTCTTGATCCTTTACAATGGCTTAATGTTCAAAACATTAAACAACAATGCTAAATAGTATTATTATTAAAATATCATTAATATGATAATCCATAGAATACAGGCCTGAGTAGATGTGGTGGCGAGGCAGACGAGACACCACAGAAAATTAGACGTACCCAGAGTTCGGATGTATTCAATTACTCTTCGATAGCTATTGAATATTTTCCAGAAATACACTTTACAGCAGTATACAAGAAAATATATACGAGGTGCGTCGGTTCAACCATGAGAGCACACGGATACTCACCCGCACGACCGGTTGGTCCTGAGGTGTTAGTATAACCACGACGCCGTGTTTTCTGAATGTGCAGAACAGAGCAGAGAACTGGCACAAGGCGGTACTTCCACTTTGCATATAAAATGAAACGTTCGTAACAGGAGCCCAACGAAGGATATCGGTGTAGTATACTAAATGGACTATGTTAATCAAATATGAACTAACTAGCCCCATACGTTATTCGGCCTACGTTGACTACATACGATCACAAAAATACAATTATCGGTTAGTGGGTGGGTGGAAGATTATAGTACTTAACTCGGAATATATGCAATCTCTGTCTTCGCCACCTCTCCTTAGATAAATATTCTTAACTTCTGTCTTAGGTATGACACTCAGGAAAGATTTCCGACGACTAACTGAAGGAACAGCTTTTGTTACGAAAAGTAAATAATGCGTTTGAGCTATCGTGATTCACAATCCTTCACATCTGTCCAATATTATCCTCCCCCTAATCAGGCTTGTTCAGGTAATAATAACATTAGATGAATGACCAATACAAATGTCAAGGGTCAGTTTTTGGAATTTTAACATCACTTGCGACACTAGGCGGCGCATTGTGAGGCCGAGGCGGGAAAACCCCTATTTTTTGAAGGTTGCGATTTCGTTACCTTATTTATAAGAGTATTTTCCCCGTAGAAACTCACTATAATAATGGTTTTGCAATAAAAAATGTTGTTCCAACTAAAAATATGGATTTTGAGAGTAATTCCTGGAATTGGGAAATCGCTGCATTAACGGTCAGTTAGTTAAAACCAGTCCGTTTTATATTATGTTACTGCATGTCCACTATTATTTGTTATATAAAAAATGTATCGCCTGCTGAGCTTAACCAGCGAGAAGGTCTAGAGTTTTGTATAATAAATTGTTGTGTTGGTGCTTCGAAATTATTATCTATCGATAAAATTCGAAAAAATTGGCTGCCTACTAAGTATTCCAGAAACATGCCCGCGAGCGAATCGCTTGCTGAGCCTAACCTACGGAAATCTGAGAGAATTTTCGAAGATAGAAAATTATTAGGGTTAAAGAGAACTCTTATTGAATAGATGTGTGCTATATTAAATTTTTAACTGAAGTAGGAAATTCTTAGGAATAATTTTACAGAGCTTAAAGTTAGAGTATTGCTTCTAGTAAGATATTTATGTGTTTAGGAATTTATACAATTTTATTTTAGGTAAAGGGGAGTTGGTGAATTTTAAGAACGAAGCCTGTGTTTGGTAAGAGAGAGATTGAGGAGGTTTTTTTTTTTTTTTTTTTTTTTTTTGGTGTTTTGGTATGTGTGCATAGCCTATTGACCGTTTAGTCTATTTGAACCCTGGCGATCTCCCTCTTTTTGCCGCTCATTGGTGAGGGACTAGGACTTTCAGGAAGGGGTGTTGTCAGCTGAGGGGTGGGTCCTGATGGCTGGAGTGTGAAACATCCGACTTTTTCCTGCTTTGATTAGTTCTTTAGAAACATGACCCCGAGCATGTTTCATAGCCTATGGTATGGTCGCGGCAGCCAGTTAGTTAGTTGAGAGTTACATTTGATCCGGTGTCTTCAGAGTTGGATAAACAATAAAATTGTATATGAAAGGAAATAATTTATGTGGAAAGCAATGGAAAATATTGATTTGAAATCCAGTACTTGGGTCATTTCTGCTACATCCCCGCATTTACAAACTATTTTCTATAGAATGGGAATTGATCGGATTGATTATCCCCAATCATTTTTACGTCCACTGAGGTAAAATAGATCAGAATGCTGTGTATAGTTTGGTGGTCTGGATGCTCGCAAGCTCGCATATAAAAAATACATTATATCAAGTAATCAGTCCCTTAGTAAAACGCTGCAAATTATTACACAAAGGTTTATTATTTATCTATTAGACAGCCCTTCTAGTAGATCTCTGGTCCATAATTATTAAACGCCGCTTATTGTATACCTATTTAGTATCGGAACTCGGAGCTTCGGACCTCACAAATGGGTTCAATCCATTACAGCAGCGGAATCTCACAATTTTACGCTTTTTAATATAGTTGATAAACTTTACTCATCTTTCCAACACATAAAAGTGTTACCTATACTGTATATTGATATCATCTAATTGGTCAAATTTCAAAAAATGTGCTGACAAAATCACTGAAAATGGCTAAGAATTGTTGAATTGATATTTTTTAGCATAAGATTGGTCAAATAAAGTTTATCAACTATGAAATAGAACATTCAAAAATTCATGTACGAAATTATGCTAAAAACTTGAACTTCATTAAATTTTGTTTTAAAAAATCTATAAAATTGCAAAAAATAGCCTAAAATCCAAAATCTCTTTTTGAATAGAAGATTATCATTTAGAATACTTTTTTTTTTTCATAAAATTAATAGCTAACATTTTCTTTTCACTCATAAATCTCCAATTTCTATACAACTTGAAATATACAAAAAAAAAAAGACACTTTTTCACCTATTTTTGGCTCATAGCACCCATGAGAGTGGAGCGATCGAGCTGGCGAGAAGTTAGGACCAACTAGACCCCAAGTGGAGTCTATGTGCGAAAGAACAGATTTTTTAAGTCAATTCTAAGGCCTTTTATGGCCCGGACGGTGGATGGCGGACGGCGAACGGCGAACGGCGGACGACGGACGGACATTCCAAATTTGGTTTCTACGCACCTTGAAACGTAAAGTGACAAAGTTTGAGGGGGGGTTATAAAATTTTTTTGCTACTCGATCACATAGGCTTATTATTGGAAATAATAAACCAAAATTAAGATTAGTTGGACATATAGGTGAGAATGATATTTATGTTTGGTGGTCTGGATGCTCGCAAGCTCGCATCTCAAGTAGTCAATCCCTTGGTAAAAATACAGATTAGTTGGACGTTCAGGTCGGAATAAATGAAGAGTAGAGAATTAACGGAAATATTATTATTATTATTATTATTATTATTATTATTAAGTAATTTATTTCCCAATAAACAAAATTATCACATCATATAGTATACATCGATAGGGTTAAATACTACAGAAATCATTTTGCTACCACTAAATTAGTTAAGTTAGACAACCCTTGCATAGGTGGAAAATTATTCCCCAATATGGGCTACTGCCCGTGGTAGGGGCAGAGTCAGTCCCGCCTGCAGAAATCGATATGACTAATAACAGAATTGAAGAAGATTAAGCAATACATTAGAAAAAAATAAGAAAGAAAGGAAGAGAGAAAAAAAAATACAAAAATAAGAAAACAATAAATAAATAAATATTCTAAATGATGCTATTTTCGTTCTGTATTAAGTTCATTATAATAGTCCTTTAATAATTTGAATTTAAAACTATTATTATTGGAAAAACTTAATAGTTTAGTTCGTAATTCAGTGGAGAATATTTATCGATTGATAAATAAAGAAGTTTTGTGCCAATGTGGTAATTGATGCCTCGGCATTGATAAAGTGCTGGTTTGAGAATAACGGGTAAAAACATCATGTTCTGTAACTATGGGCTGGTAATTTTTTAAATAAAGTTTAACTGATCTCATTTTAAACAAGTGACTAGGATACGTAATTTCTGAAAGATAGGTCCTGTATGAGCAAGATAGTGAGATTTAGAAGCTAATCGAATTAGGGCTTTTTGCAGAATTTCTACTCTACCAAATACATTCGGGTAGGCACTACCGTACAGCGGGAGGCCATACAGCAGTACAGATTGTGCAAGCGCACAATACATGGTCCTCATTAACTCAAGTGGTAGGTATCTTAATCTTGCTAAAAACATAAATCAATTTCCATAATTTTGACGCCAGACTGGATATATATATGGTTTTCCCATTTTAAATGAGCATCTAGAATTAACTCTAAATATATATGAGCGGATATAACAAAAAAGGCCCCAGTACTTCATTGCTAACAGTGCATTCACAACACCTATAGCTTCAATAAAATAAATCACAAATTCAAGACCACTATTAATTTCTTGACGCCTTTCTTTCGTCGTGAAAATTCGAGTAGATAACGTCACAGGAGTCCTGTCTATCTGCTGAAGTGAGTAACAAAGTTAGGTAGCACACATGAAGCGTGAGATGTTTCTGCGGTCGCCCCTTTCGATTAGCTATCTCGACTCGACCTCTCCACGTATAGAAAATATGGTCCCCGGCCCCCATAAGCCAATTCTAACTATATAACGTTCGCATGGAAATCCTCAATGATTCCTGATTTAGGCCCAATTGCAAACAAAAACAAAATACTTAGGGGTAAAAATAGATCAGTGCCTTGGGTGGGATGAACACATAAAAGATTTATCTTCAAAAATAAGAAGGTTGCTACCAATGTGTCGGGAAATTCGAAACTTTATGACCCTGAAAATAAAGAAACAATGTGCCAGTCACTACTGATTTATGCCATGCCAGCCTGGGGTTCAGCTTTCAAAACTAAACTTCAGCCTTTGTTTACGATTCAAAAAGCCCTGATCAAGGTCCTATTAAAAAAAACCCATTAGAATTGGGACAAGGGATTTTTTTAAAGAATTTCAAGTTCTCGACTTATTTAGACTAATAGATAAATCTACTATAATTTATATTTACAAACGATTTCTAAATGGGGGATTTGAAATAGTAAGTAATATTGGCACAAGAAATTCGAACAAGATTACTCAAATTATACCAAGATTTAATACTTTCGCTGCACATCGTTCTATATAGAGGGATCATCCTTTTCAACAACCTACCTTGCGGAATTATTTCAACTTGTGTATCGCTTAGTAAATTCAAAGAAGATCTGAAGGAGCACTATAAGTCTTAACTGTTTTATTTTGTCTAATTTATGTTATTTCAATGATTATTTACTCCTTAAATTCTGAATTTTGTATTATTTATGTAAACCAGTGGAGAATAGAGTACTATAGAAGTATATACATACATACTTTATCTTTAGAACTTGATGTTAAAAATCCTGTATTGTAATTAATTATTTAAATAGTCACTAACAGGAGAGCTGAATATTGAACAGACGCTCCAATTCCCTGCACAAGATTCTTCTTAATGGGAATTGTAGCACTTTTGTACAAATCTGTAATACATTTGTTGTAAATTTTTTCCTGAATAAAATGCATATTATATTAAAAAGAAAAAAAAATTCTAAAATATTCAAGAACTCCCGTTCCATAAGCAACACCGTGGTACGATCAATTGAAAATAAATTTATGTATTTAATGGAAAGTTAATTTCACCAGATGAAAACATCGAATTGTATAAAACTTGAGTATACGATATAATGATAGTACCATAAAATATAAAAGTTCCAGTCATGCAGCATGATCGCATAAGCGAATTTTCATTAATCACCTTATTATACCTATTTATGTTAAATTGTTTTGAAATTTGAGCACATTGAGCGCAATGAAGTGGTTAACTACCAATTTTATGGAGAAAAATCCCTGTTCTACATAATAATCATCTGCTATCAAAACGAAGGTTTTGGATTTATGAGCATTTTTGGTTGTGCATCTATTTTGTTTTAGCACATTGCCGAAATTTAAGTTCATTTTTTAGCTAATTTTTGTGCATACATTTTCTAATGTTCTAGCTCATAGTTGATGAACTTTTTTTTTTTTTAGTAATATCCAGCTAAAATGTACAAATTTAATCAGTTTTTCGTCATTAATTCGGCAAATTTTTTGAAATTTGACCAATTTACTGTGGTCTAAAAGTGCTGTCCCACGAACTCATCTCTTCATTTGGATTGATTGATTTTTGTCGAAAGAACGGATTGAGATGGATTGATTGATTTTTGTCGAAAGAACGTATATATATATGATAGCGTACAGCGGACAAATTTACTCGTAGATTATTCTTTATGGATCAATTCTCGGTAATAAAGGTATCGGTATATTGTTTTAGCTTCTGAGTAATTGCTGAGTATTGCTGTTGGTTTTATATTTTATTTTACTATTATACAGTTTTGGTCAAAGGTGGTTGTGGACCCCCTAGAACTCCCTTAGGGGTCCGTGGACTACGCTTTGGGAATTCCTAGGCTAGCGTTATCTTAGAGCAACTCCCGTACGTGCCTCCTCTCTAACTAAAGTTGGAGACTCCCTGGTATGGATACGTTAATGATGATATTGCTTGTGTTGACTCTCTTATTCCTTTTCCTCCAGTCTGTGGGTTCAGATCCAAAATACAAACATTAAGATCAATGTTCTACCGACAGGTGAATTTAAGAGCTGAATGGACTTTAAATGGATGCGCTGAATTCAACATTTTCTGGGTAAAGTTGAACCATACGGTCCTAGTCTTTTCAATCGCAGAACTTCCTCAATGCCTTCAGAGGCGTTTGGAAAGTAGATAACTTTTGTGAATCGTAGCAAAGTTCTCAGATTTACTTTTTTCATGGCGAAACTACAAGACTTGTTTTGATCGATATTTTAAAGCTTTGATAGCGCCTGGAAGTAAAACGTCGAGGAAGGACGAGGCCAGATCTGTAATTATTGTGTGACTGGACAATGCTTTCAACAAACAAAGCCTCCCCTGCTTTGTAAGCGACATCCCAACATGTTAGAAATGAGTTCGCAGAACCGCAATTTCGAAGGCATGTGGAAATCGTTGGATTAGTACGCTAAGATTAACTATGTGAGTGAATAGAGAAGTCATGAACAGTGACGAGAGTTTGATTAAAGCGGAGAACAGCCGTCAAGGTCTGGTCCTATTCTATCTGTGATGGATAAAATGGATGTATATGCGTAATTAGAAGTCACGAGAAGGATTGTTGCTCTTACTAGCTCAGACTAGGACCGTACGGTTTAATTTTACACAGAAAATGTTGAATTCAGCGCATCCATTTAAAGTCCATTCAGCTTTAAAATTCACTTGTCGGTAGTACGTGGGTCTTTATGTTTGTTTTTTGGGTCTGAACCCACAGACGTGAGGAAAAGGAATAAGAGGGTCTGCACAACCTATATTATCATCAACGTAACCATAACAGGGGGTGTCGCAGATTGCGACCTGTTACAATATTTTAGAGCAGCGGTTCCCAAACTTTTTTGATGGCGTACCACCTAATATGAAGTCCTCCTTTCATGTACCACCAGTATAAAAATGATTAATCATCATTCCATTGCCAACATAGTAAAGTTTGTAAATAACAATTAAAAAATAACATTTAGCCTTTTAAGTACTTTACTTTAAAACAATGTTTATTTAGTTCTTTGCAGTTAGTTGTAAATAAATTAGTTAAAATTAAACTTTTCATAGTTATAACCAATGCTTATTTTGAAATAAAAATTAGGATGAAAGAATATAAATAAACTTTAAGGTGTAGAACAAAACTGTATTTGGAAAACAATACAACAAATTCAAACATAAGTACACACAAGTTAATGAGAAGGATGAGCTTGTAGCGATTTGCTTAAAGTTGCAATGTCTGGTTTTATTGGGCTTAGCTTCAAACGCAAGTCATTTTCAACACAAGCCAGCCTATTTCTGTATTTGTTTTTAAGGTAACAAAGAGAAGAAAACGCAGCTTCACATAAGTAGGATGTTGAAAATGGGAGTAAAAACTTGACTGCTCGGTTGGCGATTTCACCGTAGTCTTGGCGTCGTTGAATCCAAAAGTCAATCAGGGTAGCTTTATCAAAAACTTCCTTCAAATCTGAGTCACAATTTAAGTCGAACAGTTGATCTTTTTCGGCTAATGAGAGATTCTCTGGGATTGTCATTTTCTTAATGTCACTAAACGGGGTTTTCATCCACAAATGTTCTTTATAGTTTTCTGGGAAGTAAATGCTCAAGTTTTCCTTCAAAATGTTACAATGGTCACTGATATCACTAAGAACTGTCTTACTAAGTGAAAGCTCATTTTCTTCAACAAAAGTGCTGAGACAAGGAAAAAACGAAACCTTGCTTTTCTTGGCTTCATCATCTGCAAAGGTGATTTTTTGTTTCAAGGCATTAATTTTGTCACACACTCGAAACGGGGTATTAGAAGTACCTTGAAAACTCATGTTCACATCATTGAGTTTTGAAAAAATGTCAGCTAAGTAAGCCAGTCGACACAGCCATAGTTCATCAGTAAAACGACTTCGTAGCTCAAAATCAGAATCTGTTAAAAAAATCAATATCTCGTGACGTAACTCAAAAACGCGAGTCAGCATCTTTCCTCTTGAAAGCCACCTAACTTCTGTGTGGAGCAGTAGTTGTTTATGAATACTGTCCATTTCTTGACATAAGTTGTGAAAAAGGCGTGAATTCAAGGCTCTGCTCTTAATAAAATTCACTGTCTTTACAGCCTCGTTCAAAACAGTTTTTAGTTGTGCTGGACAACGTTTTGTTACTTCACTCGCGTACCACCAGCAACGTTCCCGCGTACCACCAGTGGTACGCGTACCACAGTTTGGGAACCGCTGTTTTAGAGTTTTCAGCTTTTGAGTTTTGGTTTTCGCTCCTCAAATATTGTCAAGTACAATGTTTTGAATTCATATGTTCGTTTATGTAAACAACAAAGTGTTTGAAATAAAATTCATTCTTTCACTGGCTGCTGAAGTATTTCCGATTTTAAGAAAGTACGAAGTATTCTAAACAATAATTCAAAACAAGAAATTTTAATGCTATTTTGGCCGTAACAACCGATCTACCCTGTAAATAAGCCCGTTACCGCAGTTTTTTCTCTATAATTACAGTTATAATAATAATTTTTCCTGTGATTACTGGCGCAATCTTAGTTTTTCCTGTGATACTTATGTGCTTAAAAGGTGTCCCAGTCCTAAGGAGAGTAATCGTCTGGAATGACATATACGTATATAGTCAATTTTCCTTTCACTTGGCTAATTAGGGAAGAAATTTACGCTATAATGTCGAAAACATGGGTTTTTTCCAATGAAATCGAGGGTTTACGTGAAAAATGACTCTATGCAAATACGAGTTTTGAGCCGGTTTCTACGTATTTTTAACGCTGAATCGAATGGTGGAACTTGCAGATCTCCCCAACTTAGTTATAATCATGTTCTACACTTTAACTAACTAGTTTTACCCTCAAAAGAACATGAAATTGAGCATAACTAACAAACTAAAAATTGGAGAGTTAAAGTGTAAAACACGTTGATAACTAAGTATCAGTGTATTTTCGTATTTTCATAGAGAGTAATTTTTCAGAAAAACCATAGATTTAATTGAAAAAATCCATGTTTCTCGACATTAAAGCATAATTTTCTCCCCTAATTAGCCAAGTAAAAATAAAATTGACTATATCGTTGGAAAGATGAAAATCTGAAGATGTTTTCGTATGGCTTGCACCGAATTTCCTTTCTAAAATTCAGGTTAAAATCCTTAGTGAAATTCGCATCACGTATGAGGAAAAAACAAAATTTCAATTGTGGTTTCGAAAAAAACAAACGAACTTCCGTTTTGGAAACATGAGTGGAGCATCATTTTATAGAAATTATAATTTTTTTTCCAATGGTATCCTTATTTATAATTTTAAGTCGCGAATTTAAGGAAGTTACGGCCATGTTACTGAAAAATGGTCGAAACAAATACAAAATCTTAAAAGTGGAATCACTCAAAAAACGAAGCCTTTTTCGAAAAATTGCTACGAGATATTTTTTGTCGAAAATCGATCGTGGAATCGAACTCTGAAGTTTGGACCATGTTAACTGGGACGTACCCTGTAGATATCCTTTACCGTAAAAATCATCGATCTGACATTGTAACTCTTTATTTCGCGTCATTGCTACAAGACGATTTCATTAACTTCCGCCCTTTATTGCATGAGGAATATTTAGTTACATCAGCCGTTCCATCAGCCGTTCCATCAGCGCGCTAGCGTTTGATCCCACGGCAATTTTATTTCCCGAAACGAGAAAATAAAGATTGACAAGAGCTTGAAGCACCTACAGAACACGCGTAAAATAACTGGGAAACAATATGACAGCAGAAGAAGACCGTTAACGGAGATCTTGGGTAAACAAGACGAGACTGCAGGCCCTTGTTCCCCCAATGTGTGTGTGTGTGAAAAATTTTATAATGCAGAAATCGTTTCAGAAAGCTTCAAAACGGATTTTGACGAAGAAAGTTTTGAAAAATTTTGATTTTCTACAAAAATTTGCTGAAATTAACTTGAATTTCAATAATGCGTTTACAAAATCGATCCAAACTGCGAAAAATGCTCAAAGTCCAAAATCATTGTTTAAATTGCAGACTATTATATAGAACAAGTTTTTTTGCCATAAAATTGATAGTTAAACCACTTTATTGCGCTCGATGTGCTGAAAGTTCAAAACAATTTAACATAAATAGGTATAATACGATGATTAATGAAAATTCGCTCATACGATCATGCTGCATGATTGGAACTTTTCTGTTTTATGTTGCACCATTATATCAATATGCATAAGTTTAATACTATTCGATGTTTTTTCAGGTAAAATTAACTTTCTACTAAATAGATAAATATATTTTCACTTGCTCGTCCTTAATGACAATAAAGCATTCTCATTCTTCTTCTTCTTCTTCTAATGATTAAATTTGAAAATTTCGTGTCAAATCTTGTGCATGATGTTCATTCAATCACACATCGATAATGGGCTTAACTGGTTTAACTGGTCCTTCAAATCCTAAAGACTTGAGTATAAATCTTCCGCTAAGTCCAACACTCCTAACCTTTCCCGATTACAATATATATCATGGTTATAATCTACTGGTGAACTTTGAGTTTTTACGTGTTTGTTTTTTTTAGTTTAATATTTAATGATCAGTTGTCGAACAACCGTTCCATCGTTTGAGTGTAACAAGTGGATATTGATTCAAGCTTTGAGTGGGTTCACACGACTTCTTCAATATTTCACAGTGTCAAAGCAACTGGCCGTAGAAAGGCTATTGAATAACATCGGTGCTCATGAGAACGAGGTCTTGGATCAATATTTCCAATAGAACCTCATCATATATGATAACCCTGTTAGAACCTGAAAACTCGCATACAAACACCTACCAGTCAGATATACATTAACAATGAGAATACATCAGGAACCGGTCTTGACACCACCTTTCTTATTCATCATTTCATGGAAACGGACTTCTAGACTTGAGCAGTAAATTTTTCCACGGCTTATATTTGCTAAACCTTAACAGGAGAACTCCGCAAGAAGTGGATCTTGCGCGCGCTTTCTTCTGTCAATCATAGCTCAGCCTATAGCTACTCCAAAATTCTGGAATTATCATCAGACCTAACGAGTTGATAAGGAATAGTTAGGAAGAAGAAAACTTTGAATCGGCTTCGTACACATCTATTGATAGGACGTTGAAAATGGACTTGGTTTTCTCGGATTTCCACCGATTTTTCAATGTAATGGAACACTAATGAAACTTTTTTCTTTTAACCTTTTAGCTGCTCCACTCGGCTGAGGCAGCTGGCGCCGGCTATACTGCATGCTTCTACACTCATTCAGGTTCTCTGTGCTAAATAATTTTTTACGAGCAACATGCAATTTGGTCAATCTGGATGATTGATCATTGATGTTGCTGGCCAGAACACCACTTCTGTTGTCCATGAAATGTTGAAAAACAATATTTGGTTCGGAATTATCCCATATATAGTCCCTTACTTGTCGGCTTTTGGTTCCTCTTCGTCATCAGCATCGCTGCTGGAATCATTGGGACGTCGGCAAACATGTAACTCACAGGGAACATCGAAGGAGAACCATTCGCGGTTGAACCAGTAGAAAACAAATCACGAAATAATTCATCATCGTGATTTCTAATTCAAGAATATTCTATAGTTCCTGTTCAGTGTAAATGCAGCGCAACATCGTGAGTTAACTTTTTTGTGAATGCCAGGGAAATAAAAAAAAAACCGATATCCAAGCAGTGCTGCTCCCTGTAGGGGTACTGGTGAAATAAAGACTTATAAACGCAACCGGTAGGTCGAGGGAGCGAGCACGAATATATTCGTGCATAGCACACCAAAGCAGTCTCGAGTGGCCCGAGTATTCTCGGGAATATCATGGCATGTAAGACACTTCTGCCACGAATATATTCGGGCGTAGCATAAAAAAGGTTAATACAGTCAGAATAAAGTCCTCTTTACAACCCTGGGAGTGATTTTCTTTATTGTCTCAGGTAATGTTTTCTATGCTATTTACTTATACGTTATGCTAAACTATTTACTTACCATCACTACAAGAGCTCATGATGTCTGGACTGGAATGAAGGAAAATACCAACTGTGGCTTCCCAGTGACGAGTCCATAATTTTTTAAAATAATCTTTATTGTTACAACTGTGTACACATCTAGTAACTTCACTTAGTGTCTATATATTTAGCGTTTTTTGGTCCATAGATCACTTCCTACTACCACTCATCACATCACTTCAGTGGGCTATGACTAGGTCCAGAGGTTTGGTCCTTTTCAGTCTCCGCAAACCTCGGTGCGTTCATAATGAGATGAATCGTTATCAGACCTGACTTCCGAAAAATTCATGTTCGAACGGGTTCCGTGCGAATAATCGCCCTGATCAGGGTCTCTACCCTTCTGTTTCTTTGCAGGTGACTCATTAACAAACACATTCTGATTTGCACCATTCAGATAGTCGTCATACATACACATAGATACCATTGTGCAATGCCGACGGATCCAGTGCTCCCATCGAGTGATCCCCTTCACTTTGCGATAACGAAAACGGATTGCCCTGAGTGGTCCCAGTGCCAATAAGCGTCAGTGCTCTGGAAACGACATGAATCCCTATTCACAAAACCAACAGGGGAGAGGATTCCCTTATTTCGGGACACAGAAAAGAAAATAGCTATATTTTCCATGCAGCCTTCATAGCTGCAGGAACCCCTTCTTATAGGCTTTCGTTAGGCTTGGTTCCACAGTACAAACCTGATTCTGATGTTGGGAGGTGGCTGAAGTGGGCCTTTTTTTATCCACTTTTAGATAGTTTTCCACATTTTGTGAATGACTGCAGGATAATCCTGACAACGGAGGAGTGCAATTGGCGGGATTCGCCCATTACATCCATGATACGAAAATCAGACGCGGCACAATACCCTCCTGTCATGTTTTCTGCAAAATACCGGTCGCATTTTGATGGATAATGATGGATAATTAGCTAATATCTTACTAATATCAGATAGCCAGTTAATCCACTTTCAAGTATTTCTCCGTATGGGATCACTCAGAAGAACAGTCACTTTTCTACGGGAACGCTGAGGAGTCGATGGAGCCTGGAGCACTTGGGTGGTCCCCCGAACATACATCACACGAAACACAGCTTGTATAGTCACAAGTGAAGGAGTCCTTGAATCCCATTGGTGGAGAGAAAAGAAGGGTAGGGGGATACAACCAATCAACTGCAAAGTCAAAATAGGATCGTAGCTAATCACATAAAGTGAAAGGAGGAGAGGATCAAACTAGTTTGTTTTCATGTCACTAAGTCGTAGTTTGTTTTATTGTTTTTGTAGCTAAGTCGTTTAAATATTTTCAATAATGAACCTTTTTAATAGGAAAAAATTGTGATATTAAGAAAAATAAAAAGTCTTCCAAGGTGGGAGTATCACTACCTTCCTCGCATCCGTAGTATGAATGCATTGATCGTTGACATTTTTTAAATGATCTTAAAATATCCCATAGCGGCAAATAAGTAAATCAAGATGTAACGTAAAACGTCAAATTCTGTCAATTAGGAACCAAGACATTGATTCAAGCTCAAATTGAAATTGACGTTTGCGCATGCACAGAATAAAGTAATGAATTGAGAACAATGAAATTAGTAGGGGACCATCTACAGCCTAACCCACACAATCCCTGAAAATTCCAACAAAATCAGATGAAAACTATGGAAACTGAGCTCGTTTCAAGGATTACACATTCGCGCATGCGAATTTGCTGCTATTGGTACAATCATGTCGAAATTGATATGGGTTGATAGAATCGTCTTTTACCAACTCTCCTACAAATTAGACCTAGATCAGACGACTAAGGCGTGTGAAAATGATGCTCAATGGAATTCACGTTTGCGCATGAGGAGAGTGAAGTATTTATTGTAGAACAATGAAACTAGTACAAGACCATACAATGCCTAACCTGCACATGTCCTCAGAGTTTCGTCAAAATTAGAATAAAACTGTGTAAATGAAGCTGGGATTTACGGATACGTGACAGACAGACAGACACACAGACGGACAGACAAGGAACACAATTTGTTCAGAATCGTCTAAAACGTAAAATACGAGTGGACATTTTGATTTCCGAGACAAAAATCGTTCATCTCCCGAAAGTGAAAACAATGCTTCCGCTAATAACTCGGTCGCGAAGTTAAGAAAATTTAACCTCATCCTCCTCAATGTTTGTTGGTTTACAAATGTTTAGATTCCAAAAATCGAATAAAACAGGAAGAAGGAAGACATGTTCTGCCGTCAGAGGCTTTTCTCCAACAATTGTACCAAAGTTTAGACATTTGGTTCCAAATCATCCAGCGCGGTATCAAAACTAAATATCTAAGAAGTTTTGCACAGTGTTAGGTTATAAGAATTGAACTTTAAGAATTTATAGTGTGAAGCGATGATTCCAAGCTTTATAGAAATTTATCTATTAATGGTGAAACATATCAAGGTTTCTCTCGACCAATGGGATTCAAGTTCCCATTCATCTGACACCGTATAAGCTGTGACTTTTCTATTGTTTGTTTAGAGATTGTTTGTTATTGAAGATGACCTAAGTGTTGAAATCGATCAACATTCTGTGCTAAAAAAATCACTAAAAATGACTAAAAACGTCTAAAAACTGTTGAATTTATATTTTTATCAGAATCGTAGTCGAAAGACGTTTATTGACGATGAACTAAAACATTCAAAAATGTATTCACAAGATCACGGTGAAAAAAGAATTGACGGTGACTTGAATTTCATCAATATTTGCTGAAAAATTGATTGAAAAACTGAAAAATTGCTAAACATCCAAAATCTGTTTTTATTCGTAGAATATGATTTGGAAAGAGTTTATTTGCCATGAAGTTGATGGTTAAGAATTTCCTTGTACTCGGAATGCACAAATTTCAAAACAGTAATAAAATATAATGTTACGATAATCTACGAAAATTCGCTCGTACGATCATGCTGCATGACTGGAACTTTCTTTATTGAATAGGGTTGTCTTGGTCGCGAGTAATTTAGTTCGGCTTTACTAAGTATCTGTTGAAAGCTCACCCAACGATAGGGGACGGGCGCCAGAATTCCCAATGACCATGTTTGCAAGTCTACCATAATGCAAAAGTCAAGGAGCTCAAATATTTCCCGCTACTATCCAAACTCTGAATTATATATCTCGTAAGTCGAAACATGGATTCCTTGGAAGCTCTTCAACGAACGGAGATTTTCACTGAGCGCTCCAATAACCTATTTTTTCTTGGACAACAGGCCCTACGGCTGGCAGCCTGCCCAAGGTCATACATGATGTGTTTATGGACGAACTATTCCCACAGTTATAGCCACGAACTAAGTTTCAAAAACAGTAAGAACCCCATGGTTAAAAAAATAAAAAACAACTCCCGAAAGAATTCTTTGGTCGTAACCACTTAGGACCAAACCGTTTCAGGACCGGTTTATCAATTACGTAAATTAACTGCAGGCAGGCTATACCGAGTGTGGTGCTATACTATAGAACTATAGATAATGAATGCAACTCGTTTATCAATGCCGAACTACCTAGCGGATAAAATTATCTAGGTGGGTGATTCCACTAAAAGCGGCGAATTTCGCTAGAGCAAATCTCATAATTTTTTAAACAAATTTTGGGTGTTGTTTTTTGGTGTCAAATTGTTAAGTGAACATCATGAATGGAACCCATTTATGAGCAGCTCTACATACTGACTTGGGGAGGGGGGGGGGGGGGTATATAGCTATCAATACAAATCAGTGATTCAGAGGAATGAAAAACCATGCAGGGGAATGATAAAACAAATTTCATACGGTATCGCATTCTTCATTCAGCGACTTATAAAAGTAAGTTAGCCAACTCTCCAGGAATACAATCTTCGTAAATAATAATTAATACCATTTGATAACTAAAAAGATCTTGAAACATCACAAATTACGTTTAAACACCACATTTCGTATGAAATAATCACAATTTATGTCTTTCAATTAAATCACATCAGTCCTTTTTTTTGACAGGGATATTTATATAGTATGGGGGTCATGTGTTTTTATCCATTTTTCCGTTTTTTACGTGTCCTGAGGGGTACAAATAATGAAAAGCATGATAAATATCTAGAAAATTTCAAGACGATTAATTAAGTAGTTTTGGCGAACATGGGAAAGTTGTGGCCCCCTAAAGATTTTCACAGAGGCAACTGTTAATGTGTTTCAGAGAGGCGTCTCAAATTAAACAATTATTGGAACATGAATATTGCTAAGATGAGCGTAAACTTCATAATTACTACCCGATCAAGCGTTTGACAACTGTACATTGGGGTTGAGAAGTTACCTAACAGGTGGTTACTGGACAGAATTGGTGAAATAGCAACACTGAACGGTTCCTCGTTTTCATAACGCTCTGTGGAGTACAGGTCTAGTAAAGACTTCCTTCGCACATTCAATTTTTATTCATACATTACGGGTCAATCGATAATACGAACGAAGGAGTCGGATTTTTCTTGTAGCCACAAGAGTAACGCTGCAAATTATTTCACAAAGGTTTATTATTTTTTCAATTGGGTATGATCGTAGTTTTAGTTGGCTTGCGAACGTCATAAGGCCCGTCCAGACTCCTCGGAGTGTCCTATTTCGAGTTGCCACAACCTATACTTCTATAATTAATACGCATGTTTATATTTCTCGATTTGAGCTCCTATCTATTCAAATAGTTATTGCCTTAATAATATCATTATCTAAGTACGTACGAAAAGTCGAGAGGATATGTTATTAAATATGCGTAGGAAAAGCATTGGTATTAACACACAAATATGACCTAGAAAAAAAAAAATATATATCATGCCTCGAAGGAACGCCGTACCGACCTCATGGTGCCACGGTGTATTATATGGGTATAACACGTAAAAGTAATAAATATCCATTCTCCTACACCCCTCTGCTACGCCCCTGGTCACTCCAGCCGCCACAAGGTGCCGCGGCGCCTCCTCTCACTCCACCCCCCGCTCACCACCCACCGTGACCCCCTGCCAAGCGTGCCAGGCGTGCTTGCGTAAGTCTAACACTCAAAGCCTCGAAAAAGACACTTTTTCTCCCGTTTTTGGCCCATAGCATCTATGCGAGTAAAGCGATCGGATGGTTAAACGTTAGGACCAACTAGACCCCAAATGTGCGAAAAAACGGGTTTTTTAAGTCAATTCTTAGGCCTTTTATGGCCGGGACGGCGAACGGCGGACGGACATTTCAAATTTGGACTCTACACACCTTGAAACGTAAAGTGACAAAGTTTGAGGGGGGTTATAAACATTTTTTGCTATACGATCACATAGGCTTATTATTGGAAATAATAAACCAAAAGTATATCCTACTTCGAATAGGCTTTCCCAATACACTAACAGAGAAAAAATAAAACACGAAAGAAGAGCACAGCGATACTATTTGCATTATCATTTAGTGGTTGATGACTAGCAGTTGATTCCCTTCTAGTAATTCGGTTCTGTGCTGTAACTAATGTGTTGCTTCAGAATCCACCAGGGTTGCGGAACCATTGGTTTCACTTTGGGGAGATGAACGACAGTATTTTTGATAAAATCAAAATCTCTAACCACATTTTAGGTTTCAGATCATACGAACTAAATCACTCGCGACGAAGTTGTGGAAACCCATTTAAAAACGGAAGTTAGTGAAATACATTACCCTGTGCATGCGCAAACGTAAAATCCATCAAGCATCATTTTCTTACGTCCTAGTAGAATCTCGACCTCTCCCAAGTTCGGAGATTAGTCGGGGAATGACGATTTAATCATCCCAAAGAATTGAGTCCCCCCTGAGGATTCTTCAAAACATCTACATTCCATATCAATTTCATCTCGATCGTTTCATTAGCTACGCATGTGCGAATGCGAAATTCCCCCTAACGAGCATTACTTCAAGTTTTCATTTGATCTCGATGTTCTTTACCGGGAATGTGCGGTTTGGACTGAGGATGGGTCCACCAATAATTTCAAATACGTTTTTACTGCGCATGCGCAATCGTAAAATCCATCAAGTATAATTTTTCAGCGGCCTGATCAGCCGATCTCGCTCACATTCGGAGTGTCGTTCGAAATGACAATTTGATTACCCCATATGAGTTTTATCACGATCGTCTCATCTGTAGAAAGTCGATTTACTATTTCTCCTATTCATAGGAACTCGCTTGGAAGGTTTTAGGGATTATTTAAAACATTTCAATGATGTAGACCTTGTGCAAATCGATTTAAGCGCTGGCGGTGGTGGCTGGCGTAAGTTTCGGTTGTACCTGAGTCTGTACAAGGGACGGGACTGAACTCTTCCTACATTTACGATTCAAACGTCTTCCAGGAACTATAAAATAATTGTCGTCCATGCTACTTCGTCCAGCATGGATACTACTTATTACAAGGCAAAGATGCGTCAACCAAGAAATTTTGCGTAGCAAATCATTCAAGAATCGGTTGTAGAAATCAAGCGTATTGTTGTTTTGATCCATTTGCTTTTACAAAGTTTTCATGTTGATCGTCATATTTCATTATTACTTCCATCATAAAATATCTTAGATGACAGATTAACGTTAACAAATGAACAGTTATTCTTGTGTTGTTGTCTTTAACGGTCCATCTGATTATCCAACTTTTAAAATCTCGTACTACCGTTCCCCTTTGAAGAGGTACGAAACTGATCAGTAGCAGAAGTGGATTCTAGCTTCTAATCAAAGAAAGTAAGTCTAAAAAATCCAGATAACGCTTTTGAGTAAGCTAGCAAATGTCAAAACGTCAAATCATTCAAAACATTTTGAACTACCAATTAGAAAATCAAGTTACTAAAATTATTTCTCTCTATCACTAATGCCAGTAAATTTTATGATCACAACATAGGATGGTACCGGCTACTTCAGTACATTCCATCAAGAATTATGACTTCCGTCAATATTGGTCTCTGGAGACCTTGGAATTAGACGAGTGGCAATGACCTTATGTTTGGAAATATGCAAGATATTCCAGAATTATGCTAGGTACTGTAATTTAAGTACTTAGGTAGGGCAATTTTAGCGAATTTTAGTAGAAAACTTAGCTAGTGCAATGGCTCCAAAAATTGTAAAATCAAAATTTTTGGAAACTTTCTCCATTGAAATCCGTTTTCAGGCGATTTACACATGGAGCTACCACAGAGTGGAGTAGGAGCTACATTTTCTTCATGGATCAACTATTAAAATAACCGGGTCTGACGTCCACAACACGATGTCCATCATAATATCAAGCTCGGCATATAACAAACCACTATATTTTTCCCATTTGCTATTTGCTTCATTTCTAGAGAGAGAAATTCATGCACGAATTGCGATATTGTAACCTGAATTATTATTAATGAATTATTGTGATTAATAAGTTGTCGACTTTTCATCTTCGATCTGTGTTAGAATGTAAAGAACGGTATCTTTGTCCAACCGAAAACTCAATAAAAATACGCACTCCTCCTATATTAGTAGGTCATCTACACGGGGTCTTACTTGGTATAGGTCTTCTTTTCCATTCAACGAATTATGCTACGGTAGAATCATCGCAATTGTTGCTATTTGAAGACAAATCCCCAAATATCCATCCCATTGGAAGGTACAAAAATAAAGACAATCAAACAATATTCAAATAAGATTTTCGTAAATAAATAAACATGTAACGTTGATGCCAGGTGACTCGTAACATTGTAATAATTTAGACACAATAATCTTCCCCCCTTTAATTTTTACCATAGTTAGAACTTCCAACTTTAATAAATAGAAACCAAAAAAAGAAAACTTGAGTCACCGAACAAAATCCTGCAAATAGGCGGGTGGACGTCTGATCCTAGTCGACCTCCTCAGTGGTATCGGTTGGACTTATGGCGGTAAATCTTGTGGTAGGTCTTGGGGTGGTTTTGATTGTTCCGGTGTCCTAACAGAATGTTCTGATGGCCTCGAGTCTGTATCCTCCTGGATGGTCGGCGTTCCTTTGTCATCCCGTTGCAGTAAAGGAAGAGAAAAGGGGACTGCTATTTCAAAGCAGTTATTAATTCATCGTATGTGAGTTCACTTTGGTGCTACTAAAGCGGCGAGTGTATTGTAGTTTGTTGACCCAATTGAATTCAAAAGGATTTGTGCCGTACGATTTTTATCATGTTGTACATTTTTGAGTTTCAGGTAATTTTCAAAACGTTGTCTGTAATAGTTGAATCGTTCTTTTTTCGGGTCGAAAAGTTCGAATGGTGGAATGTTGATCACATTATTGCTGTTTAATCTAACCACATCACCTTGTCCTTGTTGAGAGTGAGCTTGTGGTCGTTCCAAAGCTGACACGAACTGTTGAAATTGTTGAGGATCCATTTTTCTTTTTAATCAATCGTCGCCATTCTATTGTATCTTGAATAACAGCTCCAGACTTGATTTGTAATAAATTCGTGTATTCACGTAATTAGAAATTTGAAAAGTGACAGCAGGGAAACGATACAAATAAACATGTAACGTTGATGCCAGGTGACTCGTAACATTGTAATAATTTAGACACAATAATAAATAAACTTGTTTGTGGTTAGAATTAGATATATCATTAACCTCCAGTTATAATTGTTATCCAGACATCCAGGGATTAGATAAATTAAAACGCTAGATAGGTTTAACCAGGGATGGATAAATACCCCCTATTTTGTTATCTAGAGGATAACGCTATCTGAAGGATAAAATAAAAATCCCCTTATCCATTGGATGAATCTGATTGATAAACTAGCCCTAAAAGAAGATATCATATACTGGCGTGTGTATAACAACTTGTTGGAGCTGTCGTTTAGTATGTAACGGACTTAGTCACGATTTAAACATGCGCTCGAATCACGCTCAATAATAGCTATTTTTCGTCACCCTTAATTGGCTCATTGTCAATTAAGAGAAATATTGTTACACGGCAGTTTTAATAGCTCTACCATTCAAATATAGGGATAAAATGTAACATGTTTCAAATGTTTGAATCAACAAATATAGGGTTGAATTTCGGTGTTTAATTGTTCGGGTTTTTATTCACTAAAAAAATTTTATTGCGCGTTTTTAAGGAATTAGAAATTTTCTTTTTCCACAAAAAAAGGAATTTTTGAACAAATTTCTGAAAACAATGTGCTTCAATAAAAATGTATATCAGGACCTGTAATAGAATCAAACTCTTCCAATCATTTAATGCAGCAAGAAATATCAAAATCTCAGTCAAAATTACATTCGCTCCACCGAAAATGGCATTTATCTTCTGAAGTGTCCATTATTATTGATAGAATAGGGCTGAAAGAGTGCATTTTAGGACATCCCTCTGAAGCTAGGCTTCGTTAATAGAGAGAAAACCTGTTAGAATTGATCCAGGGGGTGTTGGACAACCCATGCATGAGAACAAAAAAATAAAAATAATAAAATAACCGCATACAAATTTGTTTCAGACCATTCTAAGACCGAATCCTCAGAAAGAAACCGTGCGCGCGTGTGTGAGTGTGCGCGTGTGTGAAAAAATATAAATATCGGTTTCTAGTAGTTTTTATCCATTTTCAGTGATTTTTTTAACACATGTTTTGAAATGTGACCAATTTAATGTGCTAAAAAATATACATAGGAAAAATGTTAAACTCTATAGGATTCGTTTCAGAATGTTTAAACGGATTTCAATGAAGAAAATTTGCTAAGAAATTTGCTATATCATGCATATTAGCATTCATTCATTCATTCATGGTTTATTCAGCATATTATATGATCATCAGTTGGTTTCGTGTTGGCCAAAGTACGTAGGTTCAAGAATGTCTCATTTAAGATTCTTTCTCCGAATAGTATTGAAACTTCTAAATAGCATTTAGTCAACTATAAACTAACATGAATATTTCCTACTAATCGCATCAATTAGTGAATTACCACTTTGGCCGACAAACGATACGCACATCCATATAAACGAAAAAATGAGGAAAATGGCGGTAATAGTCATGAGGCATGAAAAAAAGCAATAGTTCACGATTCCGATCAACGTACATTCTGAAATACGACGTCATGAGCTCAAATTACCTTCGTGCTTTCACCACTGACTATCTGAAGTAATTTCGAATCTCTCGCTTATAATTTCATGGCAATTCTGAGGAGAGTTTGGGCCAGGGTAGCAATCACATTTATTCCACGGGTAAGACGGATTTATCGGCAGAATTGAGTTAATCCCCAATTAACATAATTGTAGGTGTTTATCAACCCCCAGTTAAGCCCCTTGCTTTGAATTCATCTGTTTTTCAGAGTGCCGGATAAAAATTGTGACTGAAGTTTAGGCTTTCTAATCCCAAAAAGCCTTTTGGGTTCTCAATACCGAATGTAATATAATCGCTTTGTGTTCGTCCAAGATTAAAATTTCCATTAGCTTTTTGCGTTTCAGAGCTCCGTTTTTCCTTTCCGTCCTTTTTGCAAACGTGTGAAAAAATAAGCACCACCAATCAACAACACGATATCAATTTCTTCTTCTATATCTAATTTTATTTACAAGAAGCAGCCGTATTAGTTGTAGGGATGTAAGTTGTAAAAACTTCTTACTTTCCTACAGCGTTCTTCATAAGTTGGGTAAATAATAATCAATTATATTATAGTATCTATCAAATATCCTCAGTTGGATCAGTTAGATAAGTAATTGATTATATAATCCATATTTGTTTTGGAGGAAAGTGAAATAATCTATATAGTCGTTGTTGAAAATTGATTAATTCTTGGTTATTGTTGCTTACTCTCTCCTTTGGCTTTTTTGGCCTTGGTTTTTAGCGATTTTTCGTTGAAAATGGCACCAACAATTGTAAATTAAAATTTTATAAATTTCTCATTATGGAAATCCGTTTTGATTCTGAAACGATTTATCGTTATATATATACATGTGTGTGTTTGTGCGTACGTGCGTGTGTGTGTGTGTGTGTCATTCCAGACCGTGGTAACTCTTCATAGGATTGAAATATAAAAAAAAAGAAAAAAAGCATTCCACAAGAAAGGATGTTTTTGTCGGACGGCAAATTTTGAGCACATTAAATTGGTCAAATTTAAAAAGATATGATTAAAAAAATCACTGAAAATGGCAAGTTAAAAATACTTGAATGTGTATTTTGTTAGCAGACTGTTACTCTAATAAATCTTATTAACTATAAACTAAAGGGTTCAAAAATGTAGGTATGCTGAAAAATATAGTCGAATTTCATAATTTGCGCTAAAGAAAAAAAATCGATGAAATCTGCAAAAAAAAAAACTAAAAATTCGAATTCTTTATTTGAATGGCAGAATATTATTTAGAATAAGGCTTTTGACATAAAATTTATAGTTAAAAATTTTATTGCACTCAAAACCATAATTTCTAAACAATTCAGCATGAATTAAATACGATAATTTACGAAAAAACGATGATGCTATCATGCAGCATGACTGGAACTTGTTTGCATTCACTTTGATTTACCAACAGTATTTCGCATTTATGCATTATTTGGAACATATTTGTTTTTGATGTATTCTCAATTCTAATCATAGCTTCTGATTTAGACAACAATCTATATTTTACTCAAAAGATTGATTTCCATTTCAATTCATTCAATTTTTGAAGTGTGAGCTTGCGAGCATCCAGACTACCGAACTATAGCTACACATCATTATGATTTATGTACTCCTGATTTAGATTTAATGAAACGGTTAATTTAGGATAGTTTTAGCGAATTTTTGAAGAAAATTAAGCCATTGCTCTCGCCTCAAAATTTGTAGAGTGTGAATTTTTGAAAAAATCTTATGCAGAAATCCGTTTCAGGCTATTCTGAATCATATTCTGAAGTTTAACGCATTTTTTTATGTATGTATGTATGTATGTATGTATGTATATATGTATGCATATATGTATGTGTCATTCCAAACGATAACTGTCCGTAGAATTGTGCTAGAAACTTCAAACAAATTTTAAAATGTTAAGGACACAAAACGAAAGTTCAAGTTCGTTGGCCAGCATGATCGGATTACATCTTCGGGTTGAAATTTTCAAAAATGTAGTCACAAATTTCAAAATAGCCTGTTTTTTGCGATTTGTTGTGCGAAATAATTTTTTCAGCATACTAACATGTGGTATATTCGAAATTAGCGTAAAATTTCCTATAAGAATATGTATCAAGTTTTCAAAAATTTCAAAGTTGAAAAATCAGTCAAAAATCGAAATAATGCCGTTCGCTAGTTGTAAAAATCGGTAATATTTGTTCGAAACAGAGACTACAGTTCGTCTGTCAATTTCTTGCTGTGGGATACTAGATTCGAATGCAACTGACTTTATATCACTCGTAATATAAAGCCTCATCATCGATTGGC
This sequence comes from Adelphocoris suturalis, assembly GCA_030762985.1. Classification (NCBI taxonomy): domain Eukaryota; kingdom Metazoa; phylum Arthropoda; class Insecta; order Hemiptera; family Miridae; genus Adelphocoris; species Adelphocoris suturalis. Next base: position 1,378,090 of record CM061051.1, on the reverse strand, counting down.
TGTGGAAATACGTTTCTTTCATATGACGTCGGTATGTTATTTTATTTTATGTCAAGATTTGATGATGTTATGATAGTATACTGTTAAGATTTCAACTGCCTTCAATACTGACCACATTGGACATCGAAATCTATGAATATTTACCTACATTTGTCTTTAAATCTACAAGATTAGTTTAATAATAATAAAGTATGAGTACCTCCTAATTATTTTTGATAATTTGATTCCATGTTTGTCTATCAAAATCATAAACTAAAATTTCTCTACACGATCAATAGCGACTGAAACGTCGAAGATTTCTTCAAAAATTCGCTCATGGGGTCATGCTGCATGACTGGACTTTTTTATTTTTGAGATGTGAACTCCCAAACCACCAAGCTGCACACTTTACTCATATGACATACATCTAACTAAACACTGAAAATTACAAATTTAACCTGTCAGTTGTTTGCGCACAACTGGTATACTGCTCTGGAATAGACTGCGCTCAATTGTTACATTGAACTAGAAATTTACGCTCAAATGATCTACAGCCGTGTTAAATTCTGTCTTCTGTTGCTTTCACTGCACCTGCCCCACGCCTCTCACAAACACTGGGAGCGCGTGTCGATATTGTGTATTGTTTGGATAATGCCGGATGCCGGAATCAGCTCGACGACCGACTGACCCCAGGGGTGGTGGCGAGCGTTATCGGCTCAGCTGGTTTCTCTACGCATTCGTCGCCCATTGCTCGTGGTGGCTACATGTATTTCTTCCCGATGGTGGATCACATGGTTCCATTACAATCAAAGTCGGCCTATTTCATTGTCAAGATCCTAAATGTGTCGCTCTACTATAAGCCTCCACCTCCTAATACCTTAGAACGATTATAACAATTAGACCACATTTTATCATTTTGATGAACGAAATTCATCCCAAGTTATAGTTTAATTCTCAAGTGATTTAATTCAAGGAGTATTTATTTAAATTTATTTTTAGATAACTTTATTGCATACACTACAGTTAGGAATATAACGAGATATAACTCACAAACATAATGTGAATGGAACATGAAGTAGGGTACTATCCATTGATAGTCCTACGCAGTTACTCAGGGCGGAGGTCCGTGTGGTGTTTTCTTTTCAGGCGTCGTAAAGGTCTTGGAGAAGGGAGGTGCACTGTGCAGCTCGAAATGGTTGTGTTGTGGTGATCGGACATCGAATTATAAAGATCCTTTTGTGTGAAATACGACAGCTCCAGATCAGAAACCAAAGAAATCCGTTCCGGTGTCCCCCAGGGAAGCGTTTTGGGCCCACTACTGTATTTAATTTATGTCAGCGACATCCCTTCGACTCCAAACACTTCAATAGCCATGTTTGCTGACGACCTGGCCATTCTCAGTTGCAACCTTGACGAGCAAGTGTCTGTCAACAACCTCTAATCTCATCTCAAGGAGTATTTATTTAAATTCAGAAAGATATCAAGAATGTAATTTTCAATGATCACACAATACAACTGTGTCGTGCCCGATCTTTGTATCATATAGTTTGTAAACCGATCAGAGCCTGACCAAATGAACACGATCAGAGCCTGAAGGTAAGCAAGGAACAGAGAGGTGAACAGGTCCTCAGGACCTCAAGGTACAGACCTACAGTGGGAGAGACTTCATAAATATGGTTGCACTCGTCCTCAGAGCTCATTCTGATCAAGCTACAACCTACAATCAACTTGCCTTCTTATTCCAACCTATCTCAAACCTCATTCTCCAGTTTGTCTTAGTTCTCTTAGCATCTTGGTGTTACATATCCGATATTTTCCTATCTCAAGTTTTATTTAGTTATTTTCTAAATCTTTCTTTTATTATTATTTCATTTCAACGTACCAGCCCTAGTGGTCTGGCTGTTAATTAGAGCTGCAGGCCCTCGGGGTCCGGTTATTCGATTAGTGCCACGAGCTTCATGTCTGGTAATTAGAGTGACCGTTAAATATCTGGCAATTAGAGCGACGGTTAAATGTCTGTCTACTAGATAGATTAGTTTGGAGGCTGCAGTCAAATTGAATTCGACCATATAGGGTTCGACCATTTGGGGTTTTATTAGTTCAGAAGGCAAATCCATGCTCAATGTCCTTCATTATTTGTCAAATTCACAAAATTCATAACACGCTGCAACAACAAACTTGATTGTTATGTCTGGTAGAAGAGGGTATTTTTTTAACACTTTATACCAAAAGAGACCTGAAACCACCAGCATCCAGCCTGGATGATTATGACCTTCATGTAAACCAATATTTGCTTTTAAGGGAGACCGCCCGAAACCCGAGGGGCTGAAAAAATACCTGAGTGCTCCCGTAAAAAAGTCACGCCAGTGCTCCCGCCTCACCTGAGTGCTCCGCTAGAAAAAAAGCGCGAGTGCTCCGACACGCCTGAGTGATCCCGTGTTTGAAGAGTAGCCAGTACAATACGTTTTGTCAATGTAATCAACGTTTACTGCAATCGCTACTGCAACAATCAAAAAATTGGTTTTGTACAGCTGAAAAAGTTTATTTGGAATCTACAAAACTTAATCCACGTACGTTTATAAGCTCATCAACTACTGTAATAGCAATGAATTTCAACAAATAAATGAATTTAAACAATAAGACGAAACTGAATAAAATAATTTACTTTCGATGGGCGGGAAGAAAATTCATTTGCGACGACGTTTCTTTTAACAGTAATTAGCTAGTTTCTATTGTGATCGTGGGTTCATTCATGGTTATGTGGGTGCTTTTAAGGCGGAGTTTTTATTTAATCTAACCAGGAAATCTGAGCGGAAAAAATCATTTTTCATCACGAGTTATCTACGAACTAAACGAACTAAATCACTCGCGACGAAGTTGTGGAAACCCATTTCAAAACGGAAGTTAGTGAAAAACGTTGTCTATTTCCACGAAAAATAAAAGAGTCACAATGTTAAATCGATTTCGACGGTTAGGCCATCATCAGTAACAAACAATAACTGAAGACACATTAGAAAGGACACAGCTTTTATAGTAACAGGTGAAGGGAGATTGAATCCCATTGGTCAAGAGAAAGGAAAGGGGCAGGAGGTACAACCAATTAAGTGCAAACAAGGTGACGGGGGATTATAGCTAATTAGATGAAGTGAAAGGGGGAAATAACTAAATATGGTTTCAACATTGTGAAGGGATAATTCCAAGCTTTATAAAAATGGGCCTATCAGTGGTGAAATATATTGAGGTATATCCTCATTTAAACATTTACCAGATCTGTCACTTTTGATAATTTCGAATTACATACCTCCCTTTGGAAAAAAAAAAACGAAGATTCTACAAACTGTCTACCTGTCAAATCAAAATTGTAACTATGATTGGATCCCTTAAGATGTTTTGCAAATGTAGACTTACCCTTATTTTCCCTGAAATCCTCATGATGCTCGTCTATTCTTTCCCTGAATTTCCTACCGGTTTGACCGCAATATTCGTAGCCACAAGAACATTTTAGTTTATAAACCCCACTTTTATCCTGAAGATTGGTTTTGCCCTTAACGGATCCTAGTAATACTTTAAGACTATTTTTAGTTCTAAAACCCACTTTGTAACCTCTCGATGATAAACTTTTGCCTATTTTATCCGAAATTTTCCCATAATAAGGTATACTTATCCATTGCTTTTCTTCTAAATTTACATCTTCCCTGGCCAGATTGGAAACTTTTTCCCTACTCTTTTTCCTAAGAACATTATCCCATATGGTATCAACGAGATCTCCTCCATATCCGTTACCAGCCGCTATGCTTTTGATAATGGATTTTTCTTTTGATAAGTTTTGTTCACTCATTGGAATAGACAGTGCTCGAGTTATTTACACTTGAACTTGCCTTTGATTTACCTTGAGTGAAGTCTGATTTATTTTGTTTTTATGGGAGGAATGTAAGATTGTTTTAAATTTAAAAAGTTTTTTTGTGTCACTTATTCATGAAATATAAATATAAATATTTTAGACGTTTACGGTTATTAATACACACAGAAAGCAAAAACTCCTGACTTCAAAAGCAAATAATTTGAGAACCTTGGTAATTCTTCCTAATGTTAAGGTTAAACAATGCAAGTACAATCACTTTCAACCCAGATACAACAATGTTTTTTTAAATTCGTTCCAAGTGTCATTATTTAATATTATTGTGGTATATTAAGGTATATTACATCGTACCGTGTTACAAGATACCGAAATCAGTATTTAAAAACACATGTTATTTGGGCATTGACCTCTCTGTGACTGTAAAAAAAAATAATTATAATACTCATGGTCTCTTGAAAAGAGAGTTCCATTGTCATAAATCTGCAGATTCGATCCTCGTAGATTATAGGGGAATTTTCACTACGTTTACTCGTTGTTTCATTCACACTTTATTGACGCTAAAATTTCTGTCAAAGGTATATTTCCTATCAAGTTGTCATTATATTTTCCTGTCCACGGTTTAGTCCGCTGGGAAAAGGGATAGGTGAACCTATACAGTGATCCAGGTGACTTAATTCAGTTTTTGAGATCCTGATTTTAGAGAATTTTCTTAGAAAATAAAGCTATAGCAATGGCTCCAAAATTTTTAAAATAAAAATGTTTAAAAATTTTCTTCATTGAAATCTGTTTTGAGGCATTCTGAAATGATTCCTGGATTTTAACTATATATATATATATATATATATATATATATATATATATATATATATATATATATATATATATATATATATATATATATATATATATATGTATGTGTCATTCCAGACGATAACTCACGATAGAATTGAGATAAAAACTTCGTTCTTTCGCCAAAAAATCAAGCATTTCAAAAGAAAGGATGAGTTCGTTGGACAACACTTTTTGAGCACATTAAATTGGTCAAATTTCAAAAAATGTACTTAAAAAAATTACAAAAAAAAGGCTAAACATCGGTGTTTTTATTTTTTTTAGCAGAATATTACTCAAATAAAGTTTATCAAATTTAAAATAGAACGTTAGAAAAATTTTGTACAAAATTCTGCTAATAAATGTACTTAAATTTCATTAAAACCTGCTATAAAATCGATAAAAATTGCAAAAAGCTAAAAATCCAAAATCTTTTTTTGAACAGTAGATTACTATTTAGAATACGTTTTTTATCATAAAAATAATAATTAACATTTTCTTTGCACTCAAAAAGCTAAAATTTTAAAACAATTTAATATAATGTTAAATTGAGAAAGGAGAACAATGTTTTGAAAGGAGAACGCTTATTTGTAACTCGTTACCCCTAGCACGGGCATTGCCCATTAGGGGAACTAATTTTCTATATTTACATTATACTCCGTATTTACTAAGAGATTTTTGTGAAAATAAAGTTCATTTCATTTCATTAATACGATAACTTAGGAAAATTCGCTCATACGATCATGCTGCATGACTGGAACTTTTAAAATATTTCAACCCTTCAATTGAATTTTACCCTTTAGGATTGATCGAAGTAGATTTCGATGATTCAGGACCAACTAGGGTTCATATGTAAATTTTCGACCCAAGTTTCATGATCTAAAGTCCTGTAGTTTGAGAAAAAAGATCCGAAAGGCAAACGGATGTATTTTTTTAAATTATTATTTAATTAAATTCTTGTTCTCTATTCTATGCATGGAGTTCGAAAGTTCAAAATGATTTTTTTTGGTCGATAGCAACAGAGCATAATAATAGATTCTTAACGGATATTGTGCTATTATAGGTATGACAAGAGTACAACTTCACCGCTTGTCCAACTGAATTACAGCCGGTAACCTTACTGATTGAAGCAGCTCTTTTGGTTTAGTCGTTACAGTAAGGTAATGGTCATTATTTAAGCCAGAGCGACATCGGTAGAAGAGCCCTGTTAGAGGTAGCTAATAGGTGAATTTGACTAGTTCCGTGATCCAATGTCTTTAATCAAAGAGAGTCGATTATCTTTGATGTTGCTTTGAATGAACGGGAGATCCTTGATGTTACAAAGGCCTCAGCTATCAGTTTTTTGAAATCCTCTTCACAAACGTGCATTCAACCAAAAGAGTCCAACTTCCCTAGTATATGGACGACAAGACTATAATTTCAAATGGCTACATTTAAATAGTGATCTTAGAAAAATAGAAACGATGAACATTTCTTAATAAAATATACTGTGCTAACAAAATGAATTAAAGTGAGTAGATATTTTTTCTGAACTTCAGAAATGCTCGCAAGGACACGATATTACTAAAAAAATATGCAAAACTTGGATCAATATCCATCAACGATAAGAAAACCTTTTTTGTGTACCTCTCAAGCTATAAACAAAAGTGATTCGATATAATTTGATTAAATTCGAAATTTTTGATTCGAATTCGATTAAATTTGATTAAGATTCGATATAGTTTTGGAACATATGTCAGTAGATTTAAATTTCATCATGTGAGGAGGTGAATGGAGGAGGTAATACTGTTAAATCGTGGCGTTTCAACAATTCTCGTCCGGTTTTCATGATTTTTTTTAAAACTATGAATTCGGTCTAGTTCATACTCATCCGAATCCACCCTGTAGTACAATGGAAACATTCAGTTGTTAGAAACATTTGAGTAATAGTTTAGAGGCTTCAATGACTCACGAGTGCCTATGTTGAATACACCAATTACGATGCGAAAAAGACTTTGTTGAGAATCTCGACATAGATGTGGTGTGGTACAAATATGGGCTAAATTGAAAAATCGGCTTATCCATTTCCAATAAAACTCATCCTTTTAAAGACTTATCGTTTAGAGATAAAAGTTTTAATGTTGTACTTCTTAATTTCATTATTTCTTAATTCTAATTCTTTGTGCTTAACACCAGAAGTGGGTTTCAAAGGTAAAAGCAAACAATCTTCCTAATTGAACCTTTTAAATTGAAAAATCGGCTTATCCACTTCCAATATAACTCATCCTTTTAAAGGCTAATTGTGTAGAGATAAAAGTTTTAATGTTGTATTTTTTCTTATCATTATTTCCTAATCCTAATTGTTTGTGCTTAACATCATAAGTGGGTTTCAAAGGTAAAACCAAACAATCTTCCTAATTGAACCTTTCATTGAAATTAAAATATCTTCCAGAGATGTCGGTACCGCTTGTGTTTGAAATGAATGAAAATAACGCCCAAAGGTGCTCCTTTCGAAATAATAACGGAGGTATATACTTCAAAAATTGAATATAAAATGTGATTGTACCTACGTTTATAAAGTCCAAAAATGATGCTGTCGTGACTGTGATTCTCACCCATGGCTGGTTGGGATACGCGCTCAAAGAAAGATGTGAGGAAGGATATGGTGAAAAGAGTTGAAAGTATGAAAGTCCAGTCATGCAGCATGACCCCATGAGCGAATTTTTGAAGAAATCTTCGACATTTCGAGCGGAGCGAGGCCTTGGGTCTGCGTGCTAGTACGTACATAAATAGAACTTCTTCATAATTTCATGGCTGATATTTTCTAAGCCACAGTCAGTATTAAAGCTACATCAAGTCCTAAAACAGTTGAGCATAAAACATTAAAGAGAGCGACCGAGAGAATCGGAGGACGGAATATTTCACAAAGTAAACTCATCAGTTGTGATTACATTTTTTTTTTTTTTTTTTTTTTTTTAACAAGCACCTACTACCTACGTTTTAAACAGCATGGTTCTAGGATTTGTTATACAGGGATACTTCCATAAGAGTAGTTCAATCTGAATTTGGACAATGTTTCATGCTAATATTACCGATTTTTACAACTAGCGAACGGCATTATTTCGATTTTTGACTGATTTTTCAACTTTGAAATTTTTGAAAACTTGATACATATTCTCATAGGAAATTTTACGCTGATTCCGAATATACCACATGTTAGTATGCAGAAAAAATTATTTCGCTCAACAAATCGCAAAAAACAGGCTATTTTGAAATTTTTGACTACATTTTTGAAAATTTCAACCCGAAGATGTAATCCGATCATGCTGGCCAACGAACTTGAACTTTCGTTTTGTGTCCTTAACATTTTAAAATTTGTTTGAAGTTTCTAGCACAATTCTACGGACAGTTATCGTCTGGAATGACACATACATATATACATACATACATACATACATATATACATACATACATTAAAAAAAAATGCGTTAAACTTCAGAATATAATTCAGAATAGCTTGAAATGGATTTCTGCATAAAAATTTTTCAAAAATTCACATTCTTCAAATTTTGAGGCGAGAGCAATAGCTTAATTTTCTTCAAAAATTCGCTAAAATGAAAGTAAAAAGTTCCAGTCATGCAGCATGATTGTATGAGCGAATTTTCATAAACTATCTATCGTACTATAGTATGTTAAATTGCACTGAAATTGGAGCAATTTTAGTTGACAGAAATGGTTAAAAACCAATTTTATCGCAAAAAACTTATTCTAAATAAAATTCCACTGATTCAAAAGGGATTTTTGATTTTTAAATTTTGTTGCAGTTTTTATAGATATTTTAGCAAATTTTAATGACATATTTAGGGACGTTTTTCATCATAAGATAATCGTCCTAGATAATCGTTGAAAATTTAGTTTTGACAAAAATTCTGCAAAAAAATAGAAATTTAACGATTTTTGGCCGTTTTTAGCCATTTTTAGTGATTTTTTGAGTACATTTTTCGAAATTTGACCAATTTAATGTGCTCAAAAATTGTTGTCCAACGAACTCATCCTTTCTTTTGAAATGCTTGATTTTTTGGCGAAAGAACGAAGTTTTTATCTCAATTCTATCGAGAGTTATCGTCTGGAATGACACATATATATACATATATATATACATATGTATATATATATATATATATATATATATATATATATATAAAAGCGTTAAAATCCAGGAATCATTTCAGAATGCCTCAAAACAGATTTCGATGAAGAAAAGTTTTGAAAATTTTTATTTTAAAATTTTTGGAGCCATTGCAATAGCTTCATTTTCTAAGAAAATTCGCTAAAAGAAAAAAGTAAAGTAAACAACCATTCCAGGTTGGGGCTTTTCATCCGACTGCCTCGGGCGTCGCGGACGTCATCAGCTGTCCTCCAAATGGAGGATCAGAATTCGTTGTGATGATTTCGCTTAAAGCTACTCATTGCCTCGCCCCCTTGAGTGGAGAGGGGTTCGCCGTACACGTGAAAATTACTTGGACGTCTGACCCTTAACTGGGTGGTCAGCCATCCATGTACTCACCACGCTCGACGCTGCTCAACTTCGCTAATCGCATAAGAAACGGTTCATTGCTACGCCTAAGCCGTGCGGCATGAAATCAAAGATGAGCTGCGATAAGATTAAATGAGGTGCTTCCTCCTGGGCCTGAGCAGTCCGAATCCGGTAAAAGGATTTGGAGAAAAATGGAAGAAAATCCAGGATGCTAACGGCCTGGGTTTCAACAGGGAAAGATGGCGAGGTAATGAATCGAGGATGCTGAAGGATACTGAGAGGATACTACTTGAACAGTGGAACTTGTGTCGCTGAAAGGATAAAACAAACTGATCGAATCCCTCACTGCTCTGATTGGCGAATCGGCAAGAATTTGAAAATTTAGTCCGTTCTGAGTGAGAAACTTTTTATCTGCCATCTCAAAATTGGTGGAATACAAAATGGCGGCCTCATAAAGATGGCTTAATTTGCCCATTTTAAAGTTTTTCTCTAATAATTTCTAAACCGTACATCCTACAGAAATTTTTATACGTAGCAAAGTTGTAGAGCATAAAAGAAAAACAAATCGAGTCGACCCCTAAACTCTGGATTATCTCTTGAAGTAAGCAAATTACAAACAATTGAAAATCAGGCTAATTTTCGGCGAGTTTTCCCCTCCCCCCTTCTGGATTTTTGCCATTCACAATGACCTAGTGGCGTTAATATTGGTCTAATTTCAGTCAGTCAAAGCTCATTCCACTCGAGAATAAATACTCTCCAAAGTTCGCATCGAGCATATTTTATCGGAGACCTTTCCCCATTGACATTCAGCCGAACTTATGAATTTTATGTCATTTTAAACTCAAAGTTCGCAAAAGTGGCCTTTTACTTTGTACTTTAATGAGAAACAGTCTGAGACACTGAAAGGCCAGACAGTCAGAGTCGTCTAAGCTGTGCCCTCTTGCAATTTGCACACTTTTTAGGCAAATCCTTAGCCGTACATTGCCTTGTGTTGTGCTCACCTGTGCCCATAATGCAGGCAGCAATCCCACTACACTTGGCTTGACTGAGACAATATGTATGGCATTTGTTGCGCCTTGTTATCTTCAACTCACAAACCCAATGTTGAGAGCCTTACCCTTGAAGGCATCCCTCACATGCAAGTTGGCCAGGAGTTCTGGTAGTGTTTACTTCGGGGCTGTGTTTATTATTATCAGATTTCCGCTAGTTAGATATGGAGTTCCGAACTAAATATTTGCAGAAACACTTTGCAGAAACACAGTAATTTATATAACTCCTAAATGCACATTCAGATTGAAGATTTCAAAAACCAAGGAACTTAATTCAAATAATATTTACAATTCTCAATATCATAATAAATTATACCAAAGGAAAAATAGAAACAAATTATTACCCCTTCTGCTCGAAAAGAAAGCCGAGAAAATGTACAATGTGTATTTAGGTAGGTACTTGAATTGCTGATAACTTCATACTATTTCTAGATAATATTATTCACTATTTTTTAAACTTCTCCACAGTATCGGTTTTATGTGTGTTGATCAGTTTTACACCATGGTAGCCTTTGACCCGGAGTGCTATTCATCTTAGCTACGAGTATGTTGAGTTCCATTCTATCTGATGCTCTAGTCAAAGAGATTACCCTTTTCAGGTTTTCAGGTAAAAACATTTTATATACGAAAATTAGAGTGGTTTTTTCATAAAAAATGAATCAGGTCAAGGACGCGCATTTCTTTAAATATTGCTTGTGTTGAATAAGTATGGGACTTTTTTAACATAATTTTAATCAAGCATTTTTGATTGATCAAAAGTGTACTTAGTTTTGAGGAGAAAGTAGAGCCCCAAGCTACTATACCATAAGATATGTACGGAAGGATTAGAGCATTGTAGAATATTCTTAATAAATCTTGGGTCATACAATTTCGAACTTTCAGGCAAATGGGGATACATTTTCTCAATTTTATGTCTAATGATTTTATGAAATTTTCCCGAGTAGGCATTGTCAGTAAGTAACGCACCCCTGATGGTGGTCAGGGGTATGGTGGAGAAAAAATCGAGGCGCCCTTTGGTGAGCAGGGTTGCTAGGTGTCCGGTTTTGGCCCGGACAGTCCGGTTTTTGAAAAATTGAAAGTCGCTCCGGATGCTTAACGTCCGGTTTTCAGTAAAAAGAACGGGGTTTGTCCGGTTTTTTATTTTAAAACTACTCACCTTCTTTCATGGGACGTTTTGTGGACTCGTCAAGCTGAAAATTATCGCGAACTTGGTAAAACTTCATTCACCCTGTCATACCTTTCCACAACTGAGACCACGTTTTTTCACATCCCAGCTAAAATTTATCAATCAAGTTTTAAAATTTGTATAACCCCCAAATTTGAAATGTCCGTTCGCCGTCCGCCGTCCGGGCCATAAAAGGCCTAAGAATTTACTTAAAAAACCCGTTCTTTCGCACATAGACTCCATTTTCTAGGTCATATTTGTGTGTTAATACCAATGGCTTTCCTACGCATATTTAATAACGTATCTTCTCGACTTTTCGTACGTACTTAGATAATGATATTATTAAGGCAACAACTATTTGAAAAGATAGGAGCTCAAATCGAGAAATATAAACATGCGTATATAATTATAGAAGTATAGGTTGTGGCAACTCGAAATAGGACACGCCGAGGAGTCTGGACGGACCTTATGACGTACGCAGCCAACTAAAACTACTTACGATCAAACTAAATAGAAAAATAGTAAACCTTTGTGAAATATTTTTCAAAACAGTTCATGTTTATGCTGATGTTATGTTTCGAGAATCGAAAGACATAATTATTTTAGAAAATTCAACACTGATTTCTAAAATATGCTCAAAAATCAAACTTGGTTGAGTTAATGTAGAGAATCATGGTTTTAATGCTTTTACAAATCATGTATACCTATTTCGAATATGAATGAGAATTGAGTGACTTAGGTCAACTCAAAATTTGTTCAAAGCTTATCTGAATCCACCCATTATAGTCGGCAAACGGTATTTATTGGAACACATTATAGATAATATAGGTAAATATCAGGTCTCATTTGGCAGGAACATGGTCTCATCAAGAAAATGAATAACAATAATTGTGAATGCATGGAATTTATGACTTTATTGTCTTTTAATGAGTAAGTAATTTTAGTCTATACTTTCCCCAATGTCCGGTTTTTTCCCACATACCTCCAGGCAACCCTGTTGGTGAGGGATGCGGAGTGGGGAAGTTTCTAGAGGCCCCTCCACCTACCCTTCAATCCACCACCAATTCCTCAAAAAACATGTTAATTCATCTCATAGATAAATTGCGCCCTTCGGAAGGTTAAGGGCACCCGTAGGCCTCTCCCCGCTACACTGTATTCCTGATGCAAGAGAGTCATTTTTCGGTACCTACCGTGCCCTTAGTTTTCAACGTATCGTCTTGAAATTTTAAGGGAAGTTTCACACTATTCACACTATAGTGATCTTCATTTATGTCGAGCCGTTTTTCTATAACTCAAACAGAAACGTTTTGACAGCAGATCGAAAATTTGAAATATTTATTGCAGCTTTGTGAGGCTGTATCACCTGTTCTAATTGAAATGTTCAAAAACGGCCCAAGCAAAATCTTCCTCTACTATCCCCGAACAAGTTTTAAAAAAAATCAATCCAATGCGATCAATACCCACCGTACAACGTGTACCGATAGGTCAGAAAACGTGGTTTTGAGAAAACGCCATTTTAGTGAAAAGATAAGGATACCACCTCCTTATCTTTTCACTAAAATGGCGTAACCTGCAAGGATCTCTTAATCTTTGAATGCCGCTTGTTTTTTCCATGCTAAGCTTTCAAACTCTTCTGAATGTGAAAATAGGGTTATAACCTTCCAATCTAGATTTCACGTGATCCTAGGATTCATAATTTTGTTGTTGTTTCTACGGATACGGACGGACTCGGAAGTCGGCTAAAAAGTTTGTTTTTGACTGCATCAACCCACTCAAACCCTTATTGTGATATACCAAAATCTTCAGAATTTAATGAAGTTTTTTTTGGAATAAAAAACTCAAAATTAATTTTTTTTTTTAAATTTTGCCCTACGGGTGCCCTTAAGTTGTATAGTTATGGGTTGGTCCTTGTTATATCGGGATGTCAAAGGTCTTCGGCAATGTTTCCGGGCATTTGCAAGAAAAGGTCAACGGCTGTGTAAATGGTGTAGTGGTGATCCCATTGTTCACGGAAGTCGGAGAAAAACGGCTAGGCAAACGTTTTCACAACGGTAGTACCGGTCAATCAATAAGAACAGCACTACGTGTCAGATACTTGGGCTGGGAATCCCGCAAAATGGATTTATCAGTCTATTAGTATTTTCTCTCGCCGCAACTTCGGCGGTGACGGTAATGGGGGACTTTAAACTTTCACCGCCACCTCTTCGCTCATCCCACCGCTGAACCCAATATTGATGTCGAGAGGGCTATCGACTCGCGGACGCTAACAAGGTGAAGCTAAACATTCGGAGGACGCGGGACGAAGGGGTTACAGGTCAAAGTGCAGACCATACACGACCTTATGACCCTCGAGGCCCCCACCCCACTCCAAGCACCGCTTCGGTAATAATTGCATCGCACCATCATAATATGGATTGGACGAAGCTTTGACGAACGGCCCTATTGATTGTCTACCGTTCACACAGAAATTATTCAATTTCGAGTTACAAACTAAATCAACGGAGTTTCGACGCGATATATTAATTCGATATCTAAATTCCACGCAGTATAAACATAATTAAATTAAATCCAATTCATGAAACGTTTTATTAACTACACTTGTTTGCGGTTCATGGAACAGTGGTATGATTGAAAATTAAGTTTGAATTTCCCTCGCGTGTTAACGACACATTTGCGACGATATCTTCTACTATCAAAATATTCACATTCCCAAAAACACCAATGGACAGTTCTTGCCAACGCTAATAAATGATTCCTAGCAACATTTTGGTTTATTATTTTCAATTGTTTTCTCGGACGGCAGAAAATTGGGTATCGTCCATTTTACGAGTAGGTACTATACACTTTGAAATACGATCACTTTCTCATGAATCAATCTTCTGGTGGTAGACCAACGCAAGATTCAACTCTCTACCTGTTTTCTATGAAGCACAAACCTTTTTAAATTGTATTTATCGGAGAAAAGTTGAAAATTATGTAGAAACGCGAGGTTTTCACGAAAAAAACTCAGTAAAGAACCATTTTTGGTGTAGGATTGTGAGATATATTCGAAAACAGCGTGAATTTCCCCCTCAAAATTTGTAGCTTTACGTTTCAAGATGCGTAGAATCCAAAACGTCTGCCAAGTTGGGTGTGGCACCCTCGTTTCCTCGTTTACCTATCATGAATATGTAGATCATTGAAAAGTTTTAAATGATCTGGAAAAACTCCATACCGGAAAGGAGTAAATCAAGAAGTAGCGTGAAATGTCATAATTGCTAGATTAAGAAACGAAAAAATGTACTCAATGTAATTTACTTTTGTGCAAGCGCAGAATGAACTGATGAGTTGAAAACAAATAACCAAACCAACCCGTTAGTGGTGGGGGAAATTGAAAAACTTCCAATTTTACTTGTATATGAGGAACTTACTTTCAAAAGGGGTCTATCCATTTTTCGAAAAAAATCTGTAAAAAACGGATTTTCAATCAGTAGGATAAACAAAATCGATTTGTATGAGCAGTTGGCGTCAAAAAGGAACATATCCTTGTGTATTTGAAGGCCAAAGTTTGATGTTTGGATCAAAAGGGTTCACATTCATTCCTATATGATGGATAATTTTCGTTTCAATCAAAAGGGAATATATCCTCATCTTCCTTCAAGTTGTTGCTCGTTGATGTTTTTCAAAAAGGAACATATCCAAAATGCCATCTACCGGATTTTTTTCCCACTCTAGTTTGGAACATACCTTTTAGAATTCCTGTGCTGTCTGATGATAAGATTTGACGGGTTTGGTATGAATAACCAACAGAGTGCAGGAGCAATACTCTTCGGCACTCCTGTTATCAACTGTGCTCCTGTTTCCCAATATTCAATGATATTGATATAAGACGTGCTGTGATAACATGTTTCACTCCTGTTTCGCTGATTTCTCTAGTGCTTCTTTCTGTTTTTAGTTCGTGTCTCTTGAGATTTTTAGGCTTATCGTCGTTTTTGCAGTGCTAAGGTGTCGTCCTAGTGTTGCCAAGAATGTCGGGTATTGCTGGCGTTCTTTTGGGTACCCAAGAGACGATGGCGAAGTAGACGAATGTGATTGTCTTGACGAAGAGGAAACTAATTTTTATGTTTGAAATGTTGACAGATTTTTTGAGATTTTTTTCTATATTGGCTTTTTTGTTCGTTCCAAACTGAAAATTGGTTGATAATACCTTACCTTATTATTACCTACATTATATAATTTGGAAACATAGTCCAAGTGTTTTTTTTTTTTTTCATCCCTAAACAAATATGAATTACCTGCACTTGATTTTTGAGATTTTTATTGAGAACTGGATGTGTTTTTATCAAAATGGAACATATCCGAAATTTTGATCAAAAGGGGTCATATCCTAACGATAATTAGCTGTAACTCCTTTGGTTTTCGAGATTGTCTGCTCATGTTTTGGGATATCATTTCTAGTGCCTCACTAAGCTACACTAGATTAAAAACTAAATTTAAATTCCAATCAATAACTCCTTGGGCGTTTTCTTCTCTTCTTGACATTTTTTCGGAAGTGGATATGACCCCTTTTGAAAGTAAGCTCCTCATTATATTTTCACCTTCCTCGCTACTCAAAGAAGCATGAAACGGTAGAACGCGAGAAACTTTGTATCAGAAAGTTCGAGATGTTTAGCAGCAACAAACAACAGGGTCTGAAAATTTGTTCCACGGTATGGGAGTACCAAAAACTTATTACCATCCTGTTTCTCTACCTGCAAATTACTTCAGGCTGGTTTCGTCTTCGCTTATTTATTCGGAACACATTTCAGGCTCGGTGTCCATGAACATGCTCTACAAACTGGAGATTTTGGTTGTAGCCTCGGGTGTGGAGTCAAGTCATCACTGGGTCCGTAACTGATCAAAACACGAGTTAACAAGCAGTTTAGTTCCTTACCATAACTTCCATGTGCATAGGGCCTTAGTTGTGTCTACCCTTGACTCGTACTGGGTTAAACTTTCCATTGTTTTCTCGGACGGCATAAAATTGGGTATCGTCCATTTTACGAGTAGGTACTATACACTTTGAAATACGATTGCTTTCTTATGAATCAATCTTCTGGTGGTAGACCAACTCAAGATTCAACTCTCTACCTGTTTTCTATGAAGCACAAACCTTTTTAAGTTGTATTTATCGGAGAAAAGTTGAAAATCACGTAGAAACGCGTGTTTTTCGCGGAAAAAAGTAAAGAACCATTTTTGGTGTAGGATCGTGGGATATATGTAGCGTGAATTTCCTATAAGAAACAGTGAACAAAAAATTTTGCACAGTCAGATTCGGATTTTGTCTCATGGTGCGGCGCGCAGTGGTCAGAGATTGGAAAAACACACATTTTCTAAATGATTGTAACCCATTACTAAATTGTATTTCTGCGGTCTAGGATACCAAACTAAAACTTTTCCAGGGTTAAAGAGAATTAATAAAGTTTTCGCCGAGTCACGCAAGCGTCTGAAGACTGAAAACCCCGGTTTTGACAAGCATTTTGCTAAGTTCCTAGTGAAGTTGTATATATGGGTGATGGTGCTCTATAGCCTAATTACAAATGCAAGTGTAAACGTGAGGATGAATGAATGTGAACGGTAATACCTATTGATTTTATAAAATAAGTTACTTGACATAAAAAAATGTGAACCGCTCCTTGGAGAACTAGAGAAGTACGAACTAAATCACTCGTGACGAAGTTGTGGAAACCCATTTCAAAACGGAATTTAGTGAAAAACGTTGTCTATTTCCACGAAAAATAAAGAGTTACAATGTTAATTGTATAACATTAAGTTATTGTATGACATTGTAACTCTTTATTTTTCGTGGAAATAGACAACGTTTTTCACTAACTTCCGTTTTGAACTAGAGAAGTGACTGCATGCATTTAAACAGGTGCGAAATTGGAGTCAAGGGAATTGTAAATATTAGTAAATCACCAATTCAAATTATTGTAGTAGTAAACCGTCTATTTTTTCAAGTTCTCTGGTGTCAAAGGGGGAAAAAAAAATCAAAGCGGTTGTAATGTTTTTCCATAACTCATATATCGAGAAATAGTTTTTTTCTGTACTTGAAAACGCCAGAATTTACCTTGCGAAGATTTGATTCATGTCTTAGTAGGATATCTGCTAACTAGAAGTTCGATGACCACCTTCGAAAAGGTACGAGTTCGCACTTTATCTTAAAAAACCTGAACGGATGTATCAAGATATTAACAATGTTAGCATGCAAAGGGAGGTGTGAATAGTGATGAAATCCGGAAACTCGTGTTGTAAAGTATGTATTTGTATACATGTATGTACTTTTATAAATATACTGGAATAGTTTCATATTTGTATAATTGCTGGACACATCATATCATGTAAAAAAGTATGCTCTAATTTTTTAATTATTATAATGTTTATTAAAGTGGATTTTATTGCATGGACGATCCTCCAAAATCTACAAATGAACCCTTTTTGGTTGGTTGACCGACGTCTCGATCTTTTCCAATGTCATCGTTGCAATTTGAAAAAACTCCCAGAATCTTGACAAACCACTAATCGTAAGTACTTGCGAATAGTGTAGATCGATTGTGAGACAAAATCTACAGGAATAACCTTCATTCTAAAAATATTTGAAGGTATAAAGCGTTTCTAGGATTTCTAGGGATCTACAGTTTGTAGATTTTAGTAATTCTTTGTTACTGATGATGGCCGTCGAAACCGATTTAACATTGTAACTCTTTATTTTCTTTGGAAATAGACAACGTTTTAGCGAATTTTTGAAGAAAATTAAGCTATTGCTCTCGCCTCAAAATTTGTAGAATGTGAATTTTGAAAAAAAATTTATGCAGAAATCCGTTTCAGGCTATTCTGAATCATATTCTGAAGTTTAACGCATTTTTTTATGTATGTATGTATGTATGTATATATGCATGTATGTGTCATTCCAGACGATAACTGTCCGTAGAATTGTGCTAGAAACTTCAAACAAATTTTAAAATGTTAAGGACACAAAACGAAAGTTCAAGTTCGTTGGCCAGCATGATCGGATTACATCTTCGGGTTGAAATTTTCAAAAATGTAGTCAAAAAATAGCCTGTTTTTTGCGATTTGTTGTGCGAAATAATTTTTTCAGCATACTAACATGTGGTATATATACGGAATCAGCGTAAAATTTCCTATAAGAACATGTACCTATCAAGTTTTCAAAAATCAGTTGAAAAATCAGTCGAAAAGTTTTCATCCGGTTTGGATGAAATTTTCAGGGGATGTGTGGTCTAGGGGGTAGACGGTCCCCTATCAGTTTCATCGTTCTTGACTCAATACCTCACTCTGCGCATGCGCAAATGTAAATTCTATCAAGCATCATTTTCTCACGCCCTAGCCGTCCGATCTCGCTCAAATTTGGATGATAGTTGGGGGATGACAATTTGATCATTTTATATCAATTTCAACATGATTGTATCATTAATAGCTACTGCGCAAGCGCCAAAATGAAATCCTTGTAACAAGCTTATTTTCCACAGTTTTCATCCGATCTGGATGAAATTTTTAGGGAATGTGCGGGCTAGAGGGTAGACGGTCCCCTGTCAGTTTAATTACTGCCAAATCAATACTCCACGCTGCGCATGCGCAAACGTAAATTTCCTTATGCTCCATTTATTCACGCCCTAGCCGTCCGATCTCGCTCAAATTTAGCTGATAGTTGGGGGATGACGATTTGATCATCTCACATCAATTTCAACACAATTGTATCAATAATAGCTACTGCGCATGCGCCAATGAGAAATACTTGTAATGACCTTATTTTCCACAGTTTTCATCCGATTTTGATGAAATTGTCTGCGAATGCGCGGTTCAGGTTGTAGATGGTCCCGTACATATTTCATTGTTTACAACTCACAACGCGCAAACGTAAATTACATTGCGTATAATTTTTTTCGTTTCTTAATTGACCAATTATGACATTTCACGCTACTTCTTGATTTACTCTTTTCTACTAAGGAATTTTGATTTATTATTTCCAATAATAAGCCTATGTGATCGTGTTGCAAAAAATTTTTATAACCCCCCCTCAAACTTTGTCACTTTACGTTTCAAGGTGCGTAGAATCCAAATTTGAAATGTCCGTCCGCCGTCCGCCGTTCGCCGTCCGCCGTCCGGGCCATAAAAGGCCTAAGAATTGACTTTAAAAACCCGTTCTTTCGCACATAGACTCCATTTGGGGTTTAGTTGGTCCTAACGTTTAACCATCCCGATCGCTTTACTCGCATAGATGCTATGGGCCAAAAACGGGCGAAAAAGTGTCTTTTTCAAGGCTTTGAGTGTTAGACTTACGCACGCACGCCTGGCACGCTTGGCAGGGGGTCACGGTGGGTGGTGAGGGGTGGTGAGCGGGGGGTGGAGTGAGAGGAGGCGCCGCGGCACCTTGTGGTGTCTGGGGTGTCCAGGGGCGTAGCAGAGGGGTGTAGGAGAATGGATATTTATTACTTTTACGTGTTATACCCATATAATACACCGCGGCACCATGAGGTGGGTACAGCGTTCCTTCGAGGCTTGAATATACGTTTTTATCTAGGTCATATTTGTGTGTTGATGCCAATGCTTTTCCTACGCATATTTAATAACATATCCTCTCAACTTTTCGTACGTACTTAGATAATGATATTATTAAGGCAATAACTATTTGAATAGATAGGAGCTCAAATCGAGAAATATAAACATGCGTATATAATTATAGAATTACAGGTTGTGGCAACTCGAAATAGGACACGCCGAGGAGTCTGGACGGGCCTTATGACGTACGCAAGCCAACTACAACTACGATCATACTCAATTGAAAAAATAATAAACCTTTGTGAAATGATTTGCAGCGTTTTTCAAGATCATTCAAAACTTTTCAATGATCTATAAATTCATGATATGTAAACGAGGAAGCTATGTGCCTCACCCAACTTGGCAGACTTTGTTTTTTCGTTTTCATACCATTTCCGATCAATGTGGGGCTCCTAACCGAGTAATTCCCATTACTTGCCTAAGGGCGTATCTGTAGGCTGCTTTTCAGCTCTAGTGAATTGTAAGAAGAAGAACTTGGAGGGCAATCGAGCAGAAGGGTGGAATTGGGGTTTGGCTCTCAAACGGGTAATCTATACTGAAGCCTTGGCCCCAGCTGGGTCCTGGAACGCGCCCAAGATCTTTCTCGTACGCGCTCAGCATCCCGGTCCAGCGCACAACCCTCCTGACCACAACCAACCTAACCGCACTTGGTCCCCCTGCCTTCCTTCTGTTCCTCTTCTTTCCCACGCTTTAGAACTCTGCGAATGAGGGAGTTTTTCCCCCTTTTTTTTATCAAGACGGGAAAGAACATTTTATAACCGCATCACACTCCTAAAGCATAGAATTATCAAGTGTGCTTCTGCGTTTCACGATCAAACAAAATCAAAGTACCCCCCCCCCCCCCCCCCGACTTTTTTTTACAATTTTTTAGATATCAAAGTGAAACTTGGAGAGCGTTTTTGGGGTGCTTGATACTATGTTTTAATAAAAAGAAAGAAAAATAAAATCCACAAGTTTTGGGCTGCCCAAAGGGCCATCTAGTAGGATATGTACAAAGAAACACGTTGCCTATCCGTTCAGTTGGAGGACTGCTTGTACGGATCCGTATTTTGGTAACCCTTGCTTCAAATAATTTATTCACCATTCACTTATTATATTTCGTAAGTCATAGATACAGATTAAAAACACCACTTAAAAAAAAAAAAAAAAAAAAAAAAAAAAAAAAAAAAAAAAAAAAAAAAAAAAAAAAAAAAAAAAAAAAAAAAAAAAAAAAAACGTGCATTCTAGGAGGGATAAGATGAAAAAAAAAAAAAAATTATCTTATCGAAGGGAAAAAATTAATTCAAGTCTTGGCGAGATTGAGGTTTCTTCGTAACGGCAGTGGGAACAATGATTTTAATACCATGGGTAGAGCCGAAACTGATACACGTAAAATTAGGGTCTGCTCAATAAAAACTAAATTTTAACATGGAATCATATTTTAGCGATGGATCCCCCGCCGAAAAATGAGACTATAAAGTGAGATGAAAGTAGCGCCAATAATTGTGATGATTTCCGCTTACAACCGAGTCGTTGCTAGGGATATGATACTTCGTCGTTTTTCATCCCACAAAATTCGTTGACCATTCGTTCGAAAGCTCTCGATTTATCCAACCATATTATGTTAACTACTGCGAAGTGCGTGGCCAACAAGCTGAGTTATGAGCATGGTTATATGAATAATTGTTTACACACAGGTGATCATTCTCAATTATTGATATTGTGAACATGATTGCAACCGCTTGTTAATTTCTGATGATTTCATTGAGCTGGTGTTTCGATTATGTGATTCATAGCAGGTGATCCGAATATTGCGAGAACGGTTTGATTTGTGAAGCGGTGGTTAAATCATTTTAATAGGTAATTTCTATACTTTACACTATAGGAAGCTGTAATTTCGTATGTAGCCTCTTTAGCCTCTTTCTATAATAAAGTGAATGTTTACTCGCGAGTCTCTATTAGGAGATCATCATCTCACAAGAGCTCAATCGTCGTGATCATTTCTATAATAAAGTGAGAGCGAGGAGCTAAAACATGATTCCATGTTTTTTACATTTTAGCAGTCAGGCTCAAAGTAATAACATCCGGGGGGTCCAGGGGGGCGAAGCCCCCCTGACGGGGTCAAGGGGAAACGGAGCCCCTTGCGAGGCCCGAAGGGCCGAGTTTTCTACTTGAAGCCTGCTTTCGTCTGGTTCTACCATCATCTCCTCTACAGCATGCATTACGAAATTATGGGAAAGTAGAGAAGCGTTCAACGGAAAGATTCCCAAGCACAATACAGAAACAACCACTTAAATTGTTCAACAGCTCCTTGAGTCCAACACAAAACAAACGTCACGTTTGAATATCCAGTGATGCAGAGTAAAACGAGAAGATTTACCAGGTTCTTTTGCTGGGGGAAACAAATAGCAGGACTCCTCCCCTAATGAGGCACGTTCTAAGAACCACGCAAACCGGCCGTCGGATGGGGTTGGGTGGAGACAAATTTTTTAAAGTGGGCAGGAAGGGTCGGGTACCTCCTTAAAATCCATTTCATGCATCAAAGAACACAATCCTAGATTTTAACATCGTATATATATATATATATATATATATATATATATATATATATATATATATATATATATATATATACATATACATATATGCGAGATTACTGTTAAAGTATCTCCTTCTATAGAATGACTTACTTTAGACTATAGACGATTTCTTCTCCAGAATTTATTCCAGAACGTTTGTAATTTGGGTAATGTTCTGCTGTGATATTACAAAATCACGATCCTACGAAAATATCGTCACTTCCAAGTTTTCAACACTTTCTTTGTTAATAACTGCAGTCCAGCCCATCATGATGACTTCATTTTAGATGGCTACGAAAAGCACCTTTAGGGAGTAGTTCAATCATGCAAATATTACCGATTTTTACAACTAGCGAGCGGCATTATTTCGATTTTTGACTGATTTTTCAACTTTGAAATTTTTGAAAACTTGATACATATTCTTATAAGCTGATTCCGAATATACCACATGTTAGTATGCAAAAACAGGCTATTTTGAAATATTTGACTACATTTTTGAAACTTTCAACCCGAAGATGTAATCCGATCATGCTGGCCAACGAACTTGAACTATCGTTTTGTGTCCTTAACATTTTAAAATTTGTTTGAAGTTTCTAGCACAATTCTACGGACAGTTATCGTCTGGAATGACACATACATATATACATATATACATAAATATATACATATAGTTCCAGTCATGCAGGAACCTCCTTAAAATCCATTTCATGCATCAAAACTAACTTTTTGTCAGTAAATTCCAATGAACAAACAATTTTGTAGATTTTAAGTGTTCGTATATATATCTTATTTTAATGATATTTAAGTAAATTTTTCAGTGCAATATATGCTTATATTTTTAATATATATTCGATATTTTCGAGTATATATATATAAATATATACATTTAATGTGCTCAAAAATAAATATAATTCTATCGAGAGTTATCGTCTGGAATGATACATATATATATATATATATATATATATAATATATATATATATATAGGCGAAAATTCAGGAATCATTTCAGAATGCCTCAAAACAGATTTCGATGAAGAAAATTTGTGAAAATTTTTATTTAAAAATTTTTGGAGCCATTGCAATAGCTTTATTTTCTAAGAAAATTCGCTAAAAAATGCGTTAAACTTCAAAATATGATTCAGAATACCCTGAAACGGATTTCTGCATAAAATTTTTTTCAAAAATTCACATTCTACAAATTTTGAGGTGAGAGCAATAGCTTAATTTTCTTCTAAAATTCGCTAAAAGTCGGAAAGTTTCATAAAATGAGTCTTGGCTTAGATAGTACGATTTTATGAATAAATAAAAATCGAGGTCGAAAAAGGTTTTTTTTTTTTTTTTTTTTGGATTGCACGTAAACAATATTTTTTTAATCATATCAAAACACTATCCGGCTTATTTGAAGAGGAAGACCTACAGTAAATGCAGAAAAAATTGGAACAAGACTGGCCGAACAGCAACCGAGAAAAACATACCTGAAAATCGCCTAAATCGCCCTGTAAATCGGTAGTTAACCGCTTCCCTTAATGTTTTATACGATACGAAATGTGTCTCTTGTATTTGTGTTTCTCCCTCCTTCACTAATTAAAGTACCTGCTACTATATCCAAACAGAAATAATAAAGCAAAAGTAGGGCAATTAGGAGTAGTAGGGCATTGGTAGTATGGCAAAGTGGGCAATTTGAATCAATTTTTGACACGCACAGGAAACATATCACGAAGATACGAAACAGTTTTTGTGTGTAGTTCCGTATTCTCACTTTTTATTGAGCTCAATGTTTTTGAGTCACTATTACCTAAATAAAGAACCAATACGACTCGATCCGCCATTGCCGTACGTGCTGAGAAGCTAAAAGCGCGAAGTATTTTCATGGCCCCTAAACGTGAATGTAATCAATGTCCTGAAGAGTGATGCATACGATCCGATGTAGCACCATGGGATTCCCAGATTATTTATTTCCTGAGCTTATGCAAAAGACAGAACAACCACGAGATAAAACTGCTTACGACCCCGCAATCGGTTTCTTTGGTTCGTTACCAGAAACAAGCATATTGGGCGCTTGCTTCCTTACTACCGTGATCAGAAATGAACCTTTCAATTAATCGATCAATACAATTTATTTATGTTCATAAAACAATTACAAAACACATTTTACTCGTTCTGTAAATTAACCATCCACTTGGATGGAAATTAATCAAGCCATGTGCTTTGCATTGTGTTGGGGGAGTCTGCTTTTGAACATAGTTCATTATACGAAATTCATTTGTAAAATGATTGACTTTGTTTAAATACTGTAAATAATGAAATTAACTGTAAGACATTGAAAAAGAAATAAATAAAATTCCAAAACTACAACTCTCTGCCAACATCAATAGGGGTGCTTAACCCTGGAATGTCCCGGCTAAATTTCCAACACTTAACTCCCCGGTGGGGTGTGTCAAACCCCAACTTTGAAAAATGATAGAAAATTCAAAAATAACTTACACTTGAATCAAATTTTATTTTTATTCTGTTATCAAGAGTGTAAAGAAACATGAAGTAGGTACCTAAACTCTTAGGGAAATATAAGCCATTAGGCCTGGGATTTCTTTCTACGGAAGCCCTATGCAGTCAGGTACTTGACCTCATGACGAAAAAAGTAATAATAACGCAAACCTCACGCTCTGAAGAAAAAAACAATAGCAGAAAGCATTGTAACCAAATTCCAATATAAAATTAGCTCATTTTCATTTAAAAACAAAAATAAATAAATAAAATCTACAAAACAATTTTCTGAGATTAGTTTGATACCACTTACAAAACCCAAGAACTAGAATGCAAAGGTAACATAAAATTGGCACCAAGCAATAGGATCAGCATTCTCAACACTTTGAAGATCTAGGTATGATGTTCACAGAAGGAACATAGTTTCTCCAAAACTGTCACTTTTGACGCTTCTTCATCGGAGGCAACTTCTTGTAGCTCGACATTATCTTCCGTGTTTGAATTTTCTCCTCCAAAATATACATATTCTTCCTCCAACTGTTCCAACATGGATCTAATGTCTTCAGGATCCGAAAATTTGCGTTTTTCAGCCATTTCTAACGATGAGCCAATAACAAAACTGTGGGAACGCCCACAAAAATAACTCTTGCTATGGAGAAAATCACTAACGGTTAACTCCCCGGTGGGGTTTGTCAAACCCCAGGGCACAAGAAAGTACTACACTACACAGAAGTCTTGAACGTACTAAACTGGAAAAAGGTTGAAGCCTTTAGGGAAGAAGTGAGGGGTGATATAGAAGGGGGCGAGAAGAGACAGACGTGCGGGATTCAACATGATAAACTGACTTCAAATCGCGATTGGGGTTTGACAAACCCCACGGGGCATTACAGGGTTAAACGGGAAACATGAGCTACTCTAGCGGTGCCATCTTCAAGTTCCTTCGCTCCTTCATACTTCCCAAAAAAGCTCTGTGATCTTCACATCTTCACATACTTTATCGTGTGAAGGACGTGTTCGTTCAAGCCGATCCCTTCTTGAAGTAAGGCGGTCTGAAGCTATGGAACCCAATAGGGCTTCTTCAATGTGCTACGTGGTTGATTGAATTGACATTTAAATTGACTTTAGTTCGAATCTAGAGACCAATGAGTTCTTAGATTCTACTAAAAGGAAAAACACATGCAGAACATCTTCGTGGGAACTTCTGACAGAAGAAAGCATTTGGTGTCTTCAATGTGAATGTAGAGTGGTCTTCAAACCCATTTGTGTGGGCGTCTCATAGCTACAATCTACAAATTAAACTAGAAGTTGTATGCACAAATTCAATCAAGTGTTCAATAGCTAATCCACAGGTTGTCGCTACTCTAGTGTCACCAAGTTCCGTCGATCCTTCACTACTTCACCAAAAAGCTCTGTGACCTTCACATCTTCACGTAGGTACTTTATCCTTGAGGCGCGACTGCATTATGCCAACTAAGTGCGTGTGGACGTGTTCGTTCTAACCGATCCCTCCTTGAAGGTCTAAACCTATGGAAGCCAATAGGCTTTCTGCAACGAGGATGATTGAATTGGCATTAAAATCGCTTTGGTTCAAATCTTTGAATCAATGAGTTCTTAGATTCTATTACAAGTACAAAAACAGACAGAACATCCTCGTGGGAACTTCTGACAGAAGAAAGCATTCGGTGTCTTCAATGTGAATATAGCGTGGTCGTCAAAATTTTTTTAAACGCATTGAGGTCTCTTTCGCTGCTTATTAAAAGTGAGATAATTCGAATTTCTTTGTAAACTAAATTCAGACGAGAAGGGTTTTGTAAATTTTGAAATGTTTGATGCAAATCAGTAACGTCGCAGCTCAATAAATTAAATAGGGAATCGTAAAAGAATAGATAGCTATTTAATCAGAAGACTATAACACATTCTTAACTCCTATGTAAAGATCGCCTACTAATACAAATAAACGAAATCACCTTTTTCTCTGATCATAATTCATCCCACGTCTACCAATTGATACTATATCCGTATAATAATTATTTTTATTTTTATTTTTTTTAAATAGGTAGCTACTTAAACACACACTCAACAATTTAATTTTTCTCGCCCTATGAAATTACGTTACTCACGAAAATGCATAAATACATTGAGCATCAGCGGTTAAGAGGAAATGGAACGATAAATTGGAAGTTATGGCGATAGGGAGTTTGTGTAGTGGTGGACGGGGCGAAGCAAGAGCTAAATAACTGGAGATGAGGTGGTGAAAATATTACGATGTTCACGGAAACAATGAGTGACAAGGATAAATCGATTTCTACGGTTAAATCAGATTTCTACTGCTACAGTAACAAACAGTGGTTCTTGTTTGTCGTAGGAAACCCAAGTTCTTGTTTGTAACTGATGAGGTCCCAGGTTTCGTAAACTGTTTAATCACATAAATCATTATTCATCAACTTTACTCTATGGATTTATTCTACACACATTTCAATCACTCTCTACCACCATTAACAGAACTGAAAAGATGAGGCACGGACCGCCGTCATGCTTTAGAGAATTGGGATCGGTCCTTTAAACGCTTTACCGTGCACTCATGTGCAGTAATAAGGATTATCTACTTTCGGTCTTCCATGTAATATTCATTCACTACTTTCAATCACTTTTCTCATCGAGAACTCGATGCCTAATGGTGAACTATAACCGCCTATAATGGTGACCTGTGCCGCGAAAGAGCAGTCGTGTACCTGAACTGTTATTTCCTCGTCCTCCCAATGGCCCATATTCTCGTGACGTCACGCCTGGAGTAGGTTCGCGTTTCAGCCAAAGTCGGCCATGAGACATAATTCGTGGTTATAAGGCAATTTTTCAACAGTTTTGTTTTGAAAAAGTATAATATTTTAGCAATACAAAGTTTCAATTCGAATAAATGTTATAATAATCGTGCCTGCCAGCGCAATAATTGATTGTAGATTGCTGTCAATGATACAAATCTAACGTGAACGAGTTTTTATTTAGACTAAGAGCCTACTAACTATTGTAGTTAATCAGTGTCAGAATACTAAAGAACTTCATTCGTTTAAGCTTTGAGAATAACTATTAACCTGAAAAATAGTAAAGAAAATATGATTGAAAATTCCTCAGGTGTCTGTACTGCTGTGTAGGTACCTAGCCATTGCTCAGGTAGCTTCATCAGCGTTTTATTATAAGTTCGTAGTACTATGCTTAACTGAGGAAGCTTTACTTGTTATATTGAATGAATAAAAGGAGAGATTTGATATTTTGTCAAAGTAAACAAGGCAGGTTGTTGCTACACCAAGAAACGAAACTACTTAGGTAGGTAGGTACGTACGTCCTACCAGATTTGCTGTTGGTTTAAAGTGCCTAAACAAAGTAGGTGGGTCGTTGCTTTGCTGACGAATACAACCGCTGATTAGCAAGTTTGTCAAATATCGAATCAGGGAATATGCAACATGAATTAAAAACCAGCTGCAAGGAAAAAACCTTGAAATGCATTCTTCTGAAGGTAAGATTTCATAAAGACGGCATTGGCAGTGCAGTTATTGCGCGAGTTTTGCAGTTACGCAAATTTTAGGGACAAAAAAGGTAATTAGGTAGGTACCTACTTTCGTTTTTATCAATGAAGTACAGGAACAAGTAATAATGTACGGAAAGTATGTAGGTATACCTTCTCTCTAGGCACTTAAATTTCCACATGTGATACTTACTATTCCCGCCTAACAGAGCTCTCATAGCACACCCTTTCACAAGAACACTTTCACAGTACTCTAAAGATTTTTGGTTTCAATTGATTCAATGAACAGTTCTGAAAACTAGATAGGTAGGTAATCCACAACATCTTCGCGACTGATGTCTGGAACATCTAGAACACTTTGTATGTCAACTCCCCAACACACGTTTCAATTGGATCTCTACCCCACAGATTACATCTTACGTTCGTAGCGTTTGAGGTCATCACCTGATAATAACTTGATGTAATTTGCATACAATGTATCACCTTGCATATTACAAAAAATAATGAAAATATTGACTAGAAACTAGGTAAGGCTATGTTATGCAGTTGTCCAGCTGGGGCTACAAATGGCGTATTTTCACATAGTTTACTCGTCACCATGACAACAAGATGAAATAACTTCGACTTCGCCTTGCCTCGATATAAGGATGCGCTAGTGTCCAAGTCTCGAGAATATCACCTGTAGTTGGCAACGTGTTGGCCGGGGAACAGACCCCATCGGCATGCGTTAATTGTACCTTAAGAACCCTCTGTCAGTCAAGTTAATGGATTTCAATTGCTTGGAATTACATATTGATATTCCGAATGAGGATGAAGAATGATGAAAATAAAGTCAAAACACTAAGTAAAAATCTCAATTGATAACATTTTGTATAGAAGACGAAACCCCATCATGACTCATTCTATGGGATCTATGCACTGCCTCCTTATAGTCATTGGGTTCAAAATTTGCGATTTGATCCAAAAAATTTATATTTTCCTAGGTGAACCTGCTGGTTTTTATATTTTATATTATCCAAGTGGAAACCTGGAGCTTAGGAAGCACCGTTGCCGCATTGAAGGGTCAGAAAGGGTAAACCACGACTGCTCCTATCGCAGCACAGTTATGGTATAAAATGTGATGTTTCAAGAGGGGCTCTGGATATAATGAAATCGTATTTATTGAAATCCCTTCATGGCGGGCTCTATCTGTGTACCTTTACCGTCTCACCAAATATTATTATGAGTAGCTAACTAACAATTTTCCTGTCTGGAATAATCGTGGGGATATTAAGAGATTGAGGGTGGCGGTATCTAGCTTCTCACCTCGTCTTGGCATATTGCACTTCCCCTCCTTATTCATTTCACAGCTGGTAGGTGACAGACCACCTGTTGGATTATGACTACTACATCATGTTGGGAGATGCGACCCCTCTAAGCCGCCTTATCAAGCACGCAGCTATCGATTTTCTGCTTTACTCATCAACAACTGTTTACATGGGCGCATGCAAGAAGAATCATGGAGAGGCGTTTTTATGCGTGAAGAGTCCCGTACTTTCCTCTGGGGACCTGAAATGAGACCCATCATTATGACATTCTATGAAATCTATGCACTACTTATAGTCATTCTCTTCAAATTTTTGGGATTTGATTAAAAACAAATTATATTTTCCTCGGTGAACCTCCTGATTTTTATATTTTATATTATCCTAGTAGTAGCTTTATAGAAATGGACTCATCAGCAATGTGGGATATCCTCATTTAAACATTTACCAGATCTTTCACTTTTGATCATTACGAATTTTCCAAGTACATTCAACATACCTCCCAGATCTGTCACTTTTGATAATTTCGAAATTCGCAAGTACATTCAACATACCTCCCTTTGAAAAAAAAAAAAAAAAAAAATGAAGAAATTCTACAAACTGTCTATCTGTCAAATCAAAATTGTAAGTATGATTGGATTCCTTAAGATGTTTTGCAAATCTGGACCTACCCTTATTTTTCTTGGAATCCTCCTGATGCTCTTCTATTCCTTTCCTGAATTTTCTACTAGTTTGACCGCAATATTCGTAGCCGCAAGATCATATTAGTTTATAAACGAAACTTTTATCCTGAACATTGATTTTGTCTTTAACGGAACTAAGTAATGCTCTAAGACTATTTCTAGTTTTAAAACCCACTTTGTAACCCCTCGATGATGAAATTTTGCCGATTTTATCAGAAATGTTCCCATAATAAGGTATAATTATCCATAGTTTTCCCATAATAAGGTATACTTATCCTATATAAGTTATATCTTACCTATATAAATATATCTTATTATATAAGTATACCTTATTATGGGAAATCAATCTCCCTTCACCTGTGACTCCTGTGAGTATATATATATATATATATATATATATATATATATATATATATATATATATATATATATATATATATAAGCTGTGTCCTGTCTGATGTGTATTCAGTTATTGTTTGTTACTGAAGATCGCCTATCCGTCGAAATCGATTTTAACATTGTAAATCTTTATTTTTCGTGGAAATAGACGATGTTTTTGCACTAAATTCCGTTTCGGAAATGAAAATTTGCCATGATTCTTTCTCGGGTTGGCTAATGGCAAGCTGTATCCTATGAACTGCTTGACTCAGAGCCCTATGGTTGGCTGGGGTGGGGTTCGTTAGGTAGAATCATTTTGTTCGGGTTTTAGCTTCGTACAGTCGTTTAATTTTATCATTCCACCAAGGCTTCGGCACAAATTGACCCGGATAACCTGTCTTCGTCCACTTGATTGATTTTTTTCCAGCATCATCTATTATGTTTAGGAGTTCATTCAAATTAGGAAGACGACTACCTTGCATTTTTAGACCGTCGTCTATAGCTGAAGCAAAAAGTGTTCTGTTGAGTGTTTTGAAAGTCGTTTCGGTTCTGTTCTTGTGAATCTAACTTCGGCAAGAACATATAGGATGATCATAAGATCGCCCCCTAAGGTTCCTCCGTCACCTCTCAAAGGAGGTTACTTGCTAAATTAGGGGTAGCCAGAGTGAGGTCCAGCGACGAATTCGTCCTGCTAGGGGGCGCTTACATGGTTATTTGTCATTCATCATAACTAGCGATGTGTTTTCGATTGCTTCCCGAAAAACCTTTCCTCTTCGGCATTCATAATTCATAAGTATCATTGCTCCAGAGGGGCGAATGGGCGTTCAACCCCCCCCCCCCCCCCCACAATAATAGGGGCTGTGATAATCCACCGATTGTCGTGATCAAAATTCTTGGATTTCTATAGTATATTTCAATCTTTTGATGTAATTTTGGGACTTGGGTGAAATAAGTAGAACAAGATTTCAATCACACGGATAATTTATTACGCTTTTCTTTATGTCGCTCCAAAAGAAAGGTAATCAGGGGAGTTTTCTGTCAAGCCTGCCGGTTGATTGATTTCTCATATTCACTTCTTTTTAAGATGAAAGAAATACCGCTGGGAAGAGAGCGGTATGCGAGATAGCAATGGGTTAGGTATTAGTATAAACAATGGGAGTTTATGTAATATTAATTGCTATGAACGCAAGTGAAAGAGAGAGTGCGACTCACCGTTCTTGAAGGTTGAACAACGATTCAAAGCAAGCGGACCCGTGCGCGTTGGGGGTGCTAACTGGCACGCCGTTCCACTGAATGGATCACCGTAACAGTTTTCGATAGCTGTTACAAGGCTTGGTGTACAGCTGTTAGGTCAAGTAGTCGTTAAACATTCGATTTTAGCAACTCTAGTCTCGGGACGAACATAATCTGAGAAAATTGTTAATTTAGGCGCAGTATTGATGGTTCACAGTGCTACAATCTCAACCGGTGCTGGTATCCGAATTTTTATGGTTTCAAATGTTATAGAATCGTGAACTAGTATGGCCACTTCTCCACCTGTTCTATCTGATCTCTGTTTATGAATTACATGTTAGTTATTAGGAAATTTAACATGGCGGTCATCAAGACTGAATGTTTCGCTTAAGAGAGCTATTGATATTTTATGGATGTTGAGGTAATTGACTAAATGGTTCCATTTATTCGCTGCACTATGGCAATTATGATGCAAACAAATTATTTGCCGTACTATTTGATGTGAGCGAGATCCAGGTGGCATAAACAAAAGCTTGAGTTATCTATCAGAGGGTGTGAACTTATATTTTTTATTTGTATTTTGCATGAGCGTCTGGTTCGTTGCAATGAAGTTCTGAAGTGTTGCCCCAATGATGTCTAAGGCTTGAGTGTCGCCCAGGTTCGAACATTTCAATTTTCCTAGCAAATCTTCTTCTATGTGTGTGATAATTAACGTTGTTAATTTGAAGTCGTGTGGGGGTTCTCTGTGATGGTTTTTGGATTCAGAGAAAACGAAAATTCAGCCCGAGGAAAAGGCGTAGGTAGCGACTGTTTCCAAAAATCAGGTGGAATCAATGGCGACCAGGCCTTTTGTTTAAAGGGAACCGGAACTGTTAGGGCTAGAAACTGTTGATGATTGGGCTAGCTGAGCTTTGTTTGTCCTACTACTAGGCAGGAATTATGCTGTAGGTAGAGCTGGAAAATTCGCTAGGGGCATCATATTTGTTTGATGTGATAATGGGTGGAAGCCTATCATATGCCTCTCGGGAAGTTAAAGACCTATCGGCCACCAAGTTTTTAATTGATTTTGTCGTTCATACTCATCAGTAGCGAGGTGGCTACCAAAAAAATGAACGCATTTTGTCGGGGCTGTGCAGGAGGTTGAGTCAGTATGATCATTGGAACCGCATTTGGTGCAACGTTTCTTACTTTTGCAAAATTTTTCCAAATGACCAAAACGAATGCAATTTAAGCACTGTGTCACTCTATAGACGAAAGGCTAAACCTTTCGGCGTGCAAGGAACAAGAGAACATTATCAGGGAGGGCCTGATTGTGAAAAGTTATTTTAATTGACTCTGTTGGGACGAAGTCAGCTTTTTCGTTGCTATTTGTGTTTCTTCTAGTTGGGCGCCCTATTTTAATAATTCTGTAAACACTCGATATATTCTCCTGAATTTCTCCTAGTTCTAGTGAGAGGAGTTTTTGCCGTACTATGCCTTTTTTCTGAGTCAAATGTTGTGGTATTGAAGCTTTTAGATTGTTATCTTTTAAAATTTTGTGAGAGACAAAGGAATTGGCAGATTCGGGGGGGTCTTGAAATTTACTCTGATTCTGTTTCCGCCAAGTCGATCAATGGCGTTACGACGCCGCAGCGTTTTTCCAACTTTGATATCATATAGTGGTTGTTCGGTTTTATCTGAGACAGGTTCCACGTAAACAGAGTATGGGCCTTTGAAGGAACGCCTTTATATGGAAGTGGCAGGATTTGTTTCGACTTTGGGACCATCAGATTATCATTGGTTTCCATTTCAATCAGATTATGATGAGGATCAGGAGGAGGTCAGGCGGCTTATCGGCCGGGAGCATAGTTGATGGTTCAAACAAGACTACACACACACACATACACACACACACACACACACATATATATATATATATATATATATATATATATATATATATATATATATATATTGTGTGTGTGTGTGTGTGTGTGTGTGTGTGTGTGTGTGTGTGTGTGTGTGTGTGTGTGTGCCATTCCAGACGATGACTCTTCTTAGGATTGAGATAAATAATCCGTTCTTTCGCCAAAAAATCAAGCTTTCCAAACGAAAGGATGAGTTTGTTGGCCATACATTTACAATACAATTTACAATACATTTACAATACAGCATTTACAATGTTTAGTATTGAAAAAATAAGCCATAAACTAAAATAATCAACATTGACAAATCGAACCAAATGCAGAACGCCGTGTACGTCACCTCAATCTGATGTGCAGCACTTCATCACTCTATCTCTGCCCTAGGTAGATTTCCCAACTGACCAGTTCCATGCCATTTTCAATAACTGAGGCAATTGTAAAACTTGCAGAGCTATTGAGGTCCTATTGTACTTTCCGTTGGCTTTGGTTAAATGTTCTGCGTTCGCAAGGAGCTCGGGGAAGAGGGATTGCTTCGTGTTTTGTTGCGAGGTGGGAAAGGGGAGGGGTTATGCTCCAATTGATCCTATTGCGAGGTCAAGCCATCATTCAAAGGTCGGCATCATGCTGAAACAGCAGACTATCGAATTACACTCGCCAGCCTCGCTGCCAACCTATTTTTCCCTTGTTTTATTTCGGCTTGAATGTTATCTCCAGAGGTCTTTTTTCTCTCCTTTTTTTTTAATTACTGTACCAGACATCTAATTTTACCGCTGCTCTCTCGCCCGATACGCCGGCGAAACTTTACAATGGAGCCTTCGTGTTCAAAGTTGTCCAGATAAAATTATCCCCTCACCACAGGGGATATAAACATCAAGTAAACTCCGAGCCTGTTCCTGTGCTATAACACGGTGACTCAATAAAAGCAGTCTCTGTGGTTTCCTGAGCAATGCCGATAAAACATGATATTTCCCGCTATCTACATGAGATATGTCGTTGGTTTTTGTTTTTCTTCCGTCAACGGTTTGCTGTATCAGATATGTCCATAGATCTTTATACCTGGATAGCTTCTCCTTTGTCCATAACGTTGGAGAGAAAAAGAAATAGCGTTCGCCTGTACCTGCATTTAAAGGAAATCGAAAAAAGTTAGAGTCATGCCGCAATTCGAAAAACTAAGATTTAGCCATAGTGGCACTTTGTTTAGAAAAGGCAAACATTTCAATACAATTCAATATAAATATACCTAGTAAGAACAATTACGAGTATTCGCTCACACAACCTCGCTGAATGACTGGAACTTTAGAAGTCTTTTGCCATTATTAGTGAGTGTTTCAGTAAAGGTTTTGAAATTCGTCCATGTTTTCGTACTCAAAAAGTGCACACCAACAAACTCATCTTTTCTTTTGGAATGCTTGATTTTTTTTTTTTTTTTTTTTTTTTGGTGGCGCAAAACGGAATTTTTATCCCCATTCTAAGGAAATTTATCATCTGGAAATACACGTACGTAAACATTACATAATATATATACATCGTTTCAGAATGCCTCAAAACGGATTTCCTTGGAAAATATGTTGAAGAAAAAAAAAAAAGATTTTATAATTTTTGGAGCCATTACAATGGTTTCCCTTCCACACAAGTGGAACCTTTTACTGAGGGAATGAAAATATATAACTACCGATCGTACCTATACATTTCATTTATCATATGTACATACCCATACCAACAACTGTACAGAAAATACGGAATCCTAAATATTTAAGGTCTTGCCTGCGATGGAAAATTCCTTGGCCACGCTTTTCTAGATCATGTTTTTGTAGTCGGAGTTCCAATATTGTCCTTTGGTCTGGTCTGGAAGTAATTGAAAACGACTAGCTCCTCCAGATTTATATTAGACATATTTTTCAAAAAGGTTAATGTTTAATGCACTGGTTCATAGGTCGCTGCGACATTATAGCTCGTAGTGATAGAACGGAAGATTGCATGGCTTTCCGGATGAGCTCATTCGATTTGTTGAGAGAATATTTATGTAAATAACAAACAAACAAAAATTAATGTTACCTTGAAAGTTTTCGCGATCTCTAATTTTTGAATATTTCAGCCATTAATCACTACCCTTTAGGGTTGGCCAGAATTGATGCCGTTTATACTGGCAAATCTCCGGCCGATGTACAATTTTTCAGCCAAATTTCATAAAATTTGGTCCCGTAGTTAAGGAGAAAAGCTCTGGACAGATTTTTTTTTTAAATAGATTTTTAGATTCTATGCATCATGAAACGTAAACCATTAAATTTTGATGGGGGGGAGGGAGTAAAATTTATTTTTCTTGGTCGATTACAAAGGTTCATTATTGAAAATAATAAACCAAAACGGAAAAGAAAAAAGTCAAACCCATTTCAGAACTGCTGAATTTCGTAAAAATTATTTGCATTTTTGCACTTACGAAACAACCTTTAGTAAAAATACGCAATGCAACACTTTCGGCTGCCTTGAATGGGAATCCGACGAAACAATTTACATCACTGTGACAAAGCAAATAGCATTTGATGTATCATTGAGTGAACTTTCGTTGATGGAATCTCTATCTAGATAACGCAATCGGGTCGAAAACTGGCAGAAAGGCGTTGGCCATTAGGTTTATTGACTGTGTATTGATCGTCTAAACTGAGTTTTAACATACATGTCACGCTAATCACTTCTCTGTTTATTTATTTGAAAAAGAACACGAGCACGGCTTCGTAACAAATTGATGTAAGAAAATAACTCAGACAATATCATTATAATAAAGGATAATATATGGATAGTACTCGTAGATAATAAAAAACAAACAAATATACAATAAACATTAGAATATATATATATTAGGGTGCATAGAAAAAAATAAATCAAAAAAGTGCCCCCCTGAAAAATTTTCTTTTTTTCTGGAGAGTGAGAGAGTATTTTTTATTTATTTATTTTTTTAAACAACGGTAAGGTCTGCCACCACAATAGATATTGTAAGATATATTCCGACAAATCTGAAAATTTTATGTATTTTCAGGTTATGGTGGCAGACGAGAACGAGTTCATACTTAATATAAAATATAGTTACAGCAATATTGTATAGTTATAATGAATAAATGGGAGCGAACTGAATACTGCAAAAATTAATTATTATTGGAGTTTTTGTAAACTAAATGTGGCAATACCTTCGTCTTTGCCCCAGCAGGGGTGTGGGATGAGGAGATGAAAACACTTCTATCCTCCCTTACCCTGTGAGGCACGCACAGTCTTCAGCATCATAAGATATAAATTTATTTAGAAAGCTCTGAGCACCCTAGAATAAGAAAATACAGGTACCTATCAACGTCAACAGGGAGACAATAAACATAACATATAAGGATGACCAAATTTAGGTCAACTAAAATAACGTACCTTTAGGAACTTGAATTCACTGCAAGGGGGAAAAAGTCCAGTCATGCAGAATGACCCCATGAGCGAATTTTTGAAGAAATCTTCGACATTTCAGTCGCTATTGATCGTGTAGAGAAATTTTAGTTTGTGATATTTTTTTTTTTTTTTTTACAAGCACCTACTAGGTTCTACAAGGTTCTAGGATTGGTTATACAGGGATACTTCCATAAGAGTAGTTCAATCTGAATTTGGACAATGTTTCATGCAAATATTACCGATTTTTACAACTAGCGAACGGCATTATTTCGATTTTTGACTGATTTTTCAACTTTGAAATTTTTGAAAACTTGATACATATTCTTATAGGACATTTTACGCTGATTTCGAATATACCACATGTTAGGATGCTGAAAAAATTATTTCGCACAACAAATCGCAAAAAACAGGCTATTATGAAATTTTTGAGGACATTTCTGAAAATTTCAACCCGACGATGTAATCCGATCATGCTGGCCAACGGACTTGAACTTTCGTTTTGTGTCCTTAACATTTTAAAATTTGTTTGAAGTTTCTAGCACAATTCTACGGACAGTTATCGTCTGGAATGACATATACATATATACATACATACATACATACATACATTAAAAAATGCGTTAAACTTCAGAATATGATTCAGAATAGCCTGAAACGGATTTCTGCATAAAAATTTTTCAAAAATTCACATGCTACAAATTTTGAGGCGAGAGCAATAGCTTAATTTTCTTACAAAAATTCGCTAAAAACATCATCCATCAATACTCCAGTGAGAAGAATGGGCAAAAGGATGCAGCAACTTTACAGCGACTGGGAACAAACTAAACCTGACTAAAATCGTAGCAGCTTATAATCACTAACAAATGGAAAATGGAGAAAACTGTTGACGTCTATGCCTGTTTTTTCTTATCCTAGGGTGCTCACAGCTTTCTGAGTAAATTTATTTCTTATGATGCTGAAGAGGATCCGTGCCAACGGGCCAAAATCGGTACGATAAAAAGACGCCCACTTTAATGGGAAGGAAGGATAGAAGTGTTTTCGTCTCCTCATCCCACACCCCTGCAGAGACCCAGTCTCAGATATTTCCACATTTAGTTGTTGAAATATTCTTGATTCTGCGTGATTAGGTATACAGACTGTACACAAAACATGTCTGCCAAACTGCAGGAGTCGATTTTACTACTGATTTGCAACAACTTTTGTTCCCTAACAAATTTTTTTAACCCGCTTAAAAAACGAGTTTTTTTTTTAACTTCAATTTTTTCACTCATGATTTTGACCTTACGTCACTAAATCTGTCATAACTCCTTTAATTTACAG
Organism: Adelphocoris suturalis; assembly: GCA_030762985.1. Lineage (NCBI taxonomy): Eukaryota > Metazoa > Arthropoda > Insecta > Hemiptera > Miridae > Adelphocoris > Adelphocoris suturalis. The sequence continues at coordinate 1,339,287 of CM061051.1, read as the reverse complement.
TGTAAATTTGAGGACACCATTGGAATGAGCATTAAATGATCCTTGACCATTTTTGGTTTATTATGCCTATGCCTATGTGATCGTGTAGCAAAAAATTTTTATCACCCCCCTCAAACTTTGTCACTTTACGTTTCAAGGGGCGTAGAATCCAAATTTGAAATTTCCGTCCGCCGTCCGCCGTTCGCCGTCCGCCGTCCGGGCCATAAAAGGCCTAAGAATTTACTTAAAAAACCCGTTCTTTCGCACATAGACTCCATTTGGGGTCTAGTTGGTCCTAACGTTTAACCATCCCGATCGCTTTACTCGCATAGATGCTATGGGCCAAAACGGGCGAAAAAGTGTCTTTTTCGAGGTTTTGAGTGTTAGACGTGTTTGACGCACGCCTGGCATGCTTGGCAGAGCGTCGCGGTGGGTGGAGAGGCGGGTGAGCGGGGGGTGGAGTGAGAGGAGGCGCCGCGGCACCTTGTGGTGGCTGGAGTGACCAGGGGCGTAGCAGAGGGGTGTAGGAGAATGGATATTTATTACTTTTACGTGTTATACCCATATAATACACCGCCGCACCATGAGGTGGGTACAGCGTTCCTTCGAGGCATGAATATATGTTTTTTCTAGGTCATATTTGTGTGTTAATAAAAATGCTTTTCCTACGCATATTTGATAACATATCCTCTCGACTTTTCGTACGTACTTAGATAATGATATTATTAAGGCAATAACTATTTGAATAGATAGGAGCTCAAATCGAGAAATATAAACATGAGTATATACGAGTAATTATATAGAAGTACAGGTTCTGGCAACTCGAAATAGGACATGCCGAGGAGTCTGGACGGGCCTTATGACGTCACGGGAAACAAACAACAAGTTTTTTACGGGATCCTAGTTCTCAATACTTTATTGAAATGATTAACTGGCAGTAAATTGGGAGAGACAAGTACTACAACGGGATACGATAACAGAATGAATGAATTTCCCTTTTCGTCCGCAAGACGAGCAGACAAGGGCGCTAGTCAGTAATGCAGTGGTTACATGATAAGAGGTTACTCAGCATATTTGCTATTAATTATATCACCTTTCACAATTTTGCGGGAGTTCAGATCATTATATCGCTCAGGGATATTCGGGAATAATATCGGGAAACATAATCTTCATTGCTCCGTTCAGAAGTATAAAAAGGGTGACGATTTATTCAAAGCGATATTAGCGCTGTCTCGGTGGCTCAAGGAACTAAGTTTCTAGCCTACTTCCTTTCTTGGCAGCAATTACAATTTTGGGTAAGGCCAAACCAGAGGCTTGCCGAACAAAAAGATCTAATCCCTAGGCTGAGTTGAAAAGTCTGTTGTAAATCCTGCTGGAAGCGAACGATTGGGTTGTTACGGAGATAATTAGTTGCTGATGTATGCACACTGAAGTTCTGTTGCTTCTAGGAGCTTCGGCCGAATGCAAAACTCATTCATTTTTAGTTCATTTGATATGCTCAATTATTGTCTTTTTAGGGATAAAACTAGTTCACCGATTTGTAAAACTCGGTTATAGTAGAGTCGGAGGGATCTGCAAGTGTTACCAATCGAATCGGCTTGAAAAAATACATAGAAACTGACCCCAAACTCGTAGGTTCAAGAGCTTCATTTTTCAAGAAAACCATTTCATTGAAAAAAAAAAAAAATAAAATAAAATAAAATAAAAGTTTTTAAACATTATAACCAAAATTTCTCCATTGCTCAGCAAAGTATAAGTAACATTGACTATACCGTTGAAATGAAAATAGAATGAAGTACTTATTGGGGAAGTCGGCAGTCTCTAAGATTAATTTTGAGAGCGTGGCTTATTTTTAAACATTTTTCAAATTTCCCAATTGCCAAATGAATTAGAATTCGTTTTTAATAAATGAATTTATTACAAATGTGCACACTAAATTGGTCACATTACAAAAAATTTGATGAAAAAATCACTGAAAACAGCTAAAAACGACGAGTCCTCCGAGTGACGACGGTCCTCCAAAAGGTACGTAAATGATAATTTTACTATTGCAATTAGCGGAAATAACCCTTTAATTTAATACAACTACTTCAATGTTCTAGAGTTGATGAAGAAACAAACGTGTTTTATTGTTTTGTTACGTTTCAGAACATCGAGTGGAAACTTCATGATGACTAAATACCTACAAAACTAAGACAGATCAGTTAATCTAGTTTGTGTTCTAGGTATACCTAATACATGTGTTCACGATCTTCACATGTCCTCAAACTGGTCTTCCACACTTGTAGGCATTGGTTGTTACTATATATACAGCTCAGAAAGTCAGTGTTTTAAGTTGACAGCAGTTAAACCTGTTTCGTGCTTCACAAAATTGCTTTTCCACACGCTACGCCAGGCACAATATACGTAACCTGCTACCTGTCGTGCATATACGCAAGGTGAAATCGAGTCGGATCTGGCTTGTCTTGTAATATGTATTTGGAATTTATAAGGCAGGGCTGTCTATATTGGGAAAGATGCTCAGTTCGAGAAAGCTGAAATCCGAACATTGAAATGCGGTAGTGAACCTTAATTATCCTCCTCTGATGAGGGTTGCGAGCGAATCAGAAGATCGCGGGAGCACACGCGAACTTGAAGGAGCCCTACAACCCCCCCTTCCGCACACCTACCCCATCAATTCCAAGCACGCTATCCAATATTCAGCCGTAAGCTAAAACTTCCTAATAGTGCGTTAGAATCACCGTTGGTTCCCTTTGGAAGGGATGATGTGGGAATATTGGGGTATATGAATATCTGAATAAAATGATGGCGGTAAATATTTTGAAAGCGTTTAACAATACAAAAGGAAAACGTGATTCAAGAGGATTTCCGTATTCTGGGGCGCCCGATTCAGCGTGAGATCTGGCTTTGATTCTGTTATGCCACGACTGTTGTATATATAAATTTATTAATAAATTGAGACTGTAACCAAAGGTAAATAGGTTAGAGATAAGGAAACAAATTACTCTATTTATATGATCGGTTCAAACTCAGCTCATCTATCAGGTGTGTTCCAACCACCGCGAGTTCATGAACTTTTCGGAACTGGTTCGGCGCCGAACCGTATGCGCACGTGAATCGTGTTCCAACCGTTTTCAGTTCAGGAACTCAACACTCGCTACGGTGTTCCCACCACATCGGGTTCATGAACTGAGTTCAGTGAGTTCATGAACTTTTCAGACCTGCTCGGGGATAGGGTTGAGAACTCCAACTGAAGGAAACCTTTCGTAACCTTCCAAAAATCTCATTTCACTGCAAACCTTCACGCTAATTAATTGTTCTTGTTCCTCAATTCTTCACTTCTTTGTTCATTCATTCTTTCTCGATTCATTCTTCATTTATTGTTCCTCACTTGCCTTGCAAGTCATGAATCTCAATAAAATAGTTGGGGGATTCTTTCTAGAAGAATCGAATTTGGAAGTATATATACTTCAATAGCAGATTGGGAGTGGGTCCTTACTTTCGATGAGGAGGAGGACTTGGATCAACAAGAATTTGAGGCGAATAGAGTCGTGCCTAAGAACATCGGCTTCTTTGAAAATGTTCTCCGATTCTACGACGGTCAAACGTTCATAGAACATTTTTTGTTTTAGTTATTAGAGCAAGAGGGCTCATAAATAACCGAGATGAGGTTTTCACGTTACTAAAGACGACGCTAGCGCTAGTTAGTGCATTGACTGTCATGTGAACTACAGTGTTCCCACCAACGGGTTCTTGAACCTAAAAGTTTCATGAACTCATGGAACCCGTCTGAGTTCATGAACTCACGAGTTCATGAACTCACGAGTTCATGAACTGAGAGGGGTGGTTGGAACACACCTATCATACGAACTAAATCACTCGCGACACCTATCATGTGCAACTTGGTCGATCTGTTATTACATCCTTAAAAATCAACTCTTATCATTTGATAACATTTCCAAGGTGGCATAAATGCCAATCTCCTCCGGTTTGCATGAAAATCGTGCGAAAAGGTTATTGAAAAACCCGTTTCACTAGGCTGATGCATGGAGTAGACCCCCCTGTTATAACATATCTAGCCATCTCCGTATGTAACTTAGGGGGTAACTTGGTCATTTACTTACTGATCATTTACTCGTTCAGTTATCGTCAGAATCATGTCGCTTGAAATAAAATCGTCATCATGTTTTTTCGTTTTACGTAGGCAATTGAGGAAATCTCTAAGATCCTAATACCCTCGTAAGACACCCGCAAGAGACTTCACTCATGTTGCGTGATATGAAATCGCTACCATCGTAATTTGGAATGAACGAAATTGTTGAAAAACTCTTGATAAATTAATTCGACCCCGAGAGGGGGATTCAGTACGTCTGGATCAAAATGAATATCGCCCCAAGAACCTTGACGGCTTTTTTTTAAGCGAATTTTCGCAGATAATGAAGCTATTGCAATGGCTCCAAAAGATTTAAAATAAAAATGTTCGAAAAATTTCTTCATCGAAATCCGTTTTGAGACATTCTGAAACGAATCCTAGAGTTAAACGCTTTTTCACATGTACACACACACACACACACACACACACACACACACACACACACACACACACACACACACACACACACACACACACACACACACACACACACACACACACACACACACACACACACACAGACACACACACACACACACACACACATGTATATACATATATATATATTCGGGAGGTTGAATGACCAGTCGTCTTGAGTTTTTTTCAAGTGTTTAATCACAACGTTTCAACCCAGGAGCTGGGTCCTATTCATGTGAATGATTGATGTGCTGGATCTTCCAAGTCAGATGTAAAGACTTTTGAGAAGTAACATGATGCATTATGGTCATAGTCATGAATCGCTAAAACAGTGTAAAAATTCTGAAATTGGTGAGTGTGGCCAAATATTACTTAGCATCAGTTTTATCCCCATCATTCAATAGTTAAAATTTTAAAATACATATAAATAAGTTTCAGAATTTCTCAAAACGGATTTTAATGAAGAAAATGTTGGAAAACTTGCATTTTATATATTTTTTTAAATTCATTGCAATTGATACATTTTCATTGAAAATTCACTATTATAATTCACTATTCAATGTTATGAAATTTACAAAATTTTGTTTGCAGAACTGTGCATACTATTGTGTGAAATTATTTTTGAATTTGTTTACCTTGAGTGAAATGAAATTGCGAACCATAAATAATAGTTTGCAATTCAAAAAGAAATTTTAGATTTTTATGCAGTTTTTAACGATTTTTCTTAGCAAATATTAATACAATTTGAGTAACTTATTCAACATAACTTTGGGGATACATTTTTAATGATCTTGTTTCTATTTGATAACCTCTATTTGAGTAATATTCTTATTAACAAAAAATTTCCTTTTTTTTTTCTTTTTTTTTTTTTTGCGATAGAACGGATTGTCTATTTCAACTCCAAAAAGGACTAATTTAATGGACTGTAATTTAAAAGGTGCTGTGCCACTAACTCTTTTTATTTCTTCTGGATAATGAATATGTGTTTTTTGGCGAAAGAAAGGATTTTTATCTCAATCCCAAAGAGAGTTATTATCTGGTTTTTCATATACATATATGTACGAATGAAATAGCGATAAAATCTAGTAAAATTTCAGTCAAAATGGATTTCCATGAACAATATGTTGAAAAATTGTCATTTTAAAATTTTTTGAGCCATCGCATTATAGATAAACGGTGAAACCCCTCATTGACGGACCCCCTCTAAAGGCCCCTCTACTCATGGCCAATACCACGCAGGCCTCGACCACATCGTGCACTAGGTACCGATTGTGTGAACGCAAAATGACCTTGATAGCCCAGTCAAATAAGACCCAAAAATGGTGTTTTGGCAACAAAATTCGTCCATCAATGAAACTTTGGTTATTACTCCTTTTTAGCAGTAGAATTTGATATCTGAAGAGTCTCCAAAAATTAAAGTGGTGGAACATGGTTTTAGAGAGGGGAGAGTGGGGGAAAAATTCAGAAATTCACGAAAAAAGTCGAGTGAGGGGTCTTTTCTTATGTACTTTTTAAAGCCGAATCGGGATAAACTGTTGTCAACCCGATTGGAGCACTTTATTATGATACATGATGAGTTTTTATGAAAAAATATAAAACTGGGTATACAAAAGTAATTAGGCAAGTACCTATTCTTTGAAGGGAGACACTTAATGAAATGATGGTGAAATAATGCAATTTTAATGTTGATGTTTGTGTACAAAAAACCATCGTTTCTCACATTTTTAAGTACAAAAGAGGGGAAGTTGGATTATCAGTATTCCAGGTTCATAGTTCAAATACGGAGGTATGATATTGAAAAAACTGCCGATGTCCTGTCCGTCGGGAGCCACGCGGGCAATCGCCTCCGTCGCGGTTTTTCTCGAAAGATCAAAGGAGACCACACAAGGCCACAGTCCCGTCCCGCACTTATTCGAACATAAACATCCACTCAACGGGCAATCACTCACTTACCTACTTCACTCAACTTCTCAGTCTGTTTTTTTTTTTTTCCTTCCATTTTTCCTTTCATGCGAATCGGTTTCACGCAAGTTTTTCTTCTGTTGTAGACGTCAATAGTATTAAACATCCTATACTTACAAGTTTTGTGTTTTCATTTGTTCGTTGGTACGTGTTTGATTTAGGTAGGTATATTGTGATTATTTTACGTTCATTCTTTCTCCCGTCATGTAGGGAGATGCATTTTTTCATTCTAATTACTACGGAATCATATTGAATTTTAAACTTAGGATTTATTTATGCGCTTATATTATTATATGTGCTTCTATTATAATAAACAATTAGGCTCAAATGAACACGCTAAGTATATTTCCGATTGTAAACATCATATATTTATATTTACATGTTGATTCATAAAAGTATCACGGTGTTCAGTATTAAGAATATATAGGTAGGTATGTAGGTACCTGTTTATTTTTGCAAGATTACTTTGGACACGTATTGCAAATCCTATAAGTGATTGGTTATGACTTGATTTAAATTAATATTTGTATTAATGATTACATAGTTGTTTTTTCACTACCAAAGCTTTGTGAAACACCGACGGAAATAGCCACAGCAGTTAATACTAGGAGGTATTTCCCTATTCATCAAATTATACCCCAGAAGCCCTGAATTAGAAAACAAAATTAAAATGTATAGGAGAACGAAGTTGGTAAGGTAGAGGAGAGCAACGCAGCTCGTGGTTCCTGTCAACGGCCTGTTGCAGTTATCCTTGCGGTGGCCAGTATGTGGACGTGTGACGGTGGCTGGCGCTGGCTCAGTTTTTCATCGCCATCAAGCTTGGCCAGCTCCCACAAATGGCACAAATTTCCCAACAGCCCCTTCAATTTAACGAGATCCGGCTCAACAGCTGCGACTTGTTCCGAGGTTTTGGATTCCGGGATATCATATACTATTATATTCGGAGCCCGACGACGCCTCTCCTCCGTTTCTGCGATAAACACCTTCTTCGTTTTCCTCATAACACTATGAAAATCGCATTTTTACGCTTATGATAAGAAAAAGTATAACTAAAAAGTGAATCACACAATATGCCTGTTGTTTGGATATTTGTTTAGGAAACTAACGGTGCTTTATACTATACGAGCAGGAATATTTTTGGGATCTTAATATACTTCGTCGTCAAGAGAGGTTGGAAGCGTGGATGATCCCTTCGAGGTGAGTGAAATTAGACCCCACCGGAACCTACTGTGTGTAAACAACAGAAACACAGACGGAATAAAAACAACCCTAAAAACAAATATTATACGGTCCCAGTCCTAAAAATCAGCCTAATTTCAACAAGCAGATGTAACCACCTGTACCGGTTTGTCAGTGGTGTGGTCAATAAGGGTGAGTATGACGTAGTGAAATGCTATCAATTAATCTAATAGGTAACTAGGTGAATTAGCTTCAGGATGAAAAAAGCATCGACCATCTACGTCAACCACGCCTTCACTATACTATGGCTTTAACCCCATGAAGCAGCCAAGGAAATAGAAAACAAGAGGGAGTAGTTTGGAGGACGAGGCGGCGAATGTTGGTTTATAGTTAAAAAAGAATTAAGATATCACGCGAAAACAAGAGCGGAGATCCTGCAAACTGTACCTACGTATCGAACAGAGTGAAGAAGTACGAGTTTTTACATCACCCCGATCGTGAACCTGACATCGCCATTCGCGAAGTCTCTTACCAACCTCTGTCAAGAATAGTTAAGTTTTCAAGTTTCTACTATTATAAATATACATTATCATCGAAGAATAAGGCATCATATTCATATTAATTAGGCGTGTATTCTACCATTAGATGTACTTGATACTAAGGAACTAGCATTCATACTCACTGTTGCTACAAAACTAAGGACGGGTTTCACCATCTAAGAGCTAAAATGGGGGATATCAAACTTTTGGAGTTGAGATAATTAAGCCAACTCCTTGAGTTAAGATCGTTTGTGTTTCACCGTGCATTTCAAGGTCGGAATAAGTTAGTCTTTGGTAAGCCTCGAGGTTAGTGTCCTTCCCGCTGATAAACCTGATAAGTTTTATTATTTAGGTGATTTTTTTAGGTTTGGAATAGTGCGGTGATATCAGGTTTCAAGTTAGGTGTTGTATGGAGAAATATGGAAAGAGAAATATACAGCAGGATTTTACAAATAATTCAAATAAAATACCATACTCTGACACTGTAAAATACTTAGGGATGCACCTTGATTCCAAACTTAGCTGGAAATACCACATTGAAAAAAAGAATCAGGAACTAAAAATCAAGTTCAGAAAGATGTACTGGATGATGGGAAGGAACTCCCATCTCTGACTATACAATAATTTACTCATATATAAACAGATACTGCGCCCTATCTGGACCTATGGGATTCAGCTCTGGGGTTGTGCGGAAAATATCAAATATTAAAACAATCCAAACCCGACAAAATATAATACTGAGAAGTATAGTTCGCCCTCCCTGGTTCATGCGGAATGATGATATTCATTGAGACTTGAAGATAGAAACGGTCACTGAAATTATTGCCAAATATGCAAGGAAGCACGAACATCGCCTCCACAAACACGAGAACCTGGAGATGCTCAACGTTTTAAACAACGAAGGAGAACTTCGGCGACTCAAGAGAAATAAACCTCTGGACCTAATTGTGCTGTGCAAATAGTGCAAGTGTAATCCAGTGTTTTTAACTGTTCTTGCTACAAGTACGGGCCAGGTTTTGCTGTAAACCTCCCCCTTTAGTGAGCTTATCATGAAATGAAATATTGCTAGATGAAGTGTCTATGTTTCAGTTGCAATAAATAAATCACGGAAAAAAAAGAAGAATTTTACAAAGGCGGGGAAGGAATTGTTGATTGAAGTTATGGTGAGAGGGAAGAAGTGATAGAAAATACTGGGTAGACGCATTGATAGGGGAACACAAGGAACGTAGTTGAGCGGAAGTCTGCCCAGTTGACTTGATCTGCGATTGTGTTTTTGTACGATCATTTGTGACGCGTTGAAGGCCGCGATTTTGGACCTATCGGCTTGAGATTTCGAAGGTGTACTCCTCATATACCCCTAGTTCGTTGTATTGTTTTTGGTGCCGATCAGCTATGTCAATGCGGCACCAGAACCGTTAACGTGGCATGAATGCCACACCATTTTTCAGTATTTCGCCTATAACTTCTAAACTTCAGTTTTTCAAGGATTTTGTTCGGAACATGACATCTAGAAAATCAAATTTCCAACAAATTCTGCTCCCATGAGTTTTCTTGTAGGGGAAATACTTTCCGACTTAGACTCATTCAAACTCATAAGAAGAAACACATAATAGAGAATCACTACACTACATGGAAGAAATGTCGGTGAAGCCGATAGCACTAATCATTGGGAACCCCCGTTAGTTACAGTTAAATATACGCGCCCTTCGTAGAGGGGCTCAGTGCAATCAGAATGTATTTTGACAAGCGCGACGATTTCAAGGTAGGATGACCGAATAATAAACATTATTCTTATCTATTTGTTTACTAATACATATTTTAGGATTTATTATTTATTACTGAATTTGATCCTATTTTTTAGTACTTACTCGTGCCTTTCGTTTATGGATTTCTAACAGCTGTCGGGCTTTAACAACTAGACATTTAGAATGACAGGAGAAATAATGTGGTACAAATTACGGAACATTACTTTTTTACTCATAAATTATATTTTTGAACCTTTCCAAGCATTTTATGTTGGGAAATATTGCATACTTCCAGCCAATGCATGTTTATTGTTCCCACAAAAGTTGCGAGGCTTCTGGTCAGCCAACCCACTAGCTTATAATGAACCTTCGTAATCAAGCAATCGCCGTAATTACCAATGTTGAATTGAAATACATATGCCATTTTAATTAACTCGCGAAATGAACAATCAAGAATAAACACAAGAATCTCTCTCATTGCGGACGAAATGAATAAAATCAGCCTAACTTGTTAGCGGCCTTTGGGAAAGGAACTGGTAAGGCACACAAACTTAAGGAAAAATGTACACAACCTAAAATAGTTAATAATAAATAAATGTTTTCATTCCTCGGCTTGTGCATTGGTTTTTACGTTCCCCTTGTATTCATTCTGCTGAAAATAAAACGATTCCTGCTTATTTCAGCGCAATATCCCATGGAATTGAACAGTGAGAAGCTAGACCTTCATTTTCAACCCAAACAGTGTTATGCCAACTTCGAGGAAGCTGCTCACAAAGCTGTAAGAATAGCGAGGCCCGAAGCTGAATGAAGGGTTGCTTGTTCTTCCTTGGTCAGAGCTGGTGGAGAACAATTCAAAATTTGGGATGGAGCCCACATTATCATGAACACAGTACGGAAGGAACATTTTTAGTGAATTTTACTAGAAAATGAAGCTATTGCAATGGCAATTGAGCTTGCATATATATGTATTTATTTATTTATTTATATATGTGTCCTTCCAGACTCTCGTTAGGATTGAGATAAAAAATTCCATTCCTTCGCCAAAAAGTCAAGCTTTCCAAACGAAAGGGTAAGTTCATTGGCCAGCACTTTTTGAGCACGTTAAATTGATCAAATTTCAAAAAACGTACTAAAAAAAAATCACTACAAATGGCTAAAAACTGCTAAAAATCGTTAAATTTATATTTTTTGGTAGAAAATTGCTCAAATCAAGTTTATTAACTATAAAATAGAACATTCAAAAACTTACGAACAAAATTATGCTGAAAGAGTTCCCATTCATGCAACATGATTCGTATGAGTGAATACGAACTAAATCACTCGCGACGAAATTGTGGAAACCCATTTCAAAACGGAAGTTAGTGAAAAACGTTGTCTATTCCCACGAAAATAAAGAGTTACAAAAAAATCTGACATTCAGATGCCTCCAAATGCTAAACTCGCCTCTTTTGATGTGGTTAGTCTGTTCACCAATATCGATGTAGCTAGCTGCAAAGATGTGGTATGCAGGCAAAGATGTTGGTATGTAAGCTGTGTCCTTTCTAATGTGTCTTCAGTTATTGTTTGTTACTGATGATGGCCTAACCGTCGAAATCGATTTAACATTGTAACTCTTTATTTTCGTGGAAATAGACAACGTTTTTCACTAACTTCCGTTTTGTATGAGTGAATGTTCGTAAATTATTGTACTAATGTTATGTTACATTGTTTCAAAAATTGAGCACTTTGAGTGAAAAGACGATGTTATTTCCCAATTTCATAGCAAAAAACTCGTTCTAAATAATAATCAGCTGTTCAAAAAGAGATTTTATTATTATTATTATTTTTTTTTTTTTTCTTGCTGTTTTTACCGATTTTTAAGAACATTTTAATGACATTTAAGTACATTTTTCACCATAATTTTGTAAATACATTGTTTTAATGTTCTATTTTATAGTTAATAAACTTTATTTGAGCAATACTCTGCTATAAAATGAAAATTTAACGACTTTTAATCTTTTTTGCTATTTTTAGTGATTTTTTCAGCACCTTTTTTGAAATTTGACCAATTTAATGTGCTCAAAAATGTTGGCCAACGAACTCGTCCTTTCGTTTGGAAACCTTGATTTTTTGGCGCAAGAACGGAATTTTTATCTCAATCCTGAGGAGAGTTATCGTCTGGAAGGATACATATACCTATATATACACTTGCTAATCTCCGTTGGCCGAGATAACAATGACATCGAGCAATATTGACTGATGATTCACAGTTAAGGTCAATTCACAGTTTTAATTTACAATGAATTCACACAATTCGGTACTTGAATTTATATTTGATTCCTCGAATGTCCCTCGAAGATGTCCGAGGAAATCGTCGACATCGAGTTTCGATGTAAATTTCGACTCGCGGATCCGACAGTTCCGAAAATCCTCGAACTCACTGCCTCTCATCTGTATTTCTGGAGTCGGACAGGCAAGTTTGATATGGTTTTTACAATCAAATTGATGAATTTTAATACAAAAGTGAAATAGAATGATAGGAAAATATCGTATAATAAATGAAGAAGCACGTTATATTAGGAAGATGAATAGCCATCCCTTATAAAGAGGATCAAGACTAATTTTTTGTCCCAGTGTACAAATCGTCCAACTTTTTAGCGATTTTAATTGGACGATTTCCCTAAACTCTGTTGGGGAATCTCTAGTATCCCAAACTCGATGTAAACGAGTTTTGGGTTGGTGAAAGATACCAAGGTTTGATCCTCGAAATTATTTTTATTGGAGTTTGGTTAATCTCCGCTAAATAACTTTTTGGCGAAAGTGGGCCTAAGTGTAGCGTTATGGTCAACACCGCCACCTCTGGATGAGTTGCAGGCACCTAACTAGTTTTCACACGTCATATAAACACAATATGACATAGCTGTGGCACATAGCTTCCTCGCCTTCGTACCATTATTGAAATGCCGAACCTTGATTACACCCAATGCGCCACATGGCGCCGTACGCCTCTAAACTTAATATTTTCGAAAAAGATGAATTGTTTAATTTGATGTCTGTCTGTATGGATCAAAATTACTTTTTATTCGAGGGGCAATGCTATACACAGCCAGGGGTTGCTATGGGTTCTCCGTTATCTCCTCTGCTTGCAGATATTTACATGGATTATCTTGAGCAACAAATATTTACAACTTCTAACACAAATAATCTGCTCTATTGGTATAGATATGTCGATGATATTATCATTCTATGGAAGGGCACAGAAAGACAACTAAATTCTTTTCACGGAAAAATCAATAAATTAGATCCCTATATCAAATTCACCCTCGAATTCGGCGGGAATAAACTAAATTTTCTTGATCTGTCCATCTCTTTGGTAAATGAGAAGCATGATTTTTCAATCTATAGAAAAGATACATATAGCGATATAACGATCCATAGTACTTCAAATCACCCTTTAGTACATAAGCATGCAGCCTTCCATAGTATGATCAACCGAGCACTATCTATTCCAATGAGGGAACAAAATTTATCAAAAGAAAAATCCATTATCAAAAGAATAGCGGCTAGTAACGGATATGGAGGAGATCTCGTTGATACCATATGGGATAAGGTTCTTAGGAAAAAGAGTAGGGAAAAAGTGTCCAATCTGGTTCGGGAAGATGTAACTTTAGAAGAAAAGCAATGGATAAGTTTACCTTATTATGAGAAAATTTCTGATAAAATTGGCAAAATTCTATCATCAAGAGGTTATAAAGTAGGTTTTAAAACTAAAAATAGTCTTAAAGCATTACTAGGATCCGTTAAGGACAAAATTAGTGTTCAGGATAAAAGTGGAGTTTATAAATTAAAATGTTCTTGTGGCTACGAATATTGCGGTCAGACTGGTAGGAAATTTAGGGAAAGAATAGACGAGCATCTGGAGGATTTCAGGGAAAATAAGGGTAAGTCTACATTTGCGAAACATCTTAAGGGATCCAATCATAGTTACAATTTTGATTTGACAGATAGACAGTTTGTAGAATTTCTTCATTTTTGTCCGAAGGGAGGTATGTTGAATGTACTTGAAAAATTCGAAATTATCAAAAGTGACAGATCTGGTAAATGTTTAAATGAGGATATACCTCAATATATTTCACCACTGATAGGTCCATTTTTATAAAGCTTGGAATTATCCCTTCACAATGTTGAAATCATATTTAGTTATTTCCCCCCTTTCACTTCATCTAATTGCTATAATCCCCCGTCACCTTGTTTGCACTTAATTGGTTGTACCTCCTGCCCCTTTCCTTTCTCTCGACCAATGGGATTCAATCTCCCTTCACCTGTCACTATATAAGCTGTGTCCTTTCTAATGTGTCTTCAGTTATTGTTTGTTACTGATGATGGCCTAACCGTCGAAATCGATTTAACATTGTAACTCTTTATTTTCGTGGAAATAGACAACGTTTTTCACTAACTTCCGTTTTGTATGAGTGAATGTTCGTAAATTATTGTACTAATGTTATGTTACATTGTTTCAAAAATTGAGCACTTTGAGTGAAAAGACGATGTTATTTCCCAATTTCATAGCAAAAAACTCGTTCTAAATAATAATCGGCTATTCAAAAAGAGATTTTAATTTTTTTTTTTTTTTCTTGCTGTTTTTACCGATTTTTAAGAACATTTTAATGACATTTAAGTACATTTTTCACCATAATTTTGTAAATACATTGTTTTAATGTTCTATTTTATAGTTAATAAACTTTATTTGAGCAATAATCTGCTAAAAAATAAAAATTTAACGACTTTTAATCTTTTTTGCTATTTTTAGTGATTTTTTCAGCACCTTTTTTGAAATTTGACCAATTTAATGTGCTCAAAAATGTTGGCCAACGAACTCGTCCTTTCGTTTGGAAACCTTGATTTTTTGGCGCAAGAACGGAATTTTTATCTCAATCCTGAGGAGAGTTATCGTCTGGAAGGATACATATACCTATATATACACTTGCTAATCTCCGTTGGCCGAGATAACAATGACATCGAGCAATATGACCGCGTACGAACAGCTGTTTGTTTGATGATTCACAGTTAAGGTCAATTCACAGTTTTAATTTACAATGAATTCACACAATTCGGTACTTGAATTTATATTTGATTCCTCGAATGTCCCTCGAAGATGTCCGAGGAAATCGTCGACATCGAGTTTCGATGTAAATTTCGACTCGCGGATCCGACAGTTCCGAAAATCCTCGAACTCGCTGCCTCTCACCTTGATTTTGGGAGTCTAACAGGCAAGTTTAAAATGGTTTTTACAATCAAATTGATGAATTTCAATACAAAAGTGAAATAGAATGATAGGAAAATAACGTATAATAAATGAAGAAGCACGTTATATTAGGAAGATGAATAGCCATCCCTTATAAAGAGGATCAAGACTAATTTTTTGTCCCAGTGTACAAATCGTCCAACTTTTTAGCGATTTTAATTGGACGATTTCCCTAAACTCTGTTGGGGAATCTCTAGTATCCCAAACTCGATGTAAACGAGTTTTGGGTTGGTGAAAGATACCAAGGTTTGATCCTCGAAATTATTTTTATTGGAGTTTGGTTAATCTCCGTTAAATAACTTTTTGGAGAAAGTGGGCCTAAGTGTAGCGTTATGGTCAACACCGCCACCTCTGGATGAGTTGCAGGCACTAAACTAGTTCTCACACGTCATATAAACACGTGTGTATTCCACACTATGAAGCTTTAGATAGTCAATGAAGTTGAGTGCACTCGCCTCATTTCATGGGTCGACGGACACGTTGGGCTTTGAAGCGGATTAATTGACCGAGAGAAGGGCAGTGAGAAAACTAAAGAGGAAAGTGATGGGGAAACATAAATTCGCGCGGTTTCCCTGTCGTCCGTTCACACGAGGTGACACCTAGTCGGTCCCAACCTCAACCCCCTCAGCCGACCATATTTCTCCCCGCCGCTCAATATGACAATGATGGCGGGGATGAACTATATGACATAGCTGTGGCACATAGCTTCCTCGCCTTCGTACCATTATTGAAATGCCGAACCTTGATTACACCCAATACGCCACATGGCGTAGAAATCAGCTGATAATCATTTCGTATTACGGGGTTCCACCCCACAACCCTAACCAGACCCACTTGTCATTAGCTTCGTTCTCATTGCGAGTTCTGACAGTTCTCGAACTCATCAGAACTGTGGAACCGCGTTCTGCACTGCGAACAATTTCAGAACTTGGAAGTGGAATAACCTGTGTTGTTGTTTGTAACCCCACTCAACTCGTGTTACCTTCTGGTGCTCCTATTCAGAATATTTTTAGTGCCCGTGAATATATTACTTATTATGCCCGTGTAAATATTACTCAACTATTACCCCACGGCATAAAAAATAAAAAAATAAAAATAAAAATCCACGATGGCTGAGGAGTACACTCGAAAAATTTTGATTTTCGTGGATGTAGACGAGATCTAACTATAACTTCAATCTCGTCCTCATCGTCTATAAACCATGAAACACCATCGTAGAAACTATCGCTGTCTGAACTTGACGAGCTAGTTAAAATTTTGATCATAGAATAGGTACATATTTATACTAACATACAGTGACTAAAGTATGATTAAGTACGATTTCGATGAAGAAGAAGAAAGTTGTTTACTTCACGAGATCCGAAAAATTGTGAAATGCGCATGCGATAACTACGTCCTTGCGTTCGAGTTCGGACAGTTCCAGAAAAAAAATACACTGCCAAGGAAATGGCACATGAGCTTCCTCGTGACCTTCACAGTACGTCACCATTAAATTCCAGAAAACTAGAAACGACCGGTTCTGGCATCAGGGAATTAATAAGGTGGGAAATTGGAAGCTGAATGGTACATATAATAAATGAAATTAATAAGGAAAATTTTGATTTTATTATGGGACCATCCAGGATGTAGTCCGCATGTTCCCTGAAAATTTCGTCTAAATCGGATCAAAACTGAAGGAGTTTTTAATTGATTTACAGGATTTCATTAATATTTTGATCTAAATTCATGATTAAAACATCCTTGGGGATATTTTTTGGCAACTTTGAGCATGATGGACCACCCTAAAAATTTGAAGAAAATCGCATCAAAATTGTGGAAATTACGGCTGCTGCAAGGACCGTAACAAGAATATTTCGTTCACGCATGCGCAGAGCGTACCGCTAATGCAATTATGATGATTGTCTTATGGGACCTCAAGGGACCTTACCCACATCATCCCTGAAAATCTGACCGAAATCCGTTCAACATTGACCGAGTTATGACCGTCACAAAGAATTCACGTTAGCGCCTGCGCAGAAGCTACCGTTGATTCGATCATAATGAAGTTGATAGGGGACCATCTAGAGCTTAACCCGCACGATCCCTGAAAATTTGGTTAAAATCGGATCAAAATTGTGGAAGTTATGGCTGTTACAAGGAAATGTGGATGGACAGACAGACAGACACGGAACCAAATTTGTTCAGGAGGCTCTGAAACGCAAAATGCGAGTGGAAATTTTGATTTTGGAGCAAAAAAATTTTTTTCATTTCGAAAGTGAAAACAAAGCTTCCGCTGCCTTGCAGTCTCGGAAGCAAAAAACGGGGACTGTCAGAACCGTTCGGGACTTTGTTCGCGACTGGCGTTCCAGAACAGGGCGTTCTGGCACTGCGAACGACAAAATTCGACTGCGCATGCCCAGAACCGTTCCGAACTGGCAGAACGCACACTGAGAACGAAGCTATTACTAGTGACAAACGTGAAGTATTGCGTTCAACTCGGAAGGCTCCTTTTTTGGTGATTTTACTGCTCGATCACCAAATATATCCTCCTAGGCTATACTTTCGCATTAGGCTAAAAATTTATTGCTGCCGGATCAATGATAGTATTTGAGGAGAACAAATTCGATTGAAAACTGAGTCTTGGACAGTCAAAATAAAAATTACTCCAAACATTTCGGTAGGTAAGTAATGCATGCATTACTGGGACGTCCCTTTGTCTGGTTTAAGTAAGTACATGATTTCGGTGAGAATTGCGAATAGATCATAATTTTACTAAATCAACCCTCTCGAAAAACCTCCCATTAATGTGCTATAGACAACGACCCCCCCCCCCCTTTCCCTCAGAAAAATACGGACAAAGAAAGATATGTGGAAATGGGTAGAAAATATGACAATATATTAGTAATCCCCCCCCTCCCCCCTATAACTATGAAATTCAAAGTTCTGAGAATAGTTTTACACAAAGATTTAATAGATCGAGAAAAAAATGTACAATTATAGAATTACGAACGATTCACAGTTGTCGGTTGGGAATAGTGTGGTTAGTATACAGTCCTTTCCCCCTCCGACCCCCACAAACAATCCATCATCAAAATTAAATTCCCGATTTTTCGCATACATAATCCAAAAGATTGAAAATAAAAGGTTCCAGTCATGCAGCGTGATAGTATGAGCGAATTTTCGTAAATTATCGTACTTTATTATGATATATATTTTTTTTTTTTTTAAATTAAGGACTTTTAGGGAAAAGAAATTGATAACTACCAATTTTATGGCAAAAACCTCGTTCTAAATAACATTCTACGGTTCAAAAAAAGATTTTAGATTTATAATTTTTTTGCAATTTTTATCAAATTTTTAGCACATTTCAATGAAATTTAACTATTTTTTCAGTATAATTTTATACATAAATTGTTTTAATGTTCTATTTTAAAGTCAATAAACTTTATTTGAGCAATATTCTGCTAAAAAATACAAATTTAACTATTTTTATCCGTTTTTTGGCCAATTCAATGTGCTCAAAAAATGCTGGCCAACAAACTCATCCTTTCGTTTAGAAGCTGGATTTTTTGGCGCAAGAACGGAATTTTTATCTCAATCCTAAGGAATGTTATCGTCCGGAAGGATATATATATATATATATATATATATATATATATATATATATATATATATATATATATGTGTGTGTGTGTGTGTGTGTGTGTGTGTGTGTGTGTGTGTGTGTGTGTGTGTGTGTGTGTGTGTGTGTGTGTGTGTGTGTGTGTGTGTGTGTGTGTGTGTGTGTGTGTGTGTGTGTGAAAAAGCGTCAAGTCCTAAGATTCGTTTCAGAATACCCCAAATCGGAGTTCAAAAAAGAAAATTTTCGAACATTTTGATTTTAAAATTTTCGGAGGAATTGCAATAGCTTCATTTTTTACAAAAATTCGCTAAAATGTAATAAAATTTCCAGTTATACATGACCGTATGAGCGAATTTTCATAAATTATCGTACTAGGTATATTATGTTATATTGTTTTGAATATTCAGCACTTAAGTAAAAAGGAATTTATAGCTACCGATTTTATCGACAAAAACTCGCTTCAGATAATATATGGTCGGGTATAATATTCTGTAAGAATGCTCTATAAACTATATCGCAATCTATGGAGTAATAACTATTGCGCATGCGAAAACTAAAATCGATTGACACACACATAATTCCGAGATTAATGGACCGATTTTTATAAAATTTTCAGGGATCGTGCGATTTACCTCCAAGACGGTCCCCCATAAATTTTATTTCCACTGAATCAATAGTAGTCTGTGCGCATACGCAAACATTAATTTCTTATGACGTCGATTTCTCATAACTTATATTGGTCCGATTTCGTTCAAACTCGAGAGGTTGTTGGGTCCAGGATGACGCCCTTTGTTTCTTATCGCATTTGCTTCAATAACAGTTTACAACTCTTGCGCATACGCAAAAATAACATTGGATGGATGACACTCCGAGAATAATGGATCGATTTTGATGACATTTCTAATTATTGTGTGAGTTAACCTTTAGATGATTTCCGCACATGCAAACATGAATTATAGTCCTATTTTTCATTCTAGCGTGTATAGACATGTATTAGATAGGTACTGCTATATTTTGGATTCAATCATTCCGAATCGTAGTTTATTTATTTACCTATTTATTATTTATTTATTTATTTGATTCATTTCTACGGGCGATGCCCAATTTAAAAGAAATTACAAAGATTCATGAATATGCAACAACTACAAATTATTTCAAAAAACTGCCCGATAAAAAGATAATATATAGATAATTTAACAGAGTAAAGGCACGATGGTAACAATCACATTACATACAATTAAAAGCTACAAGATAACAATAAATGAGGGTAAATATAGGCAAACGAAAATATATTAAGATACTACTTAAGAAGGACGGTTAAATTAGGAAACATAAATTCTTAAGTGCGTCGCGGCGAAAAGAGGAAAGGCAGGAGTTGAAAACGTCCACATTCACTCTATTCAACTCTCTCTGCATCCGCAGCAGTTGAAAAATCTGCATCCGCCTAGTTTGTTCTTCAACCAATTCTGTGCGTCCATGTTACAATATGTGAGGAAGCTATACTGCCCACCCAACTTGGCCGACGTTTTCTCGTTGAAGAAACGCAGAGTGAAACGATCTTTGTCTGATCTGCCCCACTTCGCAAGACCCTCCTTCTGACTTGGAGTCCTCTGGCTGATAAATCTCTAGAACTTGCAATCGTACTTGGTTTCCATTTCGCGTGGGCCAGAACTTTGCAGATAAATTGACAGGAGAGAATCTGCAGTTCCTGTGAAGTAACTCTCAATAAATGTCCAAAACGTCTCTTCTCGGCCCAACAGATGGTATTCATAACAGCCAGATGGCCGACACTATGAGTTTACTATGAGATTACAGGTAAAACTATACAAAACGGAATTCAGTGGAAAAAACGTTGTCTATTTCCACGAATAATAAAGAGTTACAACTTTAAATCGATTTCGACGGTTAGGCCATCATAACTACTCAGTTATTGTTTGTTCTGTTGATGGCCTTACCGTCGAAATCGATAAATTCCGTTTTGAAATGGGTTACCACAACTTCGTCTTGAGTGATTTAGTTCGTAAAACTGTACTACATGATCGTGACTGGTGTTAATTTCTGTCCAAATTTTTGCTTTCTCACGGTGAGGGAAGCTTTGTATTCGTGATAGAATTCGAAAAAAAGTTGTCCTCGAAAATCAAAAATTTCACTTGCATTTTGCGTTTCAGAGCTTGCTGATTGATTTTGGTCCGTGTCTGTCTCTCTGTATGTAAGTAAATCCTTGTCAAGCCCAAAGCTATACCAAGTTTCAGTTCGATTTCGGTGACATTTTCAGGGGTTGTGTGGGTTAGCTCCTGAACGGTTCCCTATAATTTTCAATGCCGTTGCACAAATAGTACTATGGGCCATTCCCAAACATTAATTTCTTGTAATATCGATTTCTCATGTAACATACAAATTTGGTAAGCAGTTGGTTTTATGCTCTAGAAAGATGTCCTATAAATTATATTGCAATTGGTGGAATAATAACCGTTGCGCATGCGCGAAACTAATATCGATTGACACAGGCAAAACTCCGAGTCTATTGGCTCGATTTTGATGAAATTTTCAGAGATTTTGCGCTGGTTAGCACCAAGACGGAGCCCTATAAATTTTATTGCAAATGGATAAGTAGTAGTCTGTGCGCATGCGCAAACGTTAATTTCCTATCATCCATTAGTCATACATATATGAATAAGCTTCAAGTTCTAGGATTCTCCTCAAAACGGATTTCAATCAAGAAAGTTTTAGAAAATTTGTATTTTAAATTTTTGGAGCCATTGCAATAGCTTTATTTTTTTACGAAAATTCGCTAAAAATATATAATTTCGCTCAAAATTGGTTCGTTTACTTTTCAAGATACGTGATTCTTAACGATGATTTAAAGAAATCCGTTTGTCCCTTAATTCTCTCAAACAGCTGGATCACAAAATGTGGCATTATGATGGGACCAAGGTAAAATAAATAAAATTAGATAACTAAATAAACGTTTTCTTCTTTAAAAAAAGATTAATTCGTCTTCCTACTAGGGGGTGGTTGTGTGGTACAGATCAAGGTGAGTGCAGAGGTGAGTGTATCAATTATATGGTTTATCATAAGAATCCTTTTGACATCACATCCATGAAATCGGAGATGAAATATATAATAATATGCCTACCTACTTTGAAAGAAGAAACCACCAACTTGAGCCCAACAAATAAATATGTGCGGGCGCAGCTCCATCTTATTGGGAAAATTATAACGATCTATACTATTTGATAAGAATGAAACTCCGTTTGTCTGTTTGTCCGAAGTGCACGGCCAAGCGGCACGTCTATGCACGTCTACGAGTGGGGGGGATCTTCTTGGATTTCTCCGAAAGGGGGAATGAGCGATTTTAAAATTTTCTACTCCCACCCGAACCATGGGCGGGAGGGGGGTGGGAGCCTCTTTTAATGCGCTGTTTTTTGGCCGAGCGTTCGATCATCTATCCGCTGCCACGTTAAAATTTGATCGAGAGCACTTCGTATGTCAGCGACAAAGTGACGTTTCTGGACCCGTAGAACGCGATGGTGCCGTCAAAATTGTCGAAAGATGTTGTCTTCCCAGAGAAATCACCGAGAATATGCCGGAAATCACGAAACAAATGCATTCCCGCTATGTTTTTTTCCGCCATAAACCCAGTAAATGTTGACGATTTTGACTCGAGTTGGCCTTAAAATGTTCGATGGAGATCCAATTTGGTCCCATGCGAGTTTCGAGACATGAAATTCTGTTTTCCGATTGTAGTGAACGAAAATGTAGACAAAACGTTGGTTTTCGAGCTACCGCTCTTCCTTATTCCGTCGAAACGTAGTTACTTTGGACTTTGTATGAGATGCTCTTGCTTTAACGCACATCAAATAATGGCCTATCTTTATTAAAGGATAGCCCCTCTACGCACATAAAATAATGGCTTATCTTTATCAAAGCTTTCTTTTCGTGAGTCCACATAGTTTTACAAGATTTAAGTTGTTTGAAAGTAATTTCCAACAGAAAAAGACAGCTGCCAAGTTGGATGGGCAGTGTAATTTCCTCACATATTGTAACATAGACGTATAGAATTAGTAGAAGAACAAAAATTTAACATCCGATAGTTCTGTTAGTACTGAAATGTTCGTAAATCTAAACTTTTCATGGCTCCACATAATATTTGTTGAATAGCCCTTCCACACAGATAAGTGGCCTATCTTTATTAAACCTAATGACTTTTCGTGGTTCCACATAGAAAATGCAGCAAATTATTACACAGCAATTTATTATTTTCGTTTTGCCCCTCTTATAAGATTTATTTTTTATTATTATACCAAGTTTTTTTGCCATTCCTTTAGAATTGTCTATAGAAAGGGATTGTAAGCAATTTTCCACCCCCTCCCGAACCATGGGCTGTAGGTCTCGGTGGTATGGAGACTATATCCAGTCGCATCTACGCATTCCGCACCGAGCGAGAGGGGAAAACCCACCCCTAGCGAGTGAAGAGAGCAACATCCCCCTACACACGTCGAATTTCAACGGGGTTTTTCCTACGAACATCCCATCGCATCTATACATCCCACAGAGAGCGAGCAACATCCCGTACACATTTCAATTCACCCTTAGTGATCCACCGTTTTCAATTATTCTACATGTCCACTCAACAGTAAAGACCATCGGATCTATACAACCATACCGAGCGAGCGAAGAGAGCGAGGAAACTAGGCTAGTTATAAATAAAATGATTCGGTTTCACCGGTATACGGATATATGGAAGTCAGCAGATGAGGACGAGCAGTCTACTGAAAGAGCGCAGTAGGGGCACACACGAGGAGAGCTTGAGCGGACGATGGCTGACGCGATACTTGTCTGTTAAGAAACTACCTTGAACTTGCTCATAGACCAGCCAAATCTCTTGAACCCCCAAGAGGTTTAACTTCGCCTATGTTTCGCTGAATCAGGCGTAACTGCATAAAATCGCATATCAGCTGATGGCTGTCTTGAAATCATGACATGACCTGCATTCAATCCCAAAAGCTGGAACTAAGAGTCGAAAAAATTGTTAAAAGTCATTTTTAACGCCACTATGTGATTTTGAAGTGAAAAGGTCTAGACGGGGGGAGGAGAGGACTCGCCCAAAATAAGCTCGATTTTCAATTGTTTGTAATTCGCTTATTTTAAGAGATAATTCAGAGTTTTGGGATCGAATCTTTTTTCTTTTTATGCTCTACAACTTCGCTGCGTGAAAAAGTTGTGTAGGATGTATGGTTTAGGAATTATTAGAGAAAAACTTTAAAATGGTCAATACAAAACTTTAAAATGGACTTTAATGGTTCTTTATGAGGCCGCCATTTCGTATCCCACCAATTTTGAGATGGCAGACAAAGATTTTCTCACACAAAACGGACTAAATTTTCAAAATCTAATATCAAAACTTCTTCTACCTACCTATTTTCGACCCTGGCTCCTGAACTAATAGTATTGTCACAAATTTTCAGTCTTCAGGAAGGCATTATAAAAACTGCTCAATTTCAAATCCGATTATCTGGGAGGTTCATTGAATCTTCGACCCCCTCGGATTTCGGCTGTTACTTGTCAATCGGAATGACAGTTTTATCAGTGCGCGACAGTTTACCTTTTTGTCCTGGCCGACTGAAGCACCAATTTTCCTTTTATGTCTTTATACGTTTTTATCAGCGTTTCAATTACTTAACTGGTTAATTCCATCCACCCGAAATTTGTTTCCCAGTGGGGTGTTTCGTTTTTCTTTTCCGTTTCATCATTGTCAGTTGCTTTTGTTGCATTTAACTTCGGGCTGTGCGGTATGGCGGATTGGAATGCTGCTGAGATGCGAATATTGGTTTCTGGTTCTCACACTCGAACTACCGAATCCTGCCGGGCAATCCTAATTCTTGATACCACTCCAAAGCCGGTCGGGGACTTCACTTCTACTTTGCTTCCTGACTACCTAAGGTTGTAAAACTTTGTGTTCGTGCGAAAAGGTTAAAAAAATGTGCCCTCCAAAATAAGATAATTATATAGTACGATTATTTACGAAAATTCGCTCATACGATAACCTTGCATGACTGGAACTTTTTTAAACAAGTTCGTGATCTTGAACATTGTTCCCCAGCATCATATGCTTCACCTACCTCCCGTGAGGGATGACTTCGAACATTCTTCCCCAGTTTCTGTATTTTTGAACTCCGTTTTTCAAATGACTAAACTCGTTCTTTCTCATAGTATTCAGGGATCTGAAAGGTTTGCCAGTGACCTACTTCTAGACATTACTAGCTCAAAACGTGACTAAAATCCTTCTTCCCCTGGACCCGTCAATTCTGAGGCCTCAGTTGCCTTCGGCTGCAACGCAAGCCGAAGTTTTGGACGCTAGATCATCTCAAACCCAACTAATCCGTTTGTCTCAATAGAGAGTTCCTAGTAGATTCGTAAAACACAATACGTCGTGCCGTATTGACAATCCGGTGCCGTAACTCTGATGCAATGAGTTACGGTGACGCATCCCTCCGTACGGATACGTAACGGATCGCAATCCAGAAAAAACGTAATCGTCTAAAATAACCTTCTTCCATGGACTCAAATAACATCCTAGGAATAATTTCCTCCTTCTATGGATTTAGCGCAACTAGATCCGTTAAGGACTTGATGTGACCTCAAGGTGCGGTATGTGTTTCTCGTTACCGTATTGAGACCGACGGATCTCTAGAAACTCTCTAATAACTACTGGAAAACAATTAACCAAGGACAAATTGTGTGTATCGTATTCCCCTTATTTAGAGTTTCCATTGCAACTTCGTTATTTAATGTTCATCGCGAGTTTCATTATTGAACTTTGCCCTCGTGGCGGCTGGGGTTGGCGAACCACAAATTTTTCCGCTGGCCTCATAACTGTCCGTCTAATTGGGGGTGCGGCCCGGGATGGAGGAGGATTTACAAGATTTATCGCTTGAAATATCCAGGCTCCCTCCACACTACACCACTCCCCAGCGTTATCCCAAGACCAAAATTCTGCTTCGTCCGCTCGACGCTCCCTTTTACTAGAGGAACGCAAAGGTTATTCAAGACCAGGACAGTTCGATAGGTTATCTATCGAATCTGTATGAGAAAATGTACATAGGATGGTGTGTTTATGACATCAGCTTTTCAGGACAAGTTCTGGCGCCCTCAAAATAACCATGGAAATAGTGGCAATATTCAAGTTGTTGTTGTTACTGTGTAAATAGCGCAATGACAATAACAGTTGCTAAAGTTTCCTAAATTTTTATAAATTTAATACCAACTATCCACGTTCCTCAAATAATGACGTCATGACTGTGAGGTAAAGAAAATGCGGCACATGAAGTTTTGACCCCAATCAGACATCCGAATCTAATTTGCATTCACAGTTTTACGATAGCCAATAACGTTTTTAAGCCGGTGCAAAAGCTTCCTATTTCGTTTAATACACGTTTGCAAAAAGAACACCACCTTTCCTATAGTATAAAGCAGGTTGGCAGCTGATGTCTTTCCGACCAGCCAATGTGCCGTCGAGGTATAAAGAAAGTATTTTCTCGGTGCGAAGGGAAGGTTTGAAGCCAGATTGATATCTTCCCCCGTCAACCCCCGTCAGATCTGCTGTGATACCCGGCCCACAAGTCAAGAGTGTCAGAGATATATAAACCTGTGGTATTCGAAAGAAAAAACCTGTTTTCCTACTTTTCCATCAACCCGAAGGGTCCTGAACGATATACGGACGAACGGACAGAATGTGTACTCCCTCCAATGTGAATATTTACCCAATCTAATCGTATTACTACTTGAATCAAAGAGATGTAAGAGTGTGTTGTTTCTGTCTATACTTGATTTGTCAGTATGATTCAACAGTGAAGAAGGTTGTAACGATATCAACTATGTTCAAACACTTTTTTTTCAAATCCAAGCACAATTGTGGACAACTGTTTTTCACTCACTTGTTTTCGGTGAATTAATTAACTTTCAGCTTAGAATATTCCTCAAGTTAATTCCCCACCAAGTTTCTCGTTGGATAAATAATAATAGTTAGATAAATAAAACAATATTAAGTGTGAACATGTTGTATCCGTTAACTTTCCACATGTATATTCTGTCTCACTTTTCAAATTGTTTTTCAACGATTCACCTCCATCATTTTTATGAACGTGATCACAGCACGTCAATACATGCAAAATTTGCAAATCCATTGATCAAAGGACTGATAGTCCAAAGAAATTATGTGTATTAGGCTCTGCAGTGTCAGATGTGTACACTGGGCAGTTGCAGAATTTAAATTACAAGAAGCTAATAGTTATTTAGCTGGAATGATTGGCATCATATTAGTTCTCAAGCAACACTATTTCAAAGAGCACTAGCTCCGTCTTTCCTGAGAGTATTTAAAAACCACCTCGTTGGTGAGGAGGTGAAATTTGGGAACAGTTCAAAAACTGTGGCGATAAATACTCTCTTTGTATGAGTGAAGTCTAATGCAAGGTTTTATGGTGAAACAGGGTGTGAATCGAGAGTGTGGACCATCCAGAGAAAAATGCAGCACGGGATGGGGAAATTATAGTAATAGAATTACTAGATACAATTATTATGCAATTTCTAAACGTTAAAAGCACCAAAATTGGCAGATATTATACGTAAGATTGCCGAAGGGAAAATTTTATAAAGGAATAAATCCAAAAATGAGTTTTATCCCACGGTTTAAATCGCTGAACAAACCAAAAAGAGGCAAAATTTATTGACTCAGATGTAACTATGGAATCTGACCCTAGTATTTAAACCACACCGAATGGAGAGAGGTAGGATTGTGAGAAGTTGGTGGGGAATCTGAAGCATATTATATGATGATGTTCCCAATACATGCTGATGAGAAAACTGGTGAACACTATAGGACACACCATTGAAAATCCTCCCTGTAAAAATTAAAGTAATTAGACCAGTTAATTATCAGGCCCTGGGAGAACTAAGGAGTTTCGCATGGAATTTATCAGTTTATAAATGGGAATGAAATCCAGGTAAAAGTAATCTGTAAATATACGTTTTACACATAAAAGCAAGCATGCATGAAATACCCCTACGTCTGGTTCGTATTAGATTTTGGTGAGAATGACAAATAGTTCATGACTTTACTAGCTGATAACCTTATAACATAACTCGGTCGATAGGTAAGGAAAGAATATAGGCTCAGAGGCTGATGTGTGTGCCCCCGTACCTCGTAGTTGTTTCCAAGGAGTCCCAGAGGAGCTCCATCTAAATAACAACACCGTGAATAGGAAAGTTAGTCTCGGAGGTTCCGAAGCAGATTTGAGACCCTCCATATTTGGTTTTCCAGATCTCCAAAACGGGCTACATTTCAGGTTTCAGCATCATAAATCAATTAAAATACACTGCCAAGGAAATGGCACATGAGCTTCCTCGTGACCTTCACTACAGTACGTCACCATTAAATTCCAGAAAACTAGAAACGACCGGTTCTGGCAGCAGGGAACTAATGGAATTCCGGAACTAATGGAGTTCACTTCGTTCGAACGTGAACCCCATGACAGTCCTTCAATGAACATGCATGTATTTCGATGCACATGAATTTCGGTATTCCATATATGGAAAAGCAAATATTTAAAAAGGAGGAGAAAAAATTAAAAATTAATTCCCGGCCGGGAATATTCCCTGCAAATAAAGTCCCGGCATGATGGGCACAATCACTGGTAGTACCGTACGATTCGTATGGCACCTCAAGGGAGTCTACCGGGATCATCTCTGAAAATTTTAACAAAATCCGATAAAATTAACTAAGCTGTGGCCGTAACAAAAACATCACTTTCGCGCATGCTCCTGAAAATTTCCGAAGTCGACATGTTCCCTGAAAATTTCGTCTAAATCGGATCAAAACTGAAGGAGTTTTTAATTGATTTACAGGATTTCATTAATGTTTTGATCTAAATCGCGAAGAATGTGATACGGGACCTCAAGAAACCTTGCCCGCATCATCCCTGAAAATCTGACCGAAATCCGTTCACAATTGCCTGAGTTATGACCGAAACAAGAAAATTTTGTTTGCGCCTGCGCAGAGGCTACCGTTGATTCGATCATGACGGAACTGATAGGGGACCATGTAGAGCTATACCCGCACGATCCCTGAAAATTTGGTTAAAATCGGATCAAAATTGTGGAAGTTATGGCTGTTACAAGGAAATGTGGACGGACAGACAGACAGACAGACACGGAACCAAATTTGTTCAGGAGGCTCTGAAACGCAAAATGCGAGTGGAAATTTTGATTTTGGAGCATTGCAGTCTCGGAAGCAAAACGAATGAGGCTCAGAGACCCCACAGCTGATTAGTGTGCACTGATATAGAATTCTTCATTCCATTGATTCTTCCCTCCTTCCATTCTTGATTCTTGAGGTCCATATAAAATTGTAGATCCGAAAGTTGACATCAATATGCCTGCGTAGATATAGGCACCTGCAGAGGGAACATTAATGCAATTAATTAAAACATCTAAATTTTAGTAATCCCCCTAATCTCAGTATAACGATAGATTTTTAAGTAAGTGGGTACCTACCAAATGAAAATAACATAAATATGTATATCATTGAAATGGTTTTAATAATCGTTAACAACTCCATAGCGGAATATATTCTATCATGATGTAGGTAACGTACAACTTTGAAATCGTCATTTAGGAAACGGGAAAATGAAGCTTGTAGTTATTTACGTTAGCGCATGCGCAGAATGGAGGACTGGTCTGAGAAAAATGAAATTGTTAGGGAACGATCTACAGCATAACCAACAAATTCCCAGAAAATATAATGAAAATCTGTTGAAAACTAGACTTTGTTCCTGGGAGTACACTTTCGCATATACGCAGGAGCTAATAATGATGCAATCATGTTGAAATTAACATGGAATAATTAAACCACCATCCCCCAACTATGCACGAAATTTGAGCGGGATAGGACGAAGAGGGCGTAGAAAAATTATGCTTGAAGGAATTTACGTTTGCGCATGCGCAAAATTAAGTACTGATTTGAGGAAGTACGGAATTTATAGTGGACCATTTACAGCTTAACCCACACATTCCCTGAAAATTTCATCAAAATCGGATGAAAACTGTTGAAATTAGGCTCGTTAAAAAATGTATACATATCCCGTCACGCAATTAAAAAATTTGGGTTGTTCCTCAACTAGACTAAAATTGGGGTAACGAAATCGAATCACAAAAATCGGTTGTGATTTTAATGTGGTCTGGGCAGAGCTCACAAAATAAGTCACAAAATTACACTAACATGTACACTAACATGATTTTTTCAGGGATTCGGTCTTAACCCCGTCTTCACCAATGATCGGCCGAGCAAATTTGCCTCGCATCAAAACCGACTCACAGTGGTCCAGAAATCGATTCTGCCGGATAAAAATTATTTTATTAGCTATTTTAAGGGAAATTTTGCGCTGGTTCCGAATATACCATTAGCTCCTTTACGTAATTATCTTTTTAAAAAACCTTAAAAACACGTTTTTCAACACATTTGGTGTTCTAGCAGCTTTAATCACGCTCAAAACAATTATTGTACTGGGGAAAAGTTGTAGACAATGAAATTTTGCGTCGATTGGTCAACAGAAAAAGTAAAATGTACGGAAAATAAGGAAGATATTGAACATCAAAGTTTTACGAAACCGGGAAATATCGCGTATTAGCATATTAAAGGTCAAACAACATTATACAAACAATAAATAACATTAAATCCGAGTTCCTTTATGAAGAAAAGTTGTGACTAATCAAATTCTACGTCACCATTCGATGTCATCAAAAATGTCAAATTATCATGCAAATGGGTTTTGTGGTGTTTTGTGGTTGTCATCGTACACGTATTTTCAATTTTCACACTTCACTGTTTTCTCGGCAGCCAGCAGAACCTGAAAATTAAAATTGTTTTTCATTCGGGGACCTTCCCCGAACATTTAGCAACAGTTTTTAATTTCGTAAACTTTCGTAAAAAACGCTGGAAATTATTTCACAAAGCTTTATTATTTTTTCAATTGAGTATGATCTTAGTTTTAGTTGGCTTCCGTACGTCATAACGGCGTCCAGACTCCTCGGCGTGTCCTATTTCGAGTTGCCACAACCTATACTTCTATAATTATATACGCATATTTATATTTCTCGATTTGAGCTCCTATCTATTCAAATAATTATTGCCTTAATAATATCATTATCTAAGTACGTACGAAAAGTCGAGAGGAAATGTTATTAAATATGCGTAGGCAAAGCATTGGTATTAACACACAAATATGACTTAGAAAAAAACATAATATATTCATGCCTCGAAGGAACATGAAATTAGAAAGCAATACAAGTGTAGGAAGTTTCCCACGCCACCCTGGAGGTACTCCCTAGGTCTTGTTACCTTACAACCGGAGGTTCACCACCCTATTACGCTTACACGATAATATCACTCAAATTTTTCTATCAACAGTCATTTGAAAGTTGTCCATTTTGAGATGAGTGAATTTTGTCCTAACATGAGAAAAATAATTATTAGGTCGTGTAGTTGTGGTCGTGCATGATCTGTTCCTAAAGTGTTCTGTTGCGAAGTCCTACTGTCCATTCCACTAAGCGTGCCGGCGTGCGCGCGTACGTCAGTCTAACACTCAAAGCCTCGAAAAAGACACTTTTTCACCTATTTTTGGCTCATAGCACCCATGGGTGTGGAGCGATCGAGCTGGCGAGAAGTTAGGACCAACTAGACCCCAAGTGGAGTCTATGTGCGAAAGAACGGATTTTTTAAGTCAATTCTAAGGCCTTTTATGGCCCGGACGGCGAACGGCGGACGGCGGACGGACATTGCAAATTTGGATTCTACGTACTTTGAAACGTAAAATGACAAAGTTTGAGGGGGGGGGGGGGGGGGGTTATCAAATTTTTTTGCTACACCATCACATAGGCTTATTATTGAAAATAATGAGGGTGAACAATCACCATGCATCAGTTGTAAAGTCTGATGATGATTTACCCGTAAGCCGACATTGTATTTTACACAATGAGACCTTCGACGATTGTTTTGGGATTAAAATTCTTCTAAAAATCAGAAAAAGCTCATTGCAACGTATTAGGTGCATATGATCCTCCAGGACTGATTATTAGGAGATGACCACGCGACGTGCACCGCCTCATAGTAACTCGAGTTTCTCTGTCGATGTCGTAAACAATCCTTCGAAAAAAAATTTCTCTTCTTTCGTAGATTTTGAAAAAGGCTGCAGCCAAAATATAAAAATAGTGTATTTGTGGTGTTTCCTATGATTTGTATATATATATATATATATATATATATATATATATATATATATGTGTGTGTGTGTGTGTGTGTGTGTGTGTGTGTGTGTATAGGTACATCTATTCACGACTTTAAAATCTAGGATTGTGTTCTTTGATCTATGAAACGGATTTGTAGGGGGTCCCCGACCCTTCCTTCCCACTTTCGAAATTTCGAAGCCATCTAAATAGTTCGTTTTCTCTTTGAAAATTTGCTCAAAGCTACACCGTTTATACTTTATACAATAACAAAAAGTTTCTCGTTCAATAAGCAAGCTTGAAAAACTCTGCGAACCGTAAGAACCCGCTTAGGGCTTGTTGCTACAAACGGAGGTAGTTAGAGAATCTTTCCACTCAGATTCAAAGGAATTCTACCGATCAGTGTCTTCGCCATTTCGCCCAACTCTCGCGGAACGGTTATTTGGTTCCTGAATTAGGGTGTTCTTTACTACTGCCCCCTCATGTTCAACATGGTAGGTATTTCTCCCATTCAAATCCTCACTTCCTCATTTTGAAAATACGATTTGGATTCTTCAAAACTCCCTCTTTTTATTTTTTCATTTCAAGGTTTAAGCCGCACCTCAACTAGAAAGGTCATTAGCGGCATTGAACAAGGTGTCTAAAGGGACACTGGAAGTAGCACGATTCCTTGTGCTAAAAACGCTGCAAATTATTTCACAAAGGTTTATTATTTTTTCAGTTGAGTATGATCGTAGTTTTAGTTGGCTTGCGTACGTCATAAGGCCCGTCCAGACTCCTCGGCGTGTCCTATTTCGAGTTGCCACAACCTATACTTCTATAATTATATACGCATGTTTATATTTCTCGATTTGAGCTCCTATCTATTCAAATAGTTATTGCCTTAATAATACGATTATCTAACCACGTACGAAAAGTCGAGAGGATATGTTATTAAATATGCGTAGGAAAAGCATTGGTATTAACACACAAATATGACCTAGAAAAAAACATATATTCATGCCTCGAAGGAACGCCGTACCCACCACAAGGTGCCGCGGCGCCTCCTCTCACTCCACCCCCCGCTCACCCCCCTCACCACCCACCGTGACCCCCTGCCAAGCGTGCCAGGCGTGCGTGCGTGCGTAAGTCTAACAAAGCCTTGAAATGACACTTTTTCGCCCGTTTTTGGCCCATAGCATCTATGCGAGTAAAGCGATCGGGATGGTTAAACGTTAGGACCAACTAGACCCCAAATGGAGTCTATGTGCGAAAGGACGGGTTTTTTAAGTCAATTCTTAGGCCTTTTATGGCCCGGACGGCGGACGGCGGACGGCGAACGGCGGACGGCGGACGGCGAACGGCGGACGGCGGACGGACATTTCAAATTTGGATTCTACACACCTTGAAACGTAAAGTGACAAAGTTTGAGGGGGGGTTATAAAAATTTTTTGCTATACGATCACATAGGCTTATTATTGGAAATAATAAACCAAAAGGAGCGCCATCATGGACTTCACAGGCAACTCGGAGAGGGAAAAAAGCCCAGTCATGCAGCATGACCCCATGAGCGAATTTATGAAGAAACCTTCGACATTTCAGTCGCTATTGATCGTGTAGAGAAATTTTAGTTTATGATTTTGATAGACAAACATGGAATCAAATTATTAAAAATAATTAGGAGGTACTCATACTTTTTTCTAAGCCACAGTCAGTATTAAAGCTACATCAAGTCCTAAAACAGTTGAGCGTAAAACATTAAAGAGAGCGACCGAGAGAATCGGAGGACGGAATGTTTCACAGAGTAAACTCATCAGTTGTGATTACATTTTTTTTTTTTTTTTTTTTTTTTTTTTTTAAACAAGCAAGCACCTACTACCTACGTTTTAAACAGCATGGTTCTAGGATTGGTTATACAGGGATACTTCCATAAGAGTAGTTCAATCTGAATTTGGAAAACGTTTCATGCAAATATTACCGATTTTTACAACTAGTGAACGGCATTATTTCGATTTTTGACTGATTGTTCAACTTTGAAATTTTTGAAAACTTGATACATATTCTTATAGGAAATTTTACGCTGATTCCGAATATATCACATGTTAGTATGCTGAAAAATTATTTCGCACAACAAATCGCAAAAAACAGGCTATTTTGAAATTTTTGACTACATTTTTGAAAATTTCAACCCGAAGATGTAATCCTATCATGCTGGCCAACGAACTTGAACTTTCGTTTTGTGTCCTTAACATTTTAAAATTTGTTTGAAGTTTCTAGCACAATTCTACGGACAGTTATCGTATGGAATGACACATACATACATATATACATACATACATTAAAAAAAAATGCGTTAAACTTCAGAATATGATTCAGAATAGCCTGAAACGGATTTCTGCATAAATCTTTTTCAAAAATTCACATTCTACAAATTTTGAGGCGAGAGCAATAGCTTAATTTTCTTCAAAAATTCGCTAAAATGAGGGGTACAGTGATGACCACTGTTTAGCCCCCAAAGTGGATTAAAAAAAAAAACCCCAAAAATAAAGTACCTAATACAACTAATAGATGTAAAATAGACCTAATATATACATGCTACTGTGTACAGAGCAAAGTGAAATAAAACTACGACTAGATATATATAAATATATCACAGATCAGATATTACAGTTCGTAGTAGAGCTCAGCGACTCTCAGGTACAATAACAGGGATCTTGTCTGGTCCGGATATTACATCAACCCACTGAGGTGGCTGATGCACTCGTCCACAAGGGCGGGGCAGTCCTCCATAAAGTGGCGGATGGACAGATCACCCCCACAATTCCCACACACAATATCTCGAGCTTCTGCACTAAGCAGGTATTTGTGAGTATATGGCCAAACCCGGTTAACCACTATTCGATCCCTCCTTGGAAGTAGGGTTACGAAAGGGCCCAGCAGGCTCAAGTCCTGAAGGACACCACGCAGACCAGTGACCTCATCCTGCCATTGCTCATACCAGATGAAATTGGCTTTATGTTGCATGTAGGAGATTTGATCCTCTGCGTATAGGCAACATATCAATAGAGTTATCACCAATGACTCTCCTTGCAAGGGCATCTGCACACTCATTGCCATGAATACCCACATGGCTCGGTACCCACATAAAAGTTATGGTTGAGCCCAATATGGTGGCTTGGTGCCGCGATCCACGTAGGCTTTGTATTAGGGGATCATCAGAATATGAGTTCCTAATCGCCTCGATGGTATTTAGTGAATCGCTACAAATCACATAATTCCCTACTCCCAATAATTGGCAGTGTCGAACAGCCAATGTCACTGCCCACACACGGTGGTCCTAGATCGGATTTGACCTCAAAGTGCTTGCCCTTGAAATTTTCTTTCGAAATATGATTTGGGAATATGTTAGGATTATAATTCAGCAAAAAATGAAATCAAACATTGAACCGTTTTTTTTTTTTTTTTTTTTTTTTTTTAATTCAGTTTTTTCAAAATTCAGAAAAAAATATTATTTATGTGTCATAATACAATAGAATCTTCATCTAGTTTCATAGATGCCTTCACCTATTTTGTGATCAAATGTAATTAGAAAAACGAAAATAACAACATTTTATTGAACAAAATAATGATTATATTTGCATGAATCTCTTAATAAATGCCTGTGTGTATACGTGTAGTATGTGCGTATGTGCATCTATGTGTACGGTTGTGTGTGAGTTTATAATGATTTATTATATAAATTTTAACATAACATATATATCTAAATCGAATAGAAAATAAAAATAATGGAATTTTAACATTTTACATATGCAGAGAATTATATTCGCATACAGTTCTTAATAAACGTTATCTATACTCAAAGTATTGATTCGCGATACTTTACAATTTGGCCCACGTTGCAGAAAAATCATGATGCACGGCTTCCATAGCCTGTTCACTGTAAAAGTGCCATTTCCGTGTTTGGTACAAAATTCTTCCACATGAAAGAAAACCGTGTGAACTTTTGGAGTGACTGGAATATCCAAAGATAAATATGATGCTTTGAATTCATTGATGTATTCAATGAATTTAGGATCCAGCCTGACTGAGAAAGATGCTTCAACAACTTCATTGAACTTCTGAAAACCATCAACGAATTCGTTCAAAGGAAATGGTTGCCGCATTTTGCTGTAGAAACTTGATTTGTTGCGTTCAAACTGTAGCATAGGATGTTTAAAATACGTATAATATTTAATGTTAAAATTTATATGATGAATCATTATAAACTCACACACAAGCATACACATAGACACATACGCACATACTACACGCATACACACAGGCATTTATTAAGAGATTCATGCAAATATAATCATTATTTTGTTCAATAAAATGTTGCTATTTTCGTTTTTCTAATTACATTTGATCACAAAATAGGTGAAGGCATCTATGAAACTAGATGAAGATTCTATTGTATAATGACACATTTATAAATAATTTTTTTTCTCTGAATTTTGGCGATTATAGCTTATTTTTATGATTAAAGTATCAATAAAAAATTCAAAAACTGAATTTAAAAAAACGGCTCAATGTTTGATTTAGTTTTTGCTGAATTATAGTCCTCACATATTCCCAAATCATATTTCGAAAGAAAATTTGAAGGGCAAGCACTTCAAGGTTAAATCCGATCGAGGACCACCGTGCACAGCTTTGCTGTGAACACAGACGCATCTGGTGGTAGGCGTCTAGTGAACGTTTGAAACATCCCAAGTGTAAATAACATTAATTAATGAACAGTAGCAGTGACTGTCAACTTTCACAAAAATTGCTTCATTTGATACTCTTTCCAACGATACAGTAAATTTCAATTTTTCTTCGCTATACATGGTGTCTCGCTTTTGGGAGCACCACCGGCTAGTGCTCGATTCTACAACTAATTTGGGACTTTTTTGTCCTATAACGTATATTTTTTAATTCACCACGTTTTTTACTTATGAAATTTTTATCGCGTTTTCGACTTTGTGTCACTAAAACTGTCATAACTTCGTTAATTTCCAGTCAAAACTCAAATCCGATTATACCGTTGGAAAGAACGTTATGTTTTATATCTCCCAAATGTATTTTCATATCTAAATGGAATAAATGGGTAAAAAATAAGCCGTAAGTGAAAATCAAAATAAAAGGGGGGAAATAAGACTCCGAAAATATTAACTTTTTTCAAATTTTATCTGTCAAACCGTCCTGGGTGGAAATTTTCATGATGTAAGCCTGAAAGTTGTGTCATATCCCACCATTCCAACGGTGTAGTCAATTTTACTTTTACTTTGCCAATCAGGGTAGATAACTATGTTTTAATGTTGAAAAGCATCGTTTTTTTTTTCTCCAATGAAATCGAAAGTTTTCTTGAAAAATTACCTATGAAAATACGAGTTTGGGGTCGGCTTCTACGTATTTTTTACGCTGAATCAAATTATAACACTTGCATATCCCAAACCCCGTTATAACCGAATTTTAGACTTCAACTAATTAGTTTGACCCTTAAAAACACATACAATTCTTCATACCAAATAATGAACTCAAATTTGTGAGTTAAAGTGTTTAACTTGGTTATAACGGGGTTGGGGATATACGCAAGTGTTACCATTCGATTCAACGTAAAAATATACGTTGAAATCGACCCCAAACTAGTGTTCTCATAGATGGTCACTCTTCAAGAAAACCCTCGATGTCATTGAAAAAACAATGTAAAAACATAGTTTTCTCCACTAATTAGCAAAGTAAAAGTAAAATTGACTACACCATTGAAAATCTGGGATTGTGATGCAACTTTTAGGATTACAGCATGACAATATCCATACAGGACGATTCGAGACAGACTTTGGAAAAAGTGAACATTTTCGAAATTTTACAAATTTTTCACTTATGGCTTATTTTTCGCTCGTTCATTCCATTTAAAAATGTTTGAAAAGTCATCAGGAATATAGTAAATTTAACGCTATTTTCAGCAGTATAATTGTATTTGAGTTTCAACAGGAAATTAAGGAGTTATGGCAGTTTTAGAGACACAAAGTCGAAAATGCGAAAAAAATCTTAAAAGTGTAAAAAGTGGTCTATAATGTGAACTAAAAAATATATGTCATAGGATAAAAAAAAACGTCACAAATCGCACACTGACACAATTAATTTGTACTGATAGAAAATTTATCGGGCGATTGAGGAGAATTGATTATTTTATTTGATCAACTCCATGTAGTATTTTGATTTGGTTTGCCTGAGCCTGTGGAAGATTTCCATCGGCAGTTATACTCGACTGGGGGCGAAGTTATTCCGAAATGGAGGTGAAGAAGAGAAAAGGTGTAGGTAGTTATATTGACCTACCCCTCATGGAATTCAGATCAATGTTGGCTGAACAATAGCGATGACAATGGAATGACGAGTAGAGCGGCGTTGGATATCTCTAGCGAATTCACGATCCGATGTCCTGCCCCGGGCAAAATGAAGGAATTATTATTATTCGTCTCGTTATGTGACTTTATACAGCAAAATGTAGGTGAATCATAAACTGCTTACAGTCGAATTCACGAATACATAATACATGCTAAATATATAGCTTCCTCATTATTTTCACCTACTCTTGAGTCTTCCTTGATATCCGATATTGG
This sequence comes from Adelphocoris suturalis, assembly GCA_030762985.1. NCBI lineage: Eukaryota > Metazoa > Arthropoda > Insecta > Hemiptera > Miridae > Adelphocoris > Adelphocoris suturalis. The sequence continues at coordinate 1,300,530 of CM061051.1, read as the reverse complement.
GTTCGTCTTAATTCGGCTGCTGATAGATGGTGCCATAAATCACACGAATGAAGCCTCTTTCCAGATATTCGTTGATGACTTGAAAATACTTAACGTGATTGATTTTCACGCTGACTTTCATTACACTCCCGACTCTTTGTTGTCCAACGCTGTAATGATGTTTTTGCCAATCATCGAAGCCAATACATCAAAATGCAGCTCTTTTCGGCTTGCTCATTGCAGGTGCCCTTATAACTGGGTTATAAGAAAACGGGATCAGCGTAACCCTGCAGGGTACCGTTGAAGAATAGGTATAACTCAAGTTTGTACTTCTTTCACAACGTGTACCCATCGCACTCATAAGAGAGTTGTTACCAGCGGGATTTAACCAGCGTTAAGTTGTTCTAGTGAGATATAGTATTTGCAAATAGGGTTAATCTTTTTGCAAATCAAATTAATCTTTTGGCAAATTTAATTTAACTTTTTACAAATAAATTTAATCTTTTTACAGATAAATTTAATCATTTTACAAAGATAGTTAATCTTTTTGCAAATAAAGTTAAACACCTATTTTACAAATAAAGTTGAAAATTTTACAAATGTATTTAAACTTTCAGCTACAGTAGGTACGTTTGATTTTTAACGCATATCATGTTTGTCAAACAAAGACCATGAACAAAGAACAAGAACATAAACAAAGAAAAGGGGTAAAAAACAACGTCCTTTCTAATGAGGTGAATAAGCTCTTCTAATGAAGACGTTGTTTTTCTTTGCCCTTTCCTTTGTTTATGTTCTTGTTCTTTGTTCATGTTCTTTGTTTAAAAAACATGATATGCGTTAAAAATCAAACTTACCTACTGCAGCTGAAAGTTTAAATTCATTTGTAAATTTTTTATCTTTATTTGTAAAATGTTCAACTTTATTGGCAAAAAGATTAAATTTATCTGTAAAAAGATTGAATTTATCTGTAAAACGTTTAATTAAATTTGCAAAAAGATTAACTCTATTTGCAAGTAGTATATATCTTCGATTACACTGCCGTCATGAGGAGTTTCGGTTATGCCCTCAGCATGCACACCGTGAATTTGTGATGGATATGGGTAGTTCCTCCTTCTCGATTCTAGAAAACGCTGCAACTGGGGATATTCCAGAGGTTATTCAACGTACAGGATATCCTCTGGGTGTAGCACGTTGGTCGCCTCTCTCCTCTCTGAAGGAGGAGCTACTACATTTCCATCAGCTCCATTGTTATATGTTAGCAGAGCTTAGTTCCGACCCTCCCACCCTCCCCGTCTGAGTACCCCCCATTATTGACTTTCCTGGCTCCCCTAACCCCCCCCCCCTCCCCATTCTATAGGAAAAATTTGCAAAATACTTAAAAACTTCAAGAATTTAAAAATTAAATATATACTCCTGCCCTGACTCTTTGGAGTCCCCCTTCCACTCTGCTCCCCCCCTCCCTTGCCCTTGTTTTATGAAAGCCCCGGGAGTGTGATGGATATGGGTAGTTCCTCCTTCTCGATTCTAGAAAACGCTGCAACTGGGGATATTTCGGAGGTTATTCAACGTATAGGATATCCTCTGGGTGTAGCACGTTGGTCGCCTCTCTCCTCTCTGAAGGAGGAACTACTACATTTCCATCAGCTCCATTGTTATATGTTAGCAGAGCTTAGTTCCGACCCCCCCGTCTGAGCACCCCCCATTATTGACTCTCCTGGCTCCCCTACAACCCCCCTCCCCATTCCACAGGAAAAATTTGCAACGTACTTAAAAACTTCAAGAATTTAAACATTAAATATATACTCCTGCCCTGCCTCTTTGGAGTCCCCCTTCCACTCTGCTCCCTCCCTCCCTTGCCCTTGTTTTATAAAAGCCCCGGGATTGTGATGGATATGGGTAGTTCCTACTTCTCGATTCTTGAAAACGCTGCAACTGGAGATATCCCTGAGGTTATTCAACCTTCAGCATATCCTCTGGGTGTAGCAGATTAATCGCCTCTCCCCTTTGAAGGAGGAATTACTACATTTCCATCACCTCCATTACCATAAATTTGCGAATATGTTGTACAATGTTCATGTATGAACTGCCTTCGAATCATGGAATGTGTTGCACCCCTCATTAGTGGACACTCCTGCACTCACGTTAGTCTCTCCTGGTTGGTTATTTGGAAGTAATTCTCCTCGACAAATTTTGCTTCAACGAATCTCTTCACACCATCATAAGGAACATTTTCACCCCATTCCCATATGTTCTAATCAGCAACACGATGACTGATGAAATTTGGAAAGGACAACCCCATCTGCAAACAGGTGTTCATCGTTTACAAACCTTTAAAATGAGGTGCCACTTGGTATATGGTATATATATATATATATATGCAAATATACATGAATGATGTTCATGTTGATGTTGTTTTTGATTATCTCTTTTTGAGATATGAAAAAGCGCAAACTTCAGGAATCGTTTCAGAATGCCTCAACATAGATTTCAATGGAGAAATTTTGTGTACTCGAAAAACTTGTGATTTTTCCATTTTTTGCTCAAAACTTAGTATCAGGCACCCCAAAAACGCTCTCTAATTTTTACTTTCATATCTCAAAAATCTTGTAACAAATTTAGGAAGGGGGGGATACTTTTGGGACATCCTATATGTATACGAATTATGAATAACAATATTTAATCGGTTTCCTGTTTCAACCTGTGATCAAGTTATAACAATGATTCACATCTTGAGTATTCAGTATCTAATTATAGTTTTGCTGTCAATTCAGACTTTTTAGGAAGAAGTGGACTGAAAAATTAGTGTGAATCATATTCAAGTGAAGGTTCTGCCAACAGTGTAATAGATTCATTGAAGCACTTGATTAATATTCTACACACGTACAAGTCTATTTTTATGATATATCAATATCCCCCAATCAGTATGTATTGTCACGTATTCATCTGGATATTTGGAAAGGATAATCTCTTAGGACATGTGATATAGATAGTATCATTCCGTGTATACACACCACCGTAATCCCGTGGATAGATAGGAAAGAGATGGTCAATCCTCGTAGGTTATTAGGCCATTTTTATTATGTTCACACCAATTGGCATTCACGCTCTTGTTGTCATTAGGCCATTTTTATTATGTTCACACCAATTGGCATTCACACTCTTGTTGTCATTATTACACACACACACACACGCGCGCGCGCACTTTTTTTTACAGATCTCCCTTCAAAGGCGGAGGGGGCACACCATTGAATTTTAGAATAAATAAATAAATGAAATAAATTGGAGAGGACGCCCAGGTTTACCCGTCGCCGGCTCTAGGGATGAAGGAGGTCGCAGGAGGAGGAGGAGGAAGAAGTGAGGGATGAAAGGAAGTGCTAGCTTTGGCAGTAAGTACGTGCGAAGGAGGCGCAGCTTCTGCTGTGGCTTCAATGGAGTCTTGGTGACACCAGTTAGAGCTCCACCAAGGTCCACACGGCTTGCGGCAATGGTGACAATACCCATGAATTCAACTCCAAGTTACCGCCAAACCTCCAGCACGGATCGAGTGGGGATGGGTGACTGTCCTATGACAAAACACTTGACCACCTCCCATCCACCACCTTCACCTGATATTGGCGACCCGGCGGGACCAAGGAGACTGACCCGCACTTATCTGGGTTAACCACCAGACCACACCTGGCTAGCTGCTCAGCAAAGGCATTGAGGGTGATCTGCAAGCCCTTGCGGGTTTCAGTGAGTAGGATGACACCATTAGCAAAAGCCAACGCACTTACTCGCACCCCAGGGGCGATATGAAACCCTATTTCACCTGGCAGCTTACCCAAGGCCGTATCCACAACCAGGTTGAAGAGGAGTGGGGACAGAGGATCCCCTGGCGTACCCCGAGCCCAATGACAACATCCCCTGAAATCTCGTCTCCTGCCTCGAGGACCGTCACGCCTTTGTGGTACAGACAGGCAACATACTCAATTAAACGAGCAGGTGCCCCGACACCACGAAGACAATCGGTCAGGGCAAAATGGCTTACAGTGTCAAAGGCATTAGCGACATCCAGAGCGGCAAGATGGAGCTGCACTTTCTTGACACGGACACAGCGAAATGACACACACACACTGGAGTCGTATGAGGCGACCCTGCTGTTCTCCTCATTCCTGACTATTCAGTCTAAATCCAAATCGTACCTCCCCTTCTTTACTTTGGCTCACGGGACCACAAGACCCGGGACGGATTCCTGCTCCTCACGGGACCTTGCGCTCCGGGGAAATATCTCCTTCTTCCTTTGGTCTCACAGGACTTCGCGGGTAGAACCAGGGTTTCTTGAGGTATTTTGCGTTACATTTAATATTTCCCAATCGAAATCGGCTTTCGAGTTGTGTGTATGACTCGGAATCCAACACTCGATCACGTGCCACTGAATTGAATTTTTGACCAATTTCAAAGAATCGTGATTTTCAAGGGTCATCTAAGAAAACAGTAGGTACCTTGGGAAACATATATATTTTTAGCAGAAATTATTTATTTCATCAACGGTAAAATAAAACAACGTGGCCAACATTATAAAAGAATAGTTTTGGAACGTTGTTATCGTAAACTTCAAGTTTGAGTTTGCAATGCAATGAAAACTAGTGGGGAGGGGTGAGGATTATCTGGTTTTGATTTATTATTTTCAATAATTAACATTTGTCATTGACCAAGAAAAAAATTAATCCCCCACCCTCTCAAAATTTAATGGTTTACTTTTCGAGATAGGTAGATTCGAAAAATCAATATAAGAAAATATATTAAAAACTATAAAGTTCGGGTCATAAACAATACGTCAGCCGGTGATTAGCCAGTAACCTCTGCTCTTCATTCGATCTAAGGGGGAAAATTCAACAGTTGAAATATTTAAAAATTGAAATTTCCAACATTTTTGAAGGAAAATGGTAGTTTTTGTTCGATATAGATGGAACTCTCAATAAATCGAATGAGACAACCCGGAGCATTTTACTACCCACTGTTCATATAGTATCGATATTAATATATTTATATCACCCCCCTCCCCTTCCCTGAGCAGATGAGCGATATCTCTAGGTCAATGAACCACTTGCTACTTTTCATTTCTAACCGCTAGAAAGAGTGAGTGGTTGTATAGAAAATGGGACTCATACATCGCGCTGGTGTTTATTAGAAATCAGGTTTCTAATAAACCTACTTTAGGTGCTGCTTCCGAGTTTCTGATTTGTCTGGATATCTGTACCAGGATATCAGCTCTTTTTGCTTACAGAGGGCCTAGTGAAGTGTAGGTGTGCAGGAGTTTTATTTAATTTCATTAATTTATCCTCGGTGGTGGCTATGGACTAATAATTACGTTTAACACTTAAACAATAATAATAATAAATTAGAATAAATAATGATGAATGCGTTTAGTGAAATCATAGATCAGTGGTCTTTGTCGAAGGGATTTTAATAAAGAAATGATACACCTTTGTGTAATAATTTGCAGCGTTGTTTGTACACAGTTAAATACTTACACTGACCTACTACTTACGTATAAATAAGTACGAATTTACGGGTAGTTTTTTTCTCAATTTTATATCTCACATATGCGTAAAGACCCCATACCGATTTGAACCCGGGCTCCACAGCATCGAGTGGCTTCTGGTTGCGCCATAGACCACTTGGCCACAGAGGGCGCCCATGTATTCATGCATTTAAAAGACACATATTTTCTTTAACATTTGAACAGTGTGTGATTTTTCCCCATGCAATTCTAGGTGAAAGAAACATTCAAAAACCGCTAAATGCGTATTAAAGAATTAAGGTGTTTGAAAAAACATACAGGGTGCGGCAGAAAGAGCTCCCCGATAAAGAATGCTAATTAAAAAAAGAAAAAGTAGCTAGCTACACATTTTTTATTAAATTTATAAATTCTGCATATAATGCAGTTTTATTGTACGTAGTTTTAAAAATTACGTCACATAAATGTTGCCCTCCACCGGCGATGCACAAATTTAGCCTTTCACTAAAGTTTGCAATAGCCCTTTGGGTTTATTATCAGCAACTTCTGATCGTTACTGTGACATGCTGGAAAATTTTCTTGGGTCAAAACTTATTGACCTTTTTGCTGAACATTGAGAGGAAAATGTGTGGTTCCATCAGCAAGACGGAACATCAGCCCACCTCACGGCATTCTCTCGGCATTCTACGGGAAATGTTCCCTGGACATCTCATTTCCATTCGTGGTGACAACGGGTTACCATGTTTACCGGATTTGACCCCGTGTGATTTTTTTATGGGGTCATTTGAAGACCAAAGTTTACCAATACCGTTTCGGAACATTGAAGGAATTGAAGGCTGGGGTAACCCTTCAAGTGGCTGCTATTCCGCCTGACATGACCCAAAGGGCTACTGCAAACTTTCGTGAAAGACTAAATTTGTGCATCACCGGTGGAGGGCAGCATCTAAGTGACATAATTTTAAAAACCACGTAAAATCAAACTGCATTATACGTAGAATTTAGAAATTACAAAAAAATTGTGTATCTAGCTACTTTTTTTTAAAATTAACATTCCTTACCGGGGAGCTCTTTCTGCCGCAAGCTGTATATTCCTGTAAATACGAGGGTCACAAGGTCCTCATGGTGCGTGAGGTGTTCGCCGGGTTTTGCTGAAACTTTTCTTCTTTTGCAGACAACCGTTATTATGACGGCAGGGATGTAATCCCAAGTCGACCCTACGTGAAAAGTTCCACAGGTACCTATCCGAATGCTAATCCGATGATCTATATGTCCTCCTCTAGTTGGTGTTTCCTTTTTTCCGTGATGTGTCTGTGTGAGTGTATGGTAGATTGCTAGATTTTGTCGTACCCCTAGTTTTGTTATCTTCTTAGAAAAAACTGGTGAGTCGATTTGGTTGGATCTCTGTTGAAGATATCTGGTGCATGCGAAAATGTTTCTTCTGTAAAATATCTTGAGATGACTAGTATACTCTTCAAATTCATTGTTTAGCAGAGTATGTGTTTCACTACCATAACGAACGTGGTGGTTGTGGATGGAATCATGATTATGTCGAAAATAACCCCTCGAACCCTTCTTGATAGCTGGCATAAATAATAAATAAAATCCAAAAAACATGGTTTTAGCACAATAATTTACGAAGTTGCAGGCGTTACCTGAGAGACTAGAAGTAAAAACCTGTATGCAGGGTGTACACATTAAGGCCACACCACCGGCCTGGGTTCGATTCTTCTACTAATTTTTTATTGAAATTGTCTCCTAGAGATTTTTTTAAACGCTTAGTTTTCGAGTAATTTAATATTTAAGATTTTTTTCGTGTTTTCGACCTTATGACACTAAAACAGCCATAACTCCCTTAATTTTGCGAGTAAAATCAAATCTGAGGTTGGTTAACTGATTTGAAACTGTGTGCTTTCAACTTCACTTGAAATTAGACGCGTAAATTTTTGCAGGTAAACCAAAAAAACTGCGGCAAAATCTCAGCTTTCCAAAGGTATGATCAATTTTTATTTTACTTTGTTAAGTAAGGCTGAAAAGTATGTTTGTATGTTGAAAAACGTGTTGTTTTCTATGAAATCGAAGGTTTTTGTGAAAAATGACCCCCCGAAGAAAATACTAGTTTGGGATCGGTTTCTACGTATTTTTTCACGCTGAATCGAATGGTAACACTAGCAGATCTTTCCAACTCTGTTATAACCGAATTATACACTTCAACTAAATAGTTTTTTCCTTATATAAAAAAAAAAAAAAAAAGGTAAAACTGAGAAATGAACTAAAAACTAGTCAGTTCAAGCGTACGATTCGGTTAATCTGTTCGATTCAGCGTGAAAAAATACGTAGAAACCGACGCCAAACTAGTTTTCTTAGGGAGTCATTTTTCACAAAAACCCTCGATTTCACAGAAAAAAACCTCATTCTTCAAAATAATAACATACTTTTCTCCCCCAATTAACGAAGTAAAATAAAAATTGATTATACAGCTGGAAAGCTGAGATTTTGGCGCAGTTTTTAGGCCTACCTGCAAAAATTAACGTGTCTAATTACTGGGACCTATAAGCGTTGAATAAATCAAAGATTTTCAAAAACTGACCTATTTCACTTCTGATTTATCACCTGTTCAATCCAAGCGAAAAATTTTGACCTGGTATCAACGTGATAGGAAATTTCATGGCCGTTTTAGTGTCATAAGGTCGAAAACACGAAAAAAGCTTAAATATTAAATTACTCGAAAACTAAGGGCTTAATAAAAACTCTATGAGACACTTTCGATCAGAAATTAGTTGAGAATTCAACCCTGCCCGGTGGTGCGACCTTAATGTGTACACCTTGTATACTTTATTTGAAGACTTTACGAACCAAAGATTCAAATAATTTCCGAATAGATCACATCACAGCTCTTATCACTGGTTTTACCCAACATTATTGTAAATAATAATTACAAAATTAAATTAAATCACTCTGTTAGTCACAAAACAAAATATCTTGTAAAATTCACCATTGAGATGGAAACCTTCGGTATTCCGGTTAAAATATAACTGATACAATTTAGCCCAGCGTCGGCCGCATTTTGTAGACACTGTAAAAAAAATGACACCAGACGGCTGATTATTACATCAGATTACAAAAACCAGGCTGATTTTCATTCCAACGTTTTTATTACGCAAGGGCGGCGTATTGTAAAAAGGCTAGGCTTCTTACAAAAAAGTTCCAGTCATGCAGCATGGTCGTATGAGCGAATTTTCGTAGATTACCGTATTATATTGTGTTACTTTTTTTTGAAATTTGAGCACTTTGAGTGCAAAGAAATTGATAACCATAAATTTTAAGGCAAATAAACTCGTTCCGAATTATTTTCTACAATACAAAACAGATTTTAGATGTTTAGCAATTGTTCAGTTTTTTAAATAGATTTTTCAGCAAATATTAATGAAATTTAAGTACATTTTTCACCATAATTTTGTGAATGATTTTTTTACTTTTCTGGTTCACCGTTGCTTACCTTTTTTTGACTGAAATTCTGCTCAAAATTATACATTTAACAATTTTTGGCCGTTTTTAGCCATTTTTAATGATTGTTGAGCACATTTTTTGGAATTTGACCAACTTAATCTGCTCAAAAAGTGTTGGCATACGGACTCTTCCTTTCGTCTGGAAAGCTTGATTTTTTTGGCGCAAGAACTGAATTTTTATCTCAATCCTAAGGAGAGTTATCATTTGGAATGACACACACATATATGAGCGTTAAGCTCAAGGATTCGTTTCAGAATGTCTCAAAACGGATTTCAATGAAGAAATTTTCCGACAATTTTCATTTTAAAATTTTTGGAGTCATTGCAATAGCTTAATTTTCTACGAAAATTCGCTAACAGCAAAAATTGGTTTTGTACATCCATTCTAGTGTTTCTTGTTTCCTTAAACATAATTAGTTACCATCCTAAAGTAGAGAAATCCACTTATGGAAGTTGTACAAATAATTCATTTTATGTATGTGTACATGGAAGAGTTCTCTTTCGTAGATGGTTGTTCGTCTGTATGTGTAATTTGTACTTGAAAGATATGAAATGAGTTGAGCGACTATGTGCATGGTATAGAAACCAAAATGGGATTTTCGAATTTTCATTACAGTACATTTTGGTTTTTGAAAAGCATTGCAACACACGTGATAATCTAATGACAAAATTTCTCATGAGTAGAGGAAAAAGGTGCGTTCTGGCGCAGGGGCCAACACGGCGCAGAATAATAACCCGCACAACACATGCTACTAACCCGCATAACACATGATGGCTCACCTGCACAACGCATAAATTGAAATTTTCTGTAAATTGTGCTTATTGTGTTCATTGTGCTTAAATTATTCGCGGGGGTAGTAGGTTTCACGCCCATGTAGTTCTCCCCTATCTAGGGGGCGGCAGCAGCGGCTAGGAAGTAGAGCCTTGTTGGGGTTAATTGTCTCCTTCAAGGTGGTGTTTCCCCGGTCTTAACTACGGTCTATGGTCTATATGTTTACCATCGTACAACTGTACATTTGTCCGTTTATCGTAAGATCAAAAAATAATTAGGCGTTGACCGGGAATCAAGCAGGCGACCTCCTAGTCACCAGACAAGTGCTTTAGCCAATTTAGCCATGACGCCAGATGGTCAACATTGAATATAAGTGTTTCATACGATGCATGCAGCTTTTGATCACCCATCCCTAATGTAATATAGTAGAACAACGGTCAAATAAAGGTATATGCTGTTTATACTCCGCCGCCCCCTAGATAGGGGAGAACTACAAGGGCGTGAAACCTACTACCCCCGCGAATAATTTAAGCACAATGAGCACAATAAGCACAATGTACAGAAAATTTCAATTTATGCGTTGTGCTGGTGAGCCATCATGTGTTATGTGGGTTAGTATCATGTGTCGTGCGGGTTAGTATTCTGCGCCGTGTTGGCCCCCCTGTGCCAGAACGCACCTTTTTCCTCTACTCTCATGGCCTTTTTAAACTTTCCTTATGGACAGCTTCGAACCAGAGAGATTACCTAGATTGGTGATATGACTAACGTTGCTTTAAAACAACATTACACTCCATTACTTCTCATGAATTGTAGTTTCAACACGATTACTTATTTTAAATTAAGACTCTTCAATAAAACAAATTTTATAGGTAAATTAGGGTCAACTATAGATAATATAGATGGTGATAAATTTGAGAATTCTGCGAAATATGTATATTTCTTGTTATTAAGAATAGAATCGACTGCTTCCTTCTTTGGCGTTTGAGCCAATCTTTCAAGCTCAATCTACATGGTTCAGTATGAAAAACAAATGTGTTGCCAGATTTAAGTACTGATTAGTACCGCCTGTCGATTATTTCGATTAAATAGTGAAAAACAACTAACTAACAAGGTAATATGTAGACAGTGAACAGGGGTGCCAAATTTGCCTCCATCTACTCTCCAACTCATCTGGATGGGTGTGAACAGCAGTAGACACATTGGGGGAAAGATTGGTCGATTCGGCATTCTACAGTCATACAGTTTTTGTTTAAAATAAGTCCTTATAATATAGAATATTAGTGGCGTTTCAAATAATAAACAATATGCTATATAATTATTACAAGATACTACTAAACATTGGTGGAGGTTGCTGAGCTGTAACACTGTACCTTGCTAAGTGTAAACATTTCTTGAACCTTGCTAAATGCTATAAGTCTAGCACAATAAGGGCGTCAGGGAAAACTATAAGTATCTTTCACTCTTCCTCTCTACATATCGCATTTAACCCTCCTCCCATTTTCATCCTGTTACATGGTAGCAGAACGTCGTTTGGCAGAATCAAATTAATTCGAAGTTCCTCACACAAATATTCAGCTCAACCGTTGTATTCCTTTTACATTCAAAAGTTCCAATCCACCACTAACATTCTCATTAACTAGCCATCGAGCTAAATAAAGAAATTGTTTTTATCAAAATGGATACCTTGGAAATTTTTTTTAAATTGTCCATATTCAATTATCTTCAGGCAGCTATGCTATATTTTATGCGATTAATGCCTAGCGCCAGATTCAACCCATTTATCGCATTCCTACAACTAAATGTTCTTTAGTCTTTTCATCCATCTTCTGATATGTGCCAAATGAATTCATTTCTTCACTATTGCCATTAAAACATTGACTTAATAAATGAATTATATATTCAACTTTTGTGCCATCAAATTATTTTTTCAATTTCAATACCACCTGTGCAATGATCGTTACTTGACAAGTAAATGTTCTGTGGTAAAATCGATGGAGGTTTCCCTTCCTTGAAGTGTTCAGATGTTCTTCACTGAACGGCGCACAGCGGTCGGATGAGGGGGGGGGGGGGGGGTAACCTCAAATTTTTTAATTGATTGTACCCCACTTTCTATTGTATTTCTGTGATTCAGGATACCCGACGCACAAGCGTCTGAAGTGTGAAAACCCCGGTTTTTAGAGATTTTGCTCTACGTTAATATAGCCTAGTAGAACCTATAAAGTTGTAAATAAATTTCCCAACATTTTTTTCAAGTTCTCTAGTATCAAAATGAATAAAAAAGATTTGGTATAGATTTTCTATTGCGGTTTTGATGTTTTTTATAACACATATGTCGTGAAATAGTGTTTTTCTAAACTTCAAAACGTCAGAAAGTACCTTGCGCCGACGTGATTCTGGTCGTGTTATTCTTAGTAGGATGTCTCCTAACTATTCGCACTCCATCTTAAAACCCTGAGAAGAAGTGTCTGGAACATAATTATGTTGGCATGCGAAGGGAACTGTAAACAGCAATAAAACCAGGAAGCTCTTGTAAAGCATATATAGTGCAAAATAGTAAAAAATTTGTACTATAATGTGTTATGGTATTTTTATAGATGTAGTTGAGTATTTTATATTTTTATATAAATCGCTACAAACATCATACATAGAAGAGTATTTTTCAATTTTTAGGGATGCAAACTGATATTTCATTTAAAAAAAGTTAGTTTTATTGCATGAATACTCCAAACACCACACGAATTCACAAATCAAGTTCTGGTTGGTTCTGGTGATGTTCTCCTTCATTATCACCGCTCCAATTTGAAAAAAAACCCCAAAGTCTAGATAAATTATTAATTCTAGATGCTTCAGACTAGTCTAGATTGATTCAGCGAGTCAAAATCCTATAGGGATGACCTTCATTCAGAAAAGTTTCGATGGCACAGAACGTACATAAGGGTTTTTCCGTTTTCAGAAGTAATGGTTTTCATAAATTTTATAAGTTTCTAATAAATTTGGAAATTTGATGCAACAACGCCAGAATTAGACCGTGTCTACTTACGAATTAGTGTTGAATTCATGGTGTTGGTCTATGGGAATACCTGTAATGATACAGCAAAGACATTTAAGGCGGGCCGAATGAATTTGGCAGCTCAGGCCTCTAGACTGTGGCAACGAGAGGTGATGGATAGAGAGGAGTTACTTTTTCAAAGGTGAGAGGCTATTAATTAGCCTGCTGTACCCAGAGGACATCCTGAAAGTTGAATAAACCTAAGGGATTGGGAAACCTCAATCCATCACACTTCAGGCGCTTTCAAAAAGTAGAGAGGGGGGTGGGGAGAGTGGAAGGTGGGTTCCAAATAGGCAGGCAGGGGTGTGATTTAAAACTGTTGAGGGTATAAGTTTTGGGTTTTTGCCCATTTCACCTATGGAAAATGGGGGGGGGGGGGTTAGAAACCAAGCTCTGCTACCATGTGACAACGAGAGGTGATGGAAAGAGAGGAGTTACTCTTTCAAAGGTGAGAGGCTATTAGCCTGCTACACCCAGAGGAGATCCTGAAAGTTGAATAAACCTCAGGGGTATCTCCAGCTGCAGGGTTTTCAAGCATCGAGAAGTAGGAACAATTCCTATCCACCGCAAGACGTACGGCATTTTCTTTAATCACTCATTCTTTAAAATCTTGTAACGCCTAACCCAGTAATTCCGAAAGTTGAAACTTTTAGAGAAGTTAGATTTTAGTCTATAGAAGGAAGGGAATAAGGATGAAGCACAACGTAGCACATAGTATCTTTATCTCTAAAAGCCTCTTATAAACTCGTTAAAATGACAATTTTATCCTGTTAGTTCGTTAAATAGCCTTCTCATAAAATATACATATTTTTTAATTATACCTATTTTTTAATAAATATTTTTTAATTATATCTGAAAATATCATGGGGTAAACGAATTTATTCTGACATTTGTAGTCAGCATGAGACATTTTTGAAAGTTGAGAATTTTTTAGGCGATGTTCTCCAATTTTCTACCTCCGTTCGTTGTTCTTGCCAGAAAAGATATTTTTTACCTCAAAATCGATATTGTAGTGAGATTCTGCAGAAAATATATTAGAGGAAACTGGGTCCAGGCGAGCAAAATCTTCACATTTTGAAAATAGGGTTTTCGCCGCCTCGGCACCATTATACACTGCCAGTCCCGTTTTTCTCTCCATGACCTTCTTATCCGCCATATAAGTTTGTTCGGTTCTCGGTGAGGAAGAAGACGATTTGGGATTCCGTCCAATTATTGGATCGCCTGCTCCCAATATTTTTGCTGAGCGTTGGTTTGGATAGGTGGTGATTCCAAGTACTCCAATCTTGCAGTGTCAGAAATATATACCTTTCACATATCCTCCCAATCTGTTTTAGTTCCGAGGAAGTGGGGGATCTTATTCTTCTTGTGTGTCTCCACATGGTATATCTAATTTTTTTAAATTCAAATTACTTACAGCATAGAGAGGTACAAAATTATATTAGATCCCCCACCCCTCATAGACACCAGCTATGTCAATATACATCCATGGCACTTGAAAGCTCAAAATGGCGTACAAAACATGCATTTCAACAGGTTATTACAGAACAAAATAATTCATTAAACAAATTTGTTAATCGCTATGAATTCGTACCTCATAGCAACAAAATTAATATTATATTTCAACTCCTAAAATGGATCGTAAAGTTCAAAAAGTAAAATTCTGTTACCCCCTGTTCTGTTACCCTTTTTATGGTTGTATACGAAAAAAATCGAGTCATGATCGTATGAGCGAATTTTAGTTAATTTTGCCGTATTATAATGTGTTACATTGTTTTGAAATTTGAGCACATTGAGTGCAAAGAAATTTTCAAATACCAGAAATTGGGAAAAACTTTTTCTAAATTATATTCTACGATTCAAAATAGATTTTGGGTTTTTAGTTGTTTTTTTCCCCCAGATTTTATCAATTTTTCAGCAAATATTAGTTAAAGTTAGTTGTAATGGCCACAATTCTTTCACCATTCGTTTCACCGTCGTGTTTAACACTACAAAATCTTTAAAATGAAGTGTCACTCGGCAAAAAATGGAAACATATTCTTCGAAGTACCCGATACTACCCCCTTCAGGTAGTCCAAAAACTCTTGGATTTTTTCCTGATTTTTATTTGCTTAAAACTTAGTATTGGGCACCACCCAGAAACCCAGAACCCCCCCCCCCCCCCCCCCCCCAAGTTTCACTTCGATATCTCAAAAATTATGGGGGATAGTTAGAGGGGGGGGGGGGGTTACTTTTGGGACACCCTGCATATGAAACTTTTGATTTTCTGTAGGATTTCCTAAATTGCTTGGGAACATTCAAAACAAAAATGACAATTTCTTCTGAAGGTCTAAATATTCGTAAATTTGTTGAAAATTAGTTGTGGGGTTTTAGAGTTGCTTGTTGGCTCTTTATTCACTAATTACGAAAACCTAGTTTTCCTCTCTGCATTCTAACCTTCCTGAGGCTTAAATAGGAAAATCCCTACACACACACACACATACACACACACCACACACACACATGCATATATATATATATATATATATACGAATTTTGATAAAAATTTGTCAAACAATTTTCGAAAAATTTTCCACGAAAATTTGCTAAAACGCATGTAATACATTAGGAACATCAAGTACAGTGAAGCATTGATTCATATTTTTATTTCAGAGGGTATTTCGTTTTAGATAACCGGATTCGAGTCTTCACATAAGTTTTTCAACTATCGCGTATTCGATTTTCACAGATGCCCTCGATGCGTTTATATATATAATTCATGAAAATTGTAATTTAAGACGATATTTTAGTGCCTCCAGATCACCTTGGAGTTCGATAAATCCTTCGCGAATATTATTTTCGATTACCTAGACTTTTAAATTTCAACAAACACTTCATTTGGGAAAACAAAGTTTAATATGAGTCTTAGTTATTTTATGTCAGCATTTCAGTACAGAAAACCAACACGAAAATTGGAGATCCCAGAAGGTAGAGTGACACAGATAGACACATGCATTCAATTGTCTGATGCGTAATTGCCGGGCGTCTTTCAGTCCCAGAAAAAATGACAGGCCATCGATATAACGCGCATTACCCTTCGAGTGTTGGGAACGTTATACCCTAATTCCGCACATTTTCATTATTTGTTCTCGGTTATGTACACTGGAGAACGCTTGAAGATTCTATTAGGCCTGTTGTATATATAAACACGATTAAACACCGAGGAGAAACTGTCAACCTTCAGTTGGCCCAAAATTATCTTCACCTACCTTCGCTACTACTTTCTATAATGTTTATTTTCAACGGAATAAATCAACTGTTCGCCTTCGAAAAGTTCTTATTACTTACATTTTTTCGAAATACATACAACTTCTTATAGCTTCTCCTGGCATTCTACGTAATCGCTTACACCGCGAGGACTTATGGGAAAATGTTGCTGGTTTAATGATAACATCCCTGTTATTGATCCAAAAATTCTATCCTTCATCCTTGATAATGTTTTTATGATTTGATAAAAACCCATTTTGTTTCTCTAAAATGAGCTTTTTAGGGGGATAAAAATTCAAAAATTAATATAATAAGATCAGTAGAAACATTGTGTTCCCTTGCACAATCTGAATGAAAATGAACCTTTATCACATCTGGATACCGATATTTCTGGTACCTTGTGGGATGGCGTATCTTTTTTTGAAATATACCGTTATAAAATTCTTTCATTTATAGTTATGTATCTTGATAGTACAATTCCTTTTCGAATTTTGTAGTAAGCATACCGTTCTACACCTATCATAAATGTTGTTCTGATAGTGCGAAAAAGAGAATAGATTACTCTCAAATCTAAATCTATCTGTTCGTGTTTATTCTTCTATCTTCTCCCGATTTTCAGATATAATCCATTTAACTCGATCTTGTTACTACTTTTGTAATTTTTGTTTCATTTTCTTTGTGTCGCGCCTTATATACAGGGTGCGGCAGAGAGGACGGATGGTTTTTAAAAAAATCATAAAATAGTTAATTTTTACTAAAAAAAAAAAAAAATTTATTGATGCAATCAGGTTCGCAAGGAAATAGCATTTGAGACAGTCAAGTGTGAAAAATCACATCAGGCATGTGGTGGCCGAAATCGTTGATGCAGTGCTGGAGGCGTTCTTGGGCGTTATCTCCAACATACTCTCTCAACTTGGGCGACTTCCACACGAATTGCGTGCTTCAATTCGTCCAGAGTTCGGGGCTTGTTCTCGTATACTCTAAGCCTTGAGGTGTCCCCATAAGAAAAAATCGCATATGGATAAATCTGGGGACCGAGGAGGCCAATGAACATCGCTAAACCTGGAAATAAGGCGACCAGGGAAGAGAGGGCGAATATCGTCCATTGATGCTCTGGCTGTGTGGGCGGTCGCCCCATCCTGCTGGAACCACACACGTCGGGTTGCAACACGTCGCCGTCGTAATTCAGGGAAAAAGAAGTTGGTGATCATTACGACGTAGCGTTATGTTGGAGAGAGTCTACGCGAACTTCCAAGAACGCCTCCAGCACTGCATCAACAATTTCGGCCACCACATGCCTGATGTGATTTTTCACACTTGAATGTCTCAAATGCTATTTCCTTGTGAACCTGATTGCATCAATAAATTTGTTTTTGAGTAAAAATTAACTATTTTATGATTTTTTTAAAACCATCCGTCCTCTCTGTCGCACTCTGTATAAGCATTGAGCTAATGGAAGACTAGAAATTTTCTTTAAGAAATCGTAATCCTTTTCTATTTATCACAGTGCATGATAGAGTTTTCTCGAATATCGTAGAAATCTTTTAACAATTTATTGACTGTAGCCATGTAATACTTTGACAGTTTTCTTTGCTGTTAGTTTATAAAGATGGATAAACTTCTTAGCCATTACACAAAGTTTTTGGCTTTAAAGTATTGTAAGCTAGTTGCTGTATCTGTTGTATTTTAACTGCGTATGCCCTACCATTCATTTCGTTCCTTCTCATCAACATGAATACATTCATGGTATTATTCTTCTAACACTTCCATATTGATCCAATCACAGCACAGGTCATCCCGTGTACAAGCACACTGTCTTACATCTCATCCTACATTACCAGTATAAAATAAATGTTCATGGAAGGTAATTGATTCCACCCTTTAATATTACAAATTACAACATATTTCACTTTTTTGGGACACTTCTTGGGGTGTGTAATAGTGATGTTCACCTCCTGTTCCCAGGTCCGGAAGAACCAAATCTAGATCTTAGCCATTTGAGTGCCGAAGAAAGAGCTTTAATACAAAATGTAATGGCTAAAGCTGAAGCGATGGAGCCACCCGCAAAACCAGTGTGAGTTGATTTCATGTTTGACTATAATCATAGGGCCAATAAATACATGTAGTAGTGTCACCGAAAAATCCTTCGCAGAATCAAAGATCTCTAGGTATACCCAGCTGAGAACCCAGCACATTTCGATTGTCAATTATCAAACTACGTAATTCAAAACTAAAATTCTCGTGGTCTATTTCATTTGATTTTCGCTCACTTTTTGATGTGTCAAATGGATATTTTTGATTTTAGGCCTATTGTTGAACAAACTCAGCAAAATCAATATAGAATGGGTAGTAACAATGGAACCATGGATTCAGGGAGGCAAGACAACTTTGGTGGCATACAGCAAAGAAATTTTATTAACCAGTCCGATCTACAAAATGCCAATAGCTTTCAGCAACAGCAGCAGCAGCAGCATCAGCAGCAACAACAACATCTGATGCATCAAAAACCCGAGTCTTTCCAACAATCTCAGGAACAGTTCCAGAGGCCGCAGGACCAGTTTCAAAGATCGCAAGAACAACAGTTCTCAAGGCCGCAGGAACAACAATTTCAAAGGCCCCAAGAACAACAGTTTCAAAGGCCGCAAGACCAGCAGTTCCAAAGGCCTCAAGACCAACAATTCCAGAGGCCTCAAGATCAACAGGTCCATCAAAAACCCGACAATTTTCCTTACAAGACTGAACCGTATCAACAAAATCAAGAACACTTCCAAGGGATGCCGGAACACCTACAACAGAGATTGGATAATTTTCAAGTAAAACAACAGGATCTTGTGAACTCATTGGACAACGCAGGCGGAAACACGAGAAAGGAATTAGGGCTTCAAAGGCAGGACAGTTACAATACGCAAAAGACTAACAGCCCCTACTACCATAATTCTGTGAGTATATGTATTTACTTATTTCAAATCGACCATATAACGGTCCATAATAAATCTGTATATAACGAATTTCTGGTGATTTCAGATTGAGGATATTCTCATATCATTTCTAGCATCAATCTCGTTATATTTTTTTCTTGAATTAGATGCCCCTAAATAATTCTCACTAATCAATGTTATAGTATTAGCGAATTAAATTGAGAGGTACAAAAAGGATGATGACAACCTGAGGGTTGGAACCCAGTTACTGGTGATTTGGAAAAAGTCCTACAGAAATATTGTTGTCTTGATTGATCCATAGGATTCTCTAAAAATCAATCATTCAGGAAGCATTTTAACCAACTCGTGGCAATCAAACATAAATGACTAACGTGTCACTCGGTAATACTATAACTATGTGGATTCAATTTTCCAGAAACAAGGATGAGTTACGCATATCCCATTATTTTTCGTATTGCTAACCAGTCTACCAAAGTACGAGTAGTTTAACGTACAATTGTACGTGATTGTGTACAGTATTGTATGATGAATTTCCACAATTTTCATCCGATTGGATTAAATCTTCAGGGATTTCTTGGGTTGTGACCCAGACACTCCAGCGACCCAAATCAAAATTGTTTCACTGGCCTTTTGTTAACGAATTTTTAGTACTACCTAGTTGAAGGGGATTTCCCACTCTGGGGAACTGCTACACCACTGCTGATGTCAGTCGGAGCATGCTAGTCTAGCGGCATGTATTGCTAGGTGCTTGTCTGAAATGACAGACAAAGAAGTGATTCGAGCAACCATGCCGAAGTCCTCTCAGACTCCTGTTTTCTGTTATTCTTATAAATGTGATCAAGTGAAATTGTTTGAATATTTTTTTGACCAGTAAAATACCACCATCCCAAATGACCAGTCCAAAACGGACTGGATAGCATCAATTTTCTTGCTAGCATCTCAAATGAGTTCTGGAGTTTTTGCAGCCAAATTAAAAGGTTCTATTTCCCATCGGGAAATTTCTATAACTCATAGCGCAAAGTTTTTGAATCCGTGGCAATGGGTACACGGAACACAAAACAAAGTTACCATAAAAAGAAACTCGAGTGAGTAAACAAGAAAAAGTAATAGAAATCGTACAGAGAGTTAATTTTTACTTCTACATCTACTAGCTTGACTCAAGCAGACCATATGGTCACTATCGTCTATGTACTGCCCCTGTTTGTTCTATGACATCTAAAATGTGTTCAATGTGTGTTTAATATAAATTTCTATTGATTTTTGTTCTTAAGTCTAATATCTCCATATTTTTTCCTAAATTCCGTCAATTTTCTTCAATAAACTTCCAGCATAACAATGAATCTTTTTTGGTTTTTTACATGGAATTTGAACACTTTTATTGCTCATGTTGATTTATGTTATTAATGCTTTATGATCCTTGAAGCATATGTACATTCACAGAAATATGTTCAAAATCAGTTAAATAAATTAATGCAATTTAAAAAGCAAATAGGTCCTGTAAATTATCTTGTGTTATTGCCTCGAAATTTAATATATTCACTAACAATATATCCACCTATAAATTCAGAATTCGAGCTTGATAATTTCCTATAACGATACCTAACGATATTTAACTCATTGTTGAAGATTTGTATGCTTCACATGAATTAATTGGAAGGTACTGGAATCTTTGAATGGTTCTAAACACCCAAGAAGAATCCGTTTGTTTACAAAGTCAACCAAAAGGTCTCCACAGACCAGGCAGGACGAAGGCGCAAGGTGGCAACGAGAGTTCATGCCAGACTCCATCCTTAATGAGCAGTTATAATGAATTAGAAAATTGTATAATCGAAACCGAATTAATAATTATGTTGCTCTATGGTCGAGGAAAAATTGTAAGGTCGAAAGCTATGTTGTGAGAAAATAATTTATTCACTTAAAGAACTTAACCATGTAAACTTACAAGTTCAGTGCATAGACATTGACTTCTGTTTTGGGTCAATAAATCACCGCAAATTTACCTATGCCACTGATATTTTAACTTTTTTTACGGCACTTTTTTTTAATATACACATTTCTTGGTAACGAAAGACGATATACATTGTCGACTGAACGCAATATTTGGACTCAGGTATATATTTTCGGGGAATAAAATAAATTTCACGAATCATGGTTGGCATTTAACACTCGATCTCACAACTCGTCCTGCTTATCGTATGGAAGCCTTTAGAAAGAAGGAAAAATACAAACGTTAACAGGTGAGTTGACGCAGGGTGATGAAGCCCGGGAAAAAACTGTTAGCAGTTTCAACCGTTGTACCTCACCTCAGTTCATTCAATTACGACGACTAGGTTGGTCTACGTTGGTTGTCTGAAGATCATACCAGAAATCTTTAATGGAACAGCTGGAATAGTACAGCTTGTTGATCTGGGCTAAGGATGTTATTATGATACTAGGTTCGTTTGTGCTGCTCCTTCCTTTTTGCTTAAACAGTGCGTATGCACAAAGTCAAACTAACAGCTATTACATGTAAGTCATTTAAAAGTCACCAAATAAATCCTCTAGTGGTTCCTGACGACTTGCTCGTGACATGAAAATGGCTGGAAGGGCACTATATATATCACCGAATATATATGTCGCAGTCGCTTCGTTTACTTAGTCATTACCTTGAATGACTAAACATATAGCCAAAGTACATAGAAACCTAGCTAGTTGCATGGGAACCTAGCCAATAATCAGATTCCTAGGGTGTTTTATAAAGATAGTGTGCTCTTAATGAAGTGCCAAAAGGGTTTTAGGCTGTTAGTAAAAATACTAGTAATTTGGCAATATGTCTAGTCATCTAAGGTAGTCATTTAAGTTGACATCGCAGTCACATACTTATATCCAGTCACTTGACCAAATGCCAAGGAGGGTAGCCCAAAAGATAAGAAGTACGTGATCTCTGATACTTGATGACAAAATGACGATGCATGTTTGATCCTTAATAGTGAGCTACATTTAATCAAACGCATAGACGCATCATGAAATGCCTAGGCATTTGATCAAGCGTCTAGTCGTTTGGTGAAATTCTTATTTTTGGGCAACCTCCCTAGGCATTTGGTTAAGTGACTGGATATAAGTATGTGTCTGCACCGGATATACTACCAGTGGAGATGTACCACCATGACTACTATACAATCAGAGATCGGCCCATATGGTTACTGTGAACGCCCTAGTGACTTGAAGCTGGACTGCAAGTCGATTTTTGGACAGCACGAACGAACCTATTGCTACTTGAAGGCGTGAAGACGGGACCAGAGCAGTCACTATTATGGCCTCATCTCGCAAAGCTGCTTGGAAAATTGCAACAGCTCCACACAAAAAAACTCTCTGCTAGTCACGCTGCGTCACAACACCAACGTTTACCTGCAAGTGACCTTTACCCTGCATCCCCATTTCTGAAAATTTTCAATTAAATGCCAGCATTTACCTACAGATAAGGTTCTCTATGTCCGTAGTGTTGGGAAAATGGTGAGAAAGATGATGTCGGGAGAGGAGGAGGAACTGTGCTGCCGGGAGACTGTGAGTATTCCACTCCTTCCCCTCAGTCCAATTCTCCAGAGATCAGACTATCCCCGTCCCCTCCCCCCGGCTCCCCTTCCTCAGAAGACAACAGGACAGCGACAGGACTGTTAGCTCCGACGACTAAAGATGAGATCAAGGCTCATCTCACTATGGAAACATTCTACGACCACAGTCCAGGGGAAGTATACACAATCCCAGAGGAAGAAGATGAAATATCAAGCCCGACTAGTGACGGTGTTACAAGTTTGAGAAAGCGCCGCCTCGTCGGAGGTAACCCTCTACCCTCCCGCCTCACTCAGTTCTATCATACCTCACTCTCGTGTCTCTTCCATTTCTCTGTCTTTCTCTATACATTTTTACCCTCCTATTATCCCCTTTTTCCAAACGTCACTTATTCTACATGTTTCGGATTTTAAAACGTCCCCCATCTTTCACCGCAGCAAGTTTATATTGAAGTAACTCAGTTAAAACGCTGATTGATTGAAGGACTCTTCATTTCTGAACAAGTTGATGTCCTGATATACGTATTTTAAACATTTCACAGAAGAAAACTATAATTCTATTTTTAACCCCAATGTAAACTGTACGACTAAATTACATTTAGACCAGAGGTTTTCAAGCACTTAAGTACCTGCAGACTACAGCCCTAAAAATAAAGTAGGTAGGTGCCATTTGAGGGATATTTGCCATTGAGGCCGCAGCGTTACAGAGTAGATACGATGGTCAAATTTACTGAGCCAAAGCATTTTTTTCAGAAATATAGACCTCCCCCCATGAAATTCTCCATTCACTCCACCGTAGATAATCCCAGTAGGGGAACAGTTTGTCAGCTAATAAAACACACGCATGGTAAATATACAGGAGAAATAATATTATTTCTATATTTTGGAATGAAAAATATCGAAAATACATTCAATTTTTATATATATCACACAAATCGAAAATATGAAACACAAATTTTCACTAGTTATTACCTCATCAGCCGTTCATTGCAGAAATGACGCTCCTATTTTGAATTAAATTCAACATTACTGAAATAAATTAAACATCTTTTACATCCTCTCGAAGTATTACAAAAAATTTAATTTCCAATGTAAACTTGCATGGAATACTATATTCATTTCAAATGCTTAATTGAATATCGTTCTTAACATCTTTGTTTGTTTCGGAGAAGAAAAAGTGTGTAGCTAGGAAGTGAATCACTTGTACTGAAGGCCAGTTTTAAAACTTCTTGGGATTTTTTCAGCAATTGAATTCAGGAATCGCAGGCAGAAACAATAATATTGTGAAACAGGCCTTAGTTTCCTTAGCACCTGCTGTGAGAGATGTTATCGTATTTCTTCTTTAGCATTCATTGATGAAACCCCATTATGTGCAAAAGATAAACAGTGAAAGCTAAGAAGTGAATCACTTGTACTGAAAGCCAGTTCTAGAACCTCTCGGGATTTTTTCAGGAATTGAATACAGGAATAGCAGGCAGAAACAATAAGTGTGAAAGAGACCTTCGTCTCCTCAGCACCTTTTGTGAGAGATCTTATCGTATTTATTCTTTAGCATTCATTGATGGTTAGAACAGTTAGGTACGACTGGGAGTACAGAAACGACACCTCCAGAGACGGTAATCTGGATTGCTGTTGTTGGATGCTTGAGATGATGGTTACTGGAATTAGTTATGCACAACCTTTTGTGGTGATGGATACATAATGTTGGATGGCCCAGTTGTATTAAGATATAATATCCTATAGCAACTACTCCAACGATCAGCGATGAATAGTAGGGAGACGTTGTGGTTGACGGCTCTTCAACATTAGGGTATTTTGATGGGTCAGAATCTTGCCCATTAAACCGCATATTATTATTTCAATTTCTCGATTACCTGTTTTGAACCCAAACGTATCTGTTTTCCAGAATTCCAATTTTCACCCATTTCCAACAAACTTTTTGGAAAGCTTCCACCTCTGAGATGAAAATATATATCGAAGAACAAAGGTAAAATACCCCATTGTCGGAGATCGCCCAGAACGGTTTAGCGTATCGAGAGTTTGGTTTACTTCCACGTTCGTGTTCAATGTACATGTTGATGAACAGCTGTTGAATGGCGGTCTAATTTTATTAACTTCATCAATGACAGTTTTGATTAATTTCCAACTGTTGGCTTTAAAGAGTTTAAAATCTCCAATCATCGATATCTGTCAGTTTAAAACAGTATAAGACCCCAGAATGGGGGGGAGAAAACGATGGGTTTCTTTTCTGCCATTTCTGGCTGGTTATTTTCCCCCGTACGAAATTCCATAGTTCGTTGAGAGATATTACATCGAAAAAGGGTTGGGACCAAGAACAGGTGTTCGTGACCTCAAAGACCAATAAAAACGAAGCAGAAATCGCACCACGGGATAGGAAATTCACGACTTACACAGTTCTTGCCCCCAGTTCTTCGGCTGCCTCTGGGTTTCCTCTAGCATGACAGGTCAGAAACCGACGCGTAAAGCTATAGGCAGGGTTCATAATGCGATACAAAATTATCGCACTTGCGGCTGAAACCTTCTTTACAAACAAGATCATTCCTCCAAAATGTTAGAAGGCTGTAAAGTTAGGAAAGAGACAGTTAAGCGGTGAGCATGCACGTGCCAATATCACTGAGGAAACTACCCTATTTTTACCATATCCCTCTCAGTACTCACCTTCTTTAATCTTTCACATATAGGTGCTGACTTTTGCTAGAAAAGGTATTAATATCTATTAAAACACAAAAAATGAGTTTTTAAAAATAGTTTTTCACTATGATGTCGTCCGCGAGCAAGTAAGAGTTGAGTTGTGCAAACCCACAACGCTATAATGTCATATGACATCAATCAATGAGCGGAAAGATGAGTTTCTTGAAAGGGTCAGAATTTCAGATTTTTGACTTTGTATACCGATTTAGCACCTTTAAAAACACCCAGGCACCAATTTTCAGCTCAAAAATCTATTTGGTTGGGCCGTAATGCGCGATTAAGATTTTGGTGGCTTCAAAACAGTTTTTCAGTCAACCCGTCACTAACCGGAGACCCCTCATATATCAACTTTTTTACTCGAAAGTCTGGATCTCTCTCTGTTATTTGAAATAATATCAAATATAGGTTCAAGAAGCAGATTCGAGTTAAGGCAAAGTCTCATTTCAATATACTAAAATGGTGGGTAACTAACACAATAGCAATTTTTTCATATGATCTATTCCAAAACATCCATCATGAGCCTTTTTTGCTAGGGATAACTCTAAAACGAAGTTGATAGATTCAATTTAAAAATAATCCTCAGGTCACGACGAAAGAAAGAAAACAAGGAACCTAACTAAAAAACCAAATGGGACTGGAGGACCAAACTGCAAAAAAGCTATAAACCCAAAACCTTTTTTGAATCGCAGAATATTATTTATAACGAGTTGTGTGGTCATAAAATCGGTAGTGAACAATCTCTTTTCACTCGAAGTGCTCAAATTTCAGTACAATGTAACCTAATAAAATACGAAGACTGACGAAAACTCGCTCACACGACTGGAACGTTTTAGCAAAATTTCGTAGAAAATGAAGCTATAGTGCAATGGCTCAAATAATTTTAAAATCAAAATTTTTGAAGCATCCGTTCAAAGCATCCATTCCATTTTGAAGCATTCTGAGACGATATATATATATATATATATATATATATATATATATATATATATATGAATATGTGTGCGTGTGTGTGTGTGTGTGCGCGTATGTGCGTGCGTGCTTGCGTGTGTGTGTCTCATTCCAGAAGATAACTCCCTTTAGGATTGAGATAAAAATCCCATTCTTGCGCCCAAAAATCAAGCTTTCTAAACGAAAGGATGAGTTTGTCTCGCCAACAATTTTAAAGTAAAATTAAATTGGTCAAATTTCAGAAAAATTACTCAAAAAATCACAAAAATGGCTAAAACGGCCCAAAATATTTAAACTTATAATTTTTAGCAAAGTTTCAGTTAAAACAAAATTATCAATGATTAAGTAGGGCATTTTGCACAAAATTATGCTGGAAAATGTACTTAAATTTCATTAATATTCGCTAAAAATCTTTGAAAAAAACCTAAAAATTCAAAAAATTTAGAATAACCGAATTTTATTTAGTACAAGTTTTTATGCCATAATACTCGCATTAGTTTTTAACAATTTCTTTTAACTGGAATTGCACAAATTTTAATACGATTTAACATATTATATAATACAATAGTACGAACCTATTATAATACGAAAATTTGCTCATACGATCATTCTTCATGACTGGAACTTTTTTTAGTAGCTACATTTTAAACAATGTTTAATGATATGAACCCTTCCTATGATTAGCTGTTCGATATAGCAATGGGTAGCATTAAAGTGGTAGGGATGTTCATCATGTACTATTCATTATCGAGATGATGTTGACAGGAAATCAAAATACCAAACCAGATTTGCAGGTTTTAATAAATCACATCACGAACCACCGCAGAATGTTCACTTGTGTAGTCGAGTTAGCTCCCTTGAAATTCAAATGCTGCTGTTGGAAGACGTGTTGTCCCTAACACGTCATGAATACCCACCACCAGCAAATATCTCTCGCTGTACGAGGTTGGGTTATTGGGTTGGGACTCTGCTCACGCAATGTAGTTCTATATACCTACCGAATAAAAAATGTCTCTAATAATAATAATAATTCATCTTGTTTCACTCAGCCACTCGTCAACGTACGAAAGTACACGCATTTTAAAAAATTAGGCAAATACAACGTACTACGTCAAGGGAACTGCAAATACTGAGGAAATTGAAACTACTCAGTCATGCAGCATGACTAATAGAGCGAATTTTCAAAGAAAAGTTGTGGATAACATTTAATTAGGCACTTAAATTCTGATCATTGAGGCCAACCATGTCCTACTGTCAAAAGGCCAACCATGTCCTACTGTCAAAATTTGGTCAATTATGGGTATTTTTCACATAACAATCAATTTTCTCATTTATTATGAATTTTAGAGATCTGGGAGTGCTCGCAATCGGCTAAGTACTGAAAAATACTTCCGACTGTAACACACCCCACATGCCCTTTTGTAACAAAACAGATTTTTCAGCATTTTTGGGTCATTAAATTGTAGTAAATTTGAGCCCGAAATTCTGGATCGATCAGGCTGCCCAATAAACTTGACCTGTCATTTGCAAGGGATTTATCGCCTGAAAATATTCCCTATAAATAAATGAATATATATATAGACGAAGTTAAAATCTAGGATTGTGTTCTTCCATGTATGAAACGGGTTTGTAGGGGGTCCCCGGACCTTCAAACCCACTTTTGAAATTTCGAAGCTGAATAAATCATTTTTAGCGAATTTCCGTAGAAAATGAAGCTATTTCAATGGCTCCAAAAATTTTTAAATCGAAATTTTCGAAAATTTTCTTCATTGAAATCCGTTTTGGGTCATTCAGAAACGAATCCTAGAGTCTAGAACTTTTCCATATATATATATATATATATATATATATATGTCCTTCCAGACGATAACTCTCCTTAGGATTGAGATAAAAAATCCGTTCTTGCGCCGATCGTATGACCGAATTTTCATAAGTTATCGTACTATATTATTTTACATTGTTTTAAAAATTGAGGACTATTCGCTAAAATAAGAAATAACCTCCATGGTCTAGGAAAAGAAATGGTTAACTACGTTCTAAAACTATACGATCTAAAAATGCGTTCATTTTTATTTATTTTTTATTAAGGTTTAAGCGGCACCTCAACCTGAAAGGTCATTAGCGGCAGAAAAAAAATACGTTTTTAAACTCGATCTAATAAATGTTCTGCGATTCACAAAAGATTTTGGATTTTTAGCATTTTTTATTTATTTTTCGGCAAATATTAATGAAATGTAAGTATATTTCCAGCATGAATTTGTGCATAAATTTTTAAATGTTTTAGTTCATCGTTGATAAACTTCTTTTGACTTAAATTCAGCTAAAAATATAAACTTAACAATTTTTAGCAGTTTTAGCCACTTTTAATGATTTTTGAAATTTGACCAATAGAATGTGCTCAAAAATTGCTGCCCAACGAACTCATCCTTTCGTTGAATAGAATTTTTAACTCAATCCTATTTTTTTATCGTCTGAAACGTCATATATATATGCGCTTTTTCATATCATACACATATATATGAAAAAGCGCAACCGTCAGGAATTGTCTCAGAATGCCTCAAAACCGATTACCTTGAAGGAGTTTTTCAACCATTTTGATTTTAAAACTTTTCGAGCCATTGCAGTAGTTCATTTTCTATAAAAATTTGCTAAAAATAAGAAATAACCTCCATGGTCTATATTGCTAGACAGATAGGAAATAGGATAGGAAATCCAGTAATACGCACGCAATCCAACACACTGTGTCCGTTATTTAATAGCAACACAAAGAGTTCAACGTCTTCAGCACTTCACTTCAATTGAAACCACTGAACAAGTTGGTTAATTTTGTGGCTGTTTTGGTTAGTTGCTACGAAGGCACATAGGAATCACCTGGATTGTTCAAATCAGATCTTAAACTACGCGATAGTTGATTCGAACACACGTTGATAGTTGTCGTATGTGAATATGTGAGTTCAATTGTTTATAAACTGTGCCAAACTGATATAGGCCTCAGGCATTTTTGCGTTACAAAGCAACCCAAAATTCTCTTCAATTTTCATCAGTTCTAATTTCAAATGCTTATTACTTTTGTCTTCGATTCCTCCCATAACGACCTATTTAAAGTCTTACATAAATATGATTATTACTGTCAGTTAAAAACTGAGGAAAATTATTAAAATCTGAGAATTTTATCAATTTCCCCAACTTCTCATACATATACTAAGACTTTCTAGTTAATATGTATACCAAAAGCAAATAATACTACAAATTATAGTACAATGGTTAGTACCATTTTTTCCTGAAAATTGTGATGCCTACTCGTGCGCCTGAAAAGCAAAACTCGTATTCTTTTGACGATTTTTTCTTTAATCTGAACCCTCTCTATTTTAATTTGATTCATTAGAATTCAATCAACCAAAATTATTTCTTTCACTCTGCTGACGTATTTTATTGGAATCAAAAAGGATTAAACAAAACAAAAAGTTTTTAATCAAATAAAATAAAACATGATACCGGTTCGTCTCCGTCAAGTTGATTGAAAGTGGTGCCAGTCGGATAACGTATGCATTTTAGGTCAAATTTTGTTGATTTCGGTTCATTAGTTTGAGAGTAAAATTCGGCGATAGACAAAACAAGTGTTTTTTAAATGTCATTTATTTATTTTTTTTTTTCATGGATTTTATTTATTTACTTTTTTCATTTCTTTAAATTATTATTTTATTATCATTTTTTGGCATGCAAGTAACGTAAACTAACTAATTTTGGGTTGCGCTTCCCCAGGGACGGTAGGGATCATATTGACATTACAAAACTACACACACACACACATATATATATATATATATATATATATATATATATATATATATATATATATACGTTATCTGAGTGATACTGGTACCTACTAAGAACAATTGGTACTGTAAAGATTTCCGGTTTACTCATTGAGTAAATTGAGTACGCAAAATGAAAATGCTTTCTGAAGGCTTACTATAACTGACAACGTGCCTTGCACGGGTACAATGCAGTGCCTTGCAGCTAGTACATCGATGAATGTTAGCAGTTGAGAAGCTCAGACTGGTTGGTGTCTGCTGCGGTTTGATGTCTCTTCTACTTCATTATTATACAAGTATTATTTCAATAATTCTTCGAGAGTCGTTTTTGACCCTTAAGGGATCAGCGAGAGTCAATATTTAACAGAAACAGGAGAGCGTTAAACAAAAGAAGAGGAGGCAGAGGAACACTGACGTTTTTCATGCACATGGCCCTTATTATGTGGAATCCAATTGCTAAAATTAATTGTATAAAGCTGACGTCACTTCATAATCATATTAATTGCTATTACGATTATACGAATTTCAGGAGTTGAAATAGAACATGGATTGGCAGGAAATCAAGTAATGTGCTCTTGCACAGCCCATATGAATCGATGAAAATTATTTGTGATTATGCGTACGTATATCGAAAAAAAATGAACTTAAGAGTGCATAGAGCAAATGGAATGAAATTTTAGAGATGACATATTTAAACAATAAAGAGAAATGACACAGAAGTGTTTAGCAAATCATGGCGTCCATTATCCAATATACTTCCCCTTGGATCCTTGACATCAACTGTGAGACAAACTTGGACAAACATTCATCATACGTTACGGTTATACAAACACTTGAGACGAGTCTACATATAACCAATATTATCTTCATTCACAGTTCCTATAATCCCTCAAAACATTCATTGCCTTTTTTCAACATTACGATAATATTTACTGATAATCTAATGTTGCTTCTCTGTTCATGTATTACTAGAAATATCGTTGACGTTTAGCTTTCTTGATGGCTTGACAAAAACTTAGCTACAGCTTGTTATTTATTATTTTCCTCACCATCACTGAACATAATATTATTTCGATGTTATATTAGATAGCACGAGCAATGTTCACATTAATTGAGTTGACCTAGGTGCATGCCAATGGAGATGCAAAATATTTTAAAATGTAGGTAGATACAACCTATATAGTGTGCAATAATTCAACTGCAATGTCGTTGTATATGTTCTAAAATATAAATGAAGCACAATCAATTGCAAATCTTCTGACACTCTAAACACCTTGCACAATCCGACTCTCTTTGCTGCTTGAATACACATTTCATTGCACTACCATTTAAAAAACTCATGGGCGACCTCAACGATTTGCTTTGAAAATCAGTTTTCTGGATTCATTGCAAGCCGAGAGAACAATAATATACGAGCTGGAATGTATATACGTCCATCACACACATAAAAAAATCAATCAATATCCGTTTCACGAGTAGAGTCAAAACAAATGGATTTCCGTGCTTACTACTCTAACACTCTTTGAATCCATTTGGGGCCAATTCGGTATGAATGCTGTGGCAGATGGGTACATTTCATGACCATGTAGGTATTATCGTTAGGGTTAGCTATTGCATTAAAGCATAAAGTAGCTTTTGCAGTGTTATAATTTTATCATTATAGTATTCATAAACTCAGTATTGGCCCTCTAGGTCATTTTATACCATAAAACTCTAAGAATTTTTTCTTCTTTTTTTTTCGCATTTTTGATATTGAATGTTAGCAAGGAATAAGCAAGCAAAATTCTGGCAGAATGCAGTTTCCGTAAAAGCCGGAGTTTGATAGACGATTACCAGAGCTGGTGACTCCAAAGCAACTTTAGAGCCCATCAAAAATGAGTTTTCATTGTGTAGAAATGATTCGTTGATGGTCAGTAATGAATTTTTTTTAATGCTGAAATTAGAATCAAAATGTTTTAAAGATATTTCCGTGAGTGAGAAACCTATGAGGTTAGAAATTGAACTGGAAATGCTGGAAAATTGCACTTCTTCAAGTTTTTTGTAGCCCCTCGGCCTAAAAGTCATAGACCGCTTCAAAAACTAACAAATTTTTCATTTTTCTTTCCACGCATATTCGTATCTACGTTCTGTACTTTATTTCTTCACCGGTGCTGTTTTGGAGGTAGAAGAAGGGTGCAGCTGCAACACAAATTTCCCAATGTGAAAGGGTCATTTCGCGATGCTTGGTCGTGTAAATCCAGAATCTCGTATATGAAGGAACTAAATAATTTGTGTGCTTCAAGAACCGGGCCTTTCATACTGCGTGAACCACAACCACCACCCTCCATCCTCCACCGCAGTAAACAACGTAATGAGGAAAGGATGCGGATTTGAATACGGTTGGAAAGGAAAAGACCCGCAATCAGGCATCCAAAGTGTGGAACTGTAGTACGTCCCGTAATACAATTGGACTAGCTGTATCTAAGTATGGTTTTCTGAGCCTGCTTTACGAGCGGGCGTCTCACTTGCGACAGGAAAGGCGACATTCATCTCATTCCTGTAGATGCGAGACCGTTCTGTATCCTTCGAGTCATAGGTATCCTCCAAGTGCATGTGTTGTTTTTGAAGACTAAAAGCAAAAGAATTGCGATTGGCTATTCCACCCTACCTGTGCTGTTTTTTGACAAAGTTGGTTGCTCTGGGAGTGGAAAGAGAGAAATATAGCTGCCACTCGAATCATCAGCTTGAAAAGACCGTTTTCCAATGTGCTTGGTTCCAAATCGCAGACAGGATCACTGCATAAGTTTGAGAGGGACAATAACAACACTCACACATTCCTGTTTTTGGTTATACTCATCAGACCGAGTACAGTGCTTCTACATTCACAACAAAATAGCCCCAATGTCACACCCGCGATTGTACATCTTACTGAAAAATTAGAATACTGAGAACTTATTGCCGTAATTGATAGTTTTTGGATATTGGTTATTATCAGAGAGCCGACGAACTGTGATGGATTTGTGATCAACTTTAATTTTCAATAGAGCATGGATAGCAAGTAGTTTCTTTCTAGGAACATAGAATTCTAGTTTGGGAAGGAGCGTTTTAACCATTAATCTATAAAACTGATATCCCTCAAAATGGCGTCGGAGCCCACCACAATTTTTTGTTACAGTGATTCCGTTTTTAGATGTCAGTTATAACTGAGATATTGGGGAGACTGTATGTCCTTTTGGGCTGCATCTTCATCGTTTTATAAACATTATAGATATATAAAATGCGTACTTCGAATTTTTATCAGAGGACTTGGGGTGCTAGCAGTTAAGTATCAATGACGTGAAAGGCGACGCCCAACTTAGTTGAGCTGTTTTAAACGCCAAAACACTTGATTTTCTCGGGGAGACACCGGGTAGACTCAAGTGAGATAGTTTAGTTACAAGTCTATATTAAATCACCTCATATTTAAAACTTACGACAGAATTAAGGGTCTTTAGCATGTTCGATAAACAAATCAAGAGATGCAAAGTTGAATTGTAGATTTCACGGGATACTATATCCTATGTTGAAATGATGAATTTATAAATAGGACTTTTTGAACTTTTTCATTTCAATTTTTATGTTTTTGCGGCATATATTTTCAAACGCAGTAGGGCTCTCCTCTATACTCATTTTACCTGAACTGTTGGTATATGTCTGGAAATAATATAACTATGTACTTCTTTCTTGGGGTTGGATTAAAGATGAAATAGTATAAAGATTGATGACATGGAAATATACGATACATATTCGATAACACTACCATAACAAAGGCACAACAGGTTGGGGCTCATTCTATACTCCAAGTAGCAGAATAAATAACTCTTCTGGAAAACACAATAATCTAAAACAGTTTCCTGGGAAAAAAATAAAATAAATTATATTTATCGCACCGAATGGTAGATACACAAAATTAAACCGAAAATTGCGAATGACTAGAAAACTTTAAAATGTTTCAGTCCAAGGAACTTTGAGTCAGAAACATATCAAATATGCGATATCTATTTTAGTTTGGTTTCTTGTACTAAAGGGAAGAGGAGGCCTATATTCCTATTTCAAACTGACACGTAGGGACATTATTGATTAACTCCCAACGGAAAACATCAAAGACGAATTCCTTAATAAAATATCAATTATTGCAATGTAATTTGATAAATACATGAAACGTATTATTATTCTTGTTTATGTACGTTGGTACATCACAAGAATTGAACATGTTGATTGTTTTTATACTATACTATACACTTCTGTAAATGAAAATTATTTACAGTTGTTGGCATTGTAAAATAAATAGGAATTCGTCTTGATATGTTTATTTTTTCCCAGTTTCATTATATTGTGCATTGTAAAATATAAAATCACTTTCGCAAATTCAAAGTGTTTGTGTGAAATACGAATGCTTTTTCGAAAGTCGAAATGCAAGGTACCTACCTACTTATAGTTGATTCGTAGTTTATGCTCTTTATTCCTTCTTTTTCTGCCATTTTCCCCATAAATTTAATTTTGTAGTTTGTTATTTTGGTAGCGTAGGTAAATGTAGCATTGGTACTTCACGAAATCATAAGACTAAAAAAAAAAAAAAAAAAAAAAAAAAAATACAGGACTTTGCTTACATACTACCCATTTGTGGTATTTAGATTTAAGTGTATGTATCAATGATAACTGGAGTAAGTTGTGTTAGAAAATTTAGATTGCTAGCGAACAGAGAGGTTTTGGAAATTGCTTAGCTTTGTCACTGTAACTGAAGTTCCTTCATTCTAGGATATCTTGCTTTTGCATAACCTCCCCAGCATATTCTTAATTTTCCTTCCTTAAGTGCGCTATAGTAAAATGGATAATTTTAGAAAAGAAGAAATTACATTTAAAATGTTTTTCTTTTTTCTATTTTATGTAGCCCAATTGGCGAAGAAGGAGGAACCAACATCATATCAGCCTCCTGGATCTACCAACCAGTATAGAAACAATAATAACTTTTCGAACTCTAACCAGAACATTTTAAAAGCTCAACCACCAGTTAATAATATTGGTAAATGAACAAAATTTAACGTAGTCGTAGTATGACTAGAGGCACCGTTCATGGCAGTGATCCAAAATGCGAGTTATACCATAATTGTATTTCCCTGATTCCTTGTCTCTGATCAATGTGTGGTTTTTCGATCGTTCGAATTGAGGCTATTTCATGACGATATCCGACACTCTTAGCGATATTGTTTATCTTCGGATCACATGTGTGATAAACGCTGACCCGTGGATTGTATTCTTATTATCTCAGCCTGGTGGGGGTACCCCCTTCATCCAGGCCCCCTGCTACTGAACCCATAACCTTTACACTTTGTTGCTGCCATAAGACATATAGGTAGGGAAAAGTAAAAATAACTTAGCGAAGCCGCAGCATAGGGGAAAATATGGGAGTCCCTGCTGGCAGCGAAAATTCCACCCAAACTCCCACGGAAGGAATTTGTGGAAAACTTTCGCCTTAAGACTGTCCATGATTTCTTGCGGATGCACCTGAACAGACTACGGGTTTTCAAATCCCCCTTATGCCCATTATGCGACCTGCAAGCCAACATGGATGACGAACATTTGGAGGAATTCCCCAAATTGACTCCCAACCTGGATACCGACGTTGATTCTCCGTTTAGAAAACGGAGTATTTTATACTGGGCAGCACGGAAGGAGCTGGCTTTATTGCCTCTTCCCGGCGAACGATTAAAAAAAAACAGGAATGGCCACTCAAATACACATTCAACTATCAGACTTCTGTCTTCTTACTTAGCCTGCATCCTATCTTGAGAAAGAATCACGCGCGTAGAGGGGGAAGCGTGCGCTGGTTCTGACGGCGTTCGACGCTGGGCAGGAGGGGAAGCAGGCGTCAGCATCGAGGTTTCGGTAGACAGTGCGAGGCTTCACGCATGAAAGGCAGCCCGGGAAGACCAAAAGGCCGCAGTTTCCACGTCGCGGGTCAAAGTGTGATTCAAGCTAGGGTGAAGGATAAGTAATAAGGCAGAAGTATGATGGTTGAATGTGTGTTTGAGTGGCCACTCCCGGCTCTTATATACATAAGAGTGTGATGTGATAATGAGAATACAGTCCACAGGTCTCACCGTTCATCACAAAAAGTAATAATGTAATAATAATCCAGCTGATAAAATGTTTAAAGTTCAATCAATGAAGAAACAATTCGTATCACAACTGCTTTTCTATTGCATCTTGATTAAGAGAGAAGGAATCAATCATCAATTTATACTTTATTGTACATTTTCTGTAGGTATAATTGAGTTAAAACGCTACAGATCTGATGTCTTCAATTCGTTAGAAAATCACGCATACAAATACGTGTGCCTTTTACCAATGGAGTTACCCCATTTATTCCTTGTCTCTAAACTCACTATCATTCGCTGATCATCATCATCATCATTATCATGTGATACTTGAACTTTTTTTCATAGCAAAAGTCACCTTTAAGGTGAACCCGAAATGGATTTATATGAGTGATTGATTGGGTTCTCCATAACCAAGAGTCCAGTTTTGAATTTGTAATTTCCAATTATCTATCTGATATCCGTCGATAACTATCTAGTCAATAACCTTTCATTCTTTGGTTTTTCAATATTCTCATTCTATCTTATACTAACTATATCTAAAGTAAAACCCGTCGGCTATCACTATGAATGACTTTCACAGGGACTCCCAGAAATCATTTCTCATTCGGATTTTGAATAATTTCACCAATGCCTTCTAGTCACCAAAACCCCTGAACGGTACATTTTCCTTACCTGCATGGAGTTATTCCTCTTACATGTACTGACTTATATTGCATGAGCTAAATTTCTTCTGATCCTAACGTTCATTTTTCGATTTTCGTAGCTAATTTCTCTTGGTAATTGCATTTTTTCTGTTTTTAAAAATGTTTTCAGCCACTCGTAAAGAAATTTGAGTGAGTGGATTTCCCACTTTCTTAATCGTTAGTCTTGGCATATGCGGTCTGTGCTTTTAAATCCAGTTAAACTGCCAGGTATAGCGCGCTCTATCAATTCAATTAGGAACAGAAACAAATCTATAGAGACCGCTAGACATTTCGTGAGCGGGAGAGAGAAGTATTCGATTATAGGAGATATTTTTCTTGCAACTTAAACAATTGAACGAACACAAAGTGATACCTAACTTAGTTTAGATATCAATTGTTTTATTTTAAATAATTTTATTAATTCCATTTAATTGTTTTCAAATGTACATTGTAACGTGATTTCTCATACATATATCGGAGTAATGAAATTTCTTTAAAATACTTGAAAGAAATAACTTCTTTCTTTCATAGACTCTTCTTTCGTTCTTTCATTCATTTATATATTTATTAATGTTTTGGGAATTGTTTTAACAAATTATTATCGGATTTTAAACAACGAAACTTTTAATTTCATCATAAAAAAATTATTATTTTTTTTTAAGTTGTAACTAATTAGTAAGTGTAAAGTGTAATCTAGTTATATAGATATCGATAATATCGGTAGCGCAATCGAAATAAGATAATAACATTATGAACCTTAACCTTGTGGAAAATTCATGAAAAATTGAACGTTTGAACTCAAACAATAATCGTTCAATATCATCAAAAAAATCAGCGTGAGTAGGTGTTACGGAAGGGAAAAACGCTGCAAATTATTATACTCGTACAAACGTTCTTTCTGTATTAGGTAGCCCTTCAACGCAAATCCCTCGCACATTATCTTTAGCTACACAGATGTTGACCAAGCAAAAAAGAGGGGAAAACACGTTTAAATGCAAAAAATTTTACCGGGGGTTCGAACTCGGAACTTTCGGAAGAAGTTGGACAATTGAAATCGGAAAAAGAAATCGCCCTTTTTTTCCTGAAGTTCTGGAGACATTATTTTCTTCACATTTCCTTAATTGTTACCCCTTAAAGTTAGCCCAGGCCGATGTATGATTTTTTTTTCTTTTTTTTCAGCCAAATTTTGTAAACTTTGGTCTAGTAGTTTCCGGAAAAAGGTTGGGACAACGGACGGATTTTTCTCGATTTTTAGAATCTACATATCTTGAAACATTAAAAAAAATTTGAAGGGTGGGAGGGGGGGTCATAATTATTTTCTTGGTCTAATGTTCATTATTGAAAGTAATAAACTAAAAAGGAACTTTCGTATCACTAATCCTTAGTTGATGCTAATAACTCTACGTTCAAAAAGAGGTTTCAAAAAAATGAGATTAATTGATATAGGTATTGTTTGTTCAATTGTTGTTATGTGATTTCGTGTACTAATTCTCGTTTCATAATAGAGTACCTCCTATTTTCAAGGTAACGAGAACGCAAATGGAAAATCAAGGCCTTCTCAAGACTCTCTATATGGAAAAACGCCGTATAGGTTAGTAATGGAAAACCACTAATATCTTTCAATCAGTGGTTACTGTGATGGAGTTGTTTGGAATAAGTGAAATTTATATATATTAAGAGGAGTGCATAGCATTTTTTCCCCATGTATAGCATTTCGATTAAATCACCGTTCCACGAATCTATTTATATAGGAGTAGAGGTTGTGTTGATTCTGGAGTACATACTCTAACATATTTCTATATAAAATATTAACTTTAAGTTTGAGAGTTTTTCCAAACATTTAGATAACATTGGTTTTTTGCCTAAGCGTGTGTCAGGTGAAGAACTTGCTCAAGTTGATGGAGTTGATTGGAGTTGAGTTGGAGTCAAGTAGGTACTTAGAACGTTCAAACCTTCTGCTGATAGTTTTGAAATTAATAGGACGTTGTTATTAAGATTTGAACCACGTATATCATTCCACGTATATTATTAATATAACTAGGTATCTATACTACTTACACTTAGATGTAGACATAACTAAAGTACATAGATATTACTCGTAGGTTCTCAGAGAAATCTTACTCAATAGTGAAAACAAAAGGACTTCGTATGCTGCTTTCATTGATTATTCGATGTTCTAATGCAATAGAAAAGTGCCGGCAGAGATGTCTTCAAACGGATGCCAAACAAATTTAAAAGAAAGATCAAATGGATCTTTTTTGTGGATCAAATTCCATTGCTTTCAATTTTTTGTTCCAGGAAAACAGATTCGCTTGGTGATAGTATTAAACAACTAATATCCCACGACCCATCAGAAACTAGGTACCAAGCTGTATGTATGTTTTCAATTGATAATATTCCAAAAGTTATTATTTGTATAGATGATATTCTAATTACTTGTTTTTAGTTTTTAGAAAAGAATATCGAGCTTAGTGATCAAGCTATAAATACCCTTCTCCAACAACAGCAGCAGCAACAACAACAGCTGCCGCAATCACAACAACGAGAGCAGCTGAATGGACAGTCATACCTCTCTAGTATCGATAAGACTGAAAAATCGTTGCAGGGGCTTGATGAGGAACTGTACCCTTATGGCGATGTGTTACAAAGGAATAGTCAATTGCTGCAACAGCAATCTCAGAAACTCACTCAACAACAGCAGCAGCAGACAACAGTTCAATCACAGGGGTTGAATCAGTCGCCTCTTCACATGCCTCCCCCTATTAGCAGCCAGAGCCAGCTTCAATCTTCATCTCTCCACACATCTCCTCTTCATTCAAGTTCTTCCCTCCATACTGGCTCTCCCATGCATTCTGTATCTTCACCCATGACAATGACTTCATCATCTCTCCATACCCAGAGCCAAATGACCAGTCAGTCTCCACTTCATGGACAGTCACTACTGCGTGGACAGTCTTCTCAAATCTTGAACCAGCAACATCAAACATTACAGAGCCAAAGTAATCCTCAACAACAACTGTCACCAACTCACCAACAGTTACACTTTAGTCAAGGAAATCAAATGCAACAGTCTTCCCAGCAACAGTATCTCCAGCAGCAGCAAGTACAACAACAACAACAACAACAGCAACAAGTGCATCAACAACAAATGCAACAACAGCAGCAACAACAACAACAAGTGCATCAACAACAAATGCAACAACAACAACTTCAGCAACAGCAACAGCAACAGATTCAACAACAGCAACAACAAATCCAACAGCAACAACAATCCTTCAAAAATTCCTTACTTCAACAACAAGAAGTTCAGTACCAACAAATCAAGAAATTACAACAACAAATTCAGAGACAACAGATATCCTCGAGGACCAAAAGTCAGATGATGCAACAAAACAAGCAGACGGAAGGTTTCTTCCCAAACATGAGATCAGAAGCAGCATTCTACATGCAGGAAGACTCCTGGAGGGAGATGCCAGAAAACATTCATCAAGGTTACCAGAAAGAATATGCTAAGGAGCAGAGCTTTTTCTCAAGAAGCAAAGGAGAAAAATATCCAATAATGCAGGTACCTACGTTACGTTATTATTCTGTGAATATTAACTCGTTCAATAGGTCAATTTAATTATTTATTTCATATTATTTATTTTCTTTATTTTATTATATATATTGTTTTATTTTATTTATTTTTTATTTGTGTGTGTGCGTGTGTGTGTGCGTGTGTGCATGTGGGTTGCTGGGGTAGGGTAACTGTTGGTGTTTTTATCTCTTTGGAGCTCCTTCTTATCCCTACCCAAGTCAACGTCATCCGCCCCAGCCATGCTGTGGAGGTACTGGAGGGAGCTGTAGATGAAAAAGTTTCACCCCCTCTCCGGGAGTTTGTGGACTATTGGGAGCCACTCTTGAGTGCTCCCAGCCACAACCCACCAGGGGTTCCTTACGCAACATTATGTTCACACCGGTGCTTCATGACGTGGGCACGTAAGTGCTGTGTCTAAAACTCCACGTCTGCTGGACCTGATGGTATTTCTGCCCGACACTGGAATAAAGCCCCAAAGAAAGTCAAGCTGCTCGTCCTCAACCTGTTACGAAGTAGTCGTGGTTCAGTGGACACCCTTTGCCTTGCCTGTTGGGGTAAACATGAGAATCTGTATCATAGGTGCAGCAGTGTCCTCGTACTCATGGTGGCTGCATTCTCCGTCACGATGCGGTTGCCAAGCAGACAGCAGGCGCTTTGTCATCCAGCGGTTGGGCTGTTGAGAGAGAGACTATATCACATGCCGAGTGACAAGGGCAAGAAGCCAGATATTGTTGCCGTCAAGCCCGATGGGTCTGCCATAATCCTGGATGTCCAGGTTGTCAGTGGCAGCATGGACATGGAGCA
This sequence comes from Adelphocoris suturalis, assembly GCA_030762985.1. NCBI lineage: Eukaryota > Metazoa > Arthropoda > Insecta > Hemiptera > Miridae > Adelphocoris > Adelphocoris suturalis. Next base: position 1,259,336 of record CM061051.1, on the reverse strand, counting down.
GACCTGGCAGGCCAAAATAAATAAATATGACAGGAATTACCTGCGGCAAGCGATTTCCGAGCTAAAAGGAGTGAGGACTACTAATATCAAGGTTATGGCTGCAACCGTGTCATGGCGCGGGGTGTGGTGCGGGAAAAGCGCCACAGAGTTACTCGAGTTGGGCATCTCGGCAGGAGTACTCGGTGGTATCACCACCCGCGTCCTGAGGGGTTCTTACTTGAACTGGTGGTCATTTTATAGGGGCACTTCCTTTCATCCCATTCTTCCTCCTCGTCCTGCAACTTCCCTTATCCCCAGAGCCGGCGTCGGGTCAACCTGGGTGTCCTCCCCACTTTTTCATTTTATTTGTTTATTTGTGTGTGTGTGTGTGTGTGTGCTTACTTGTATAATAATTTTTCCTCGAGGACTAAATGTCCAGATCTTCTGGCTTCCTTTAATTCTGAGAAGAAAGTAGGTAGGGACCTCTCATAAATTATTGATTGCATAGTAATCTCATTTTAATTTAGAAATCTCCAACTCAGAACTGAAGAATCCTTCAACGGTTAATTTTAAAATTGTTAAATACATCAATCTGTATTCAACCCACATCTGGATTCCGCAAATAAGTAATATTGTAAAATCATTTCGAGTTTTGTGGTTTTGGAAGAGAATTTTGAATGTAACTGAAGCTTCTAGCTTACATGATGAAATATATTTCTGTTATCTTTTTTGCTGCTTTCAATTATATTTAAATGCTTTCTAAAGCCAAACCTTGATTTGATGACTGCCTTGATTAAATTAAACCTAATTCATTTTGAACAAAACGTAATTCATTGACTATATATATATATATATATATATATATATATATATATATATATATATATATATATATATATGTGATCATGTTATTCAGGAGGATGATAGGTTATGTGCCTCATAAAAGAAGATTATTTACCCGTTTGACGGTACAGTAATAGTGTACTATTTAAAAAAGTAGAGGAAAACAGACAAGACTTGCAACGACCACTAGCCTAATTTAACGCATAATAGTATGTTTTTATATTTTCCATTTTCATAGCCCTGTATTCCTAATTTAACGTCAACAAACTGAACCTTACTTCTGGTGTTTTATTAATTTTCAGAACGAAATGGGAGAACTTGATAAGTCACAAACGAATCAAAGCAATACGCAAGCAAAACCATCTGCTGGAACTATCAGTGGAATGCTTGCTGACTTCAGTCGTGCCTTAGGTAAGTTGTTGGTTTGCGTACGCTTTTCTCGACGACAAATTACCAATGATTAGAACAGATTTGATACCGCGTTTACGATGGAGCAGGATCCACATCACCAACATCAGCAATGCGGTGGAGGAGTGCGACAGCTCCGTTAACACCTTAACAGTGCATAATGTGCTGCTATGAGGAGTTCCCGTCCTCGGTTATTCAAGGTTGAAATAATTCCAATCACTGCATCTTGAATGCTCAAGAACGTACGCTTAACTTCGTGATTTGAAACTGGCTTGTTTGAAACTGGAACCGCCACTAATTTGAATGAGAGCGCGTACCTATATTCTTCACTCGGAGGCTTTGTGATTGAAAAAAAAAGTTCGTCATGCAGCATGATCGAATGAGTGAATTTTCGAAAATTGTTGCATTAGGTTCATTGTTTTTGAGTTTAAGCACTTGGAGTGCAAATAAAATTTCATTTTCAAAAAAACTCGTACTAAATAATATTCTGAGGTTCAAAAAATTTTCGGATTTATAGCTTTTTGCCGTTTCAGCAAATATTAATGAAATTCAAGTACATTATTCAGCATAATTTTCTGGGTAAATATTTTAATGTTCTAGACCATCGCTGATTAAATTTTTTTGTCCAATAATATGCTAAAAAATAAAAATTTAAATATTTTCAGCCGTTGTAAGCTATTTTTAACCATTTTAGCGAATTTTTGTAGCAATGGCTCCATAAACAACATAATATAATACCATAATAATCTTCGAAACCGTGCTCACACGATCAAGCTGCATGACTGGAACTATTTTTGAGTACATTTTTTGAATTTTGACCGATTTAATATGCTCAAAAAGTGCTAGCCAGTTAACTCGTCCTTTCATTTGGAAAACTTGATTTTTTGGCGAAAGAAAGGAATTTTTATCTCAATCCTAAGGAGGGTTATCGTCTGGAATGACACATGCAGATATATATATATATATATTTATATATATATATATATATATATATATATATATATATGGAATGACACATATATATATATATATATATATATATATATATATATATATATATATATATATATATATATATATATATATATAATGTTATCAACCAGGAATCTTCTCAGAATGCCTCAAAATGGATTATGACGAAGAACACTTGAAAAATTTGGATTTTAAAATGTATGGAACCATTGCAAAGCAACATTTTCAATAAATATTCGCTTGAAAAAAGTTTCATAATTCATTTCAGCACATTTTCATATTTTTTTATTGGTAATCATGTTGAAATTTGATCACTTTATGAGCACAAAAATTATACTTCAAGATTTATTGGCAAAACGATTTGTTCTAAATTCAATACCGATGTACCAACAATTTTTTTTTTTTTTTCTATTTTGTCGACACATTTTTTCGTTTACCATTTCTTTTTTCTTTTCAGCACATTATCATGGAATTTATGTACATTTTCCAGCTCATTTTGGTTCATAAATTTCAGAATCCTCTAGTTCATAGTGGTTGATTTTTTTATACCTCTATTTTATGATTTATTCATTTATTTTTTCTACTAAAAATATAAATTTGACGATTTTTAGCCGTATCTTGCCATTTAAAACACCTTTTTTTTTATTCGAATAATTCCTCCAACCTCTTCCTTCCTTATTGGCTCAAAACTGATATCCATGAAGAAAATTTTGGCAAATTTCTGGAGCTATTGCCACAGATTCACTTTTTTACATTTTCGCTGAAAGTGGGGGTAAAATAATAGTAAGCATCTAGACTCCAGTAATTTATGGGGCTAACTCCAGTTAACCATGGGGCTAAACTGACTCATATTCTCACCATTTTTGACTGAACCCTGCTCTAGGCCTTCAACTATTTGCTAATCCATGGTTTTTAACACTAGAATCGTTTTTAGATTAACTAATCAGATTATTCATGGAACATTAATTGAATTCATAGCCAAAGAACTAAGTACAACCCCTTGGCAGATGATCTAGTAGAAAAACAATCTATAGCTTATCATAAGCCATATGGGGGTATTCATGGCAATGAGTGGCTGATGCTCTTGCGAGGAGAGTCATTGTTGATGACTCCATTGAGATGTTGCCTGTTCGTATTAAGGATCAAACCTACATCCAACATGAAGCCGATTCTGTCTGGCATGAGCAATGGCAAGGTGTGGTGACTGGCCTGCGTCGTGTCATTCAGGCCGAGCTGTTTCGATTCAGATTACGTTTCCTGCTGACTCTCCTCGAAATCGAACCATTGAATTGTATTCGTAGGTACCATAGCCTAATAAATAAAAATATTTGTCCTTCTAAACAACCACAGCAGGTTTAGGATTCTTAAATAACAGGAAAATCCATAAGCCGTTAATTTGGGCAGATTGATAAGTTAATATGGGAGGGATTAGTAACTTCTCATTACATCATCTCATTCGTTTGTATTTCATACAATTTATTCTTATATTTTCCTGTTATAGGATTGGGTAATAGTTCTTCCCAGAATGATGACAAACTAGACGAGGATGGTTCGTACAGTCAGGACTTGAAGAATCAATCGAAACCGAGCCCACAGAGTATACAAGCCCAAATTAGAGCTAATGAACAATTTATGCACGGTCAACAGCAAAGTTTTGATCAGCAGAAAATGGATAGCAGGCAAATGATGCAGATGGAAAATGAGATGAAGCTTCATAATAGTAGGTTCCAAATACCTCAACAATATCAATCCCTGCCAAACCAGCAACTCCTGCATCAGGAGCTGCAACAACAATTTCAGAAAATTGGAACGGGACAGCTCTCAGAGCATCAGGCAAGTTTAATTCAGCAGAAACAAGACTTCCAGGCATTGCTGGATGTTGATCAAAAAATGCTGATGATGCAGCAAAACCAACAAGTATTCCAAAAATTACCAGAGCACCAACCTATGTTTGTCCAGAACCTCACCCCACAGCAGCAACAAATGTATCAGCAGCACATGCAACTTCAACACCACGCACAGCACCTTAAAAAAATCAAACGCTCTTTACCTCCCCACTCAACAGCTGAGCAACAAAAGTTGCAACAGGTAAAGTCTGAGGGATTGTGTCAGTATTGTATAATTGTAAAATAAATTGTGATGGTTAGTTTCATTCTTGACCTTGATTGATAGAAGCCCTCAGATTAATAATGAAAAGCCTCGACTTGCTAAATCGTATATGTTTCCAGCCAGTTCCGGTATATTATACTCGGATGAATTCAGCCAGAATGCTCGTCATCAATAGGTATTTGATTGTTTTTTCCATAACAAACAAAACAGTCCAGGGAAGAATGTGGGATTCGAACTATTGAACGATGATTATTTTGGATTTTCCATTAGAAATGGGGGATGAGGATTGAATAAAAGCAGGTAAAATTGCTATCTCGTAACCCAAGTCTCATTCAGATCAAATTTCGGAATAATCCTTTTATCACTCTTCATTTAGTGATTTAATTATCACAAAGTCGAACTATTAAATTAAATAGTAAATGGAATTATAAGAATCTTCGTAACTCGTTGAGGATAACAGTGTCCTGAAAAGTTCATGTTTTGGAAACCGTTAAATACTGCTTTATGTTGTCAGTGTCGATATAGTGAAGGTTGCAGGTTGCTTGTGGTGTGTGTAAGTTTTGAAGTACTTGTCCAAAGATCAAAGCGTTTGCAATTTATTCTTAATTAACAAATTATTTAGCGATGAGAAATTAAAAAAAATTGTGATCAACCAAATTAACTTTACACTATGTGATTATTCAACAGCTGCAATTTGCAAATTCAACTAGTTGATTAGAGTAGACGTAAATAAGAAAGATTTAAGTTACTCTATTCAGAGTGTTTGTGAAGTAAATCCTAGTTTGTGGTTTGCAGTATGCTGGTAATAAAATTAATATCCGTAACTTTTGTTTCAGAGGAACGCAAAAGAGGCAAATCTAAATTTGATAGGCCAAAGCCAAGCTGTTGGATCAGGAGTCTCGTTACAGCAAATGATGGCAGCTCAATTTCTCAGTCAACCCTCAGTGCCTGTACAAATAATTAATAATCAACTGGTTTCTAGTTCTTTACTCACAGCTGACAAACTTACAGCTCAACAAAGACTTTTGGGATCTTCTCCACCCATGCTAGTTTCCTCAGGTTTAACACATCAGATGAATTCAGGTTACTATAAAATTTTACCGATCTTGTTGATTACGATAAATAATTATTCGAATAATCACCGCCGCACAGATGCGAGGCGCATCTAAGTAGAGCAAGAGGCATAATGAAAAATATTTACTTCTATATTATTCTGGATCCATCAGGTTGTTTTATTGTTTTAGTACCAACGCAGAGGGGGTTTTAACCCCTACTTGCAGGGGTATAGAATACGAAATTACAAATATATTGAATCGTAATAATTTAAATCGTTAAAACATCTTGTAAAAACTTTATGATTAAAGAAAAAAAACTTCTGCCGAATTCGGTGTTGCACATGGCTTCCTCGCATTCGTAACAGGAATGTATAGGTCATTTAAATGTTTCAAATTATTTATTTAGAAAATCTATAGCGGGAAATGGTAAATCAAGACGTTACGTAAAACGACAAAATCTGTTAACTAAGAAACAAGAAAATTATGCTTGATGTAATTTACGTTTGCTCATGCGCAGAGTGAAGTTTTAATTTGAGAACAATGAAAATATTAGAGGACGATTTACAACCCAAACCATACATTCTCTGAGAATTTAATGTAAGTCGACATGTAAACTGTAGAAATGAATCTTGTTTCAAGGATTTAACATTAGCGCATGCGCAGCAGCTACTATTGATACGAACATGTTGAAATTTATAATGAATGATCAAATTGTCTTCTCGCAACTATCCTCCAAATTTCAGCGATATCGGTCCACTAGGGTGTGAGAAAATGGCGCTATAGAATTCACGTTTGCAGGAGCGCAGACGTAAGTACCTATTGATTTGGAAATAATTAAACTAATAGGGGACCATGTACATCTCAACCCTCACATTCCCTGAAAAAAATGTCATCCGAATCGGATGAAAACTGTGATAATTAATCTTGTTACATGGATTTGAGGTCACACGACAAACACATAGGTAGACACGGAACAAAAGTCATTCAGAATGGTCTAAATTGTAAAATGCGAGTATGGAAGTTTTGATTTTGGAGTAATTTTGATTGGAGGGGGTAACTCTGATTAATCGTGATGTTTTCACTATCCTCATCTGATTTCCGTGACTTTCTTTTCTTTTTCCTGTTTCCCGATTCAGATTTCAGTCCATTTATGCTACAAATCTTGGGACACGAACTAAATCACACGAAGTTGTAGAAACCCATTAAAAACGGAAGTTAGTGAAAAACGTTTCTATTTCCACGAAAAATAAAGAGTTACACTGTTAAATCGATTTCGACGGTTAGGCCATCATCAGTAACAAACAATAACAATTTACTGATGATGGCCTAACCGTCGAAATCGATTTAACAGTGTAACTCCTTATTTTTCGTGGAAATAGACAACTTTTTCACTAACTTCCGTTTTGAAATCTTGGGACTTTCAAATTTATTATCGGTGGTGGTAAATGGAGGGAGTAATTCCAATAAATTGTGATGTTTACAATTTTGTCATCCTCTTTTTTCTAATCTTTTGGTTTAGATGTGCAAAAATTCGAGATTTAATTTTTTGGTTGATTTTTGTGTGATAAGGAGTGATGAAGGGGAAAATAAATCCTACTATTTACGCTGCTATTCTTAACCGATGTTTGTGATTCTGTTTTTGATCGATTATGTTACTATTTTGCTCGAATTATTTGGTTTCTTTGTTGTGGTGGGGGGGGGGGGGTTAGTTTGTAGCATATCCATACTAGGTTATAATAGATGGGGGACTTCCAGTAAAATCATGATCTATCTGTCATTCTCTCTAAAATCATCAACAGCCCAAGCATAGCGAAACCAAATATGAATTTTATTGCGATTTGATCAACTGTGGCTACTGTTCATGCAAAAACATAAAACAAATGGTCAGAAAAAACACCAAAAACATTTAGCCAAATCTCATGAAATTCTCAGAATAGAGCATATTAAACCATGATAGTCACCCATAGGTTTTATTCACGAATGTCCTAGAACACTAATTTTTTCACAACCATAAAGGCAGAATTCGCTCAGAAAGAGTAGTTAAAGGACTTCAACCATGGTAATTTTCCATAAATTTCTTTTTAATTTAGCCAACTATGGCTATTGCTAGGTGAAAAAATTCGGGAGAGCTATTAGAAGGCTCCCTGAAAGTTTCATAGTTTAGTGCGTATGCGCAAACGTAAAATTCTATGTCAGATTTAGTGCTCAATCCTAATACTCAAAATGCCAATATTTTTGAGCAAATTTTGATGACTCTTACAAGAATTGAGACAGTGGTGCTGAATTTCCCACGAAGTCGGTTCTCTTTACACGGGTGGTATGGTCACTTCCAATAATAATCTAAATATTGCATCTTTTTGGAAAGCTCTCGTGAATATCTTTCAGTTTATAAAATAAAACAGTTGACATAGCTCATTTGAATCACCATAATGAATAAATGTAAGAGGCCTTCCTGTAGAGAACATTCCTATAAAATGACGCAGGTAGGTAATGATTGTTGTACATGTAAATCAGGATTTAATTATTGATTGAACGGTGTTTGGTGGTGTTTCAGTGGTGACTCCATTAGGCACTCCTCAAAGCACTCCAGTCGGGACGCCACGAGGAGCGAGGGACGGCGGTGATTCCTCGGATACTATGAGTGAGACAGACTCTCAGAAATCGTTACGCATGAGAAGGAAGTTACCGTCCATCCCAGCTGATCAGGAAGCAGTCACGTTTCAGAACTCCAAAAAAGGAACTCGGGGGAAAACTAAGAGCACTCATGATAAATTCAGGTGATCTAAGTTTTTATAATATACCTTCATTTGTTAATGAATGCTTCGAGTATCAGGTCACATCATGGTGTAAGTGGCAGTCATGACCAGCGATTGTTTCAGATCGTACTCACCTCTTAGACAGTATTCTGACGGAGGATATAAGCTTGCCTCATCTAGCCTTATGCTTCAAAGGCCTAGTTCCAGTGAAACGAATCTGCGCAAGATTACAAGTTATGGTGACTCAACACCAAGGCCTGGGTCTGCACTTGGTCTATTACAAGGTAATTATAAACAACTAAATAACTTTATGTATAATTTCAAGAATAACTCAAATTTTGTCAGGTAGATACTTTGCAGCACGTCTTCAGAACTTACAGTATCCTAGATACAAAATTATACCAAATTCAAAGATTGACAATGATATAAGATATCTCAGAACTTTTGTGGCCCCGTTAAGTGAGATGGAACGCGCCTGAGCTATAGTAGCCCCGCAGAGTGTATAGGATAGGTGCTACCTCCGGCCTAAACTAGAGTAAGCCAGACACCATTGGGGCAGCAGAGGATATTGATTGAGCTCTACTTCCAGCATAAGCTGTGGTGATCTAGACACTGTTGGGGTACTACAGAAAGAGGAGGAAGTCCCCCAGCATAAACTAGCATGAGCTAGACACCATTGAAGATGGGGGAGATAGGTAGGTGGTGTTTCAAGTGAAATTCTGAAATTTTAATATAGAATCGTAAAAGCTTGGAGATCGGCTTGGCCCGCACTTTTATAGTCCCAGGCAGCTGGAGGGAGAATGATGAATATTTTTGCAAGCGACAAGGGTATGTGCAGGTCACCAGACCTCTCGCTCACCACGGCCGTTTCTGGATCGTTTGGGGTCAAGCTGATTTGGGTTTCGTATTTACGAGTAAAAGGAAAATCAATAAGTACAATGATATTTACAATGTTGTTAGCGTACTACATAATATAGGTATATTTCACTAAAATGACTGATTAAGAATATTTTCTCCTTCTTTATAATCTATTTCATCAGATACTTGAACATGTCCCCCAATATTGGCGTGCTGTATAACGGTAGGTAGGTCATTTTATGTATGAGAAATTAAGAAACTATGTAAAAGGGGATGACACCGCAACCAGCAGATTAAGCGTGAGGGAGGCAGGGTGTTCTTAAACGTCACAGGTCTGAACCTCTCTCAACTATCCCTAACCATCGCAAGACGCTATTCCTAAAGATCTTTTCCCAATGGCTGAATAAATCCAAAACGACTTTACTTGAATAGTCATTACGAAAACGAGATGAGAAAATTATGTGAATACGCTGGTGATAAGTGATATCGAGGCAGCGCGGACAGTGGAAGAACAGGAACTAGAGCTCGGGCGAAGACTAGACAATCGTACTCCTGAACCAATGGGCCAGCGGTTACCGTGGTGCTGCTTCCGAACATCAAGTAGTGGAAGCCAGCCATTGTTGCTGGACATTTATCCACTCTAGTGTGTAGGCATTCGTTTCATTGCTGAACGAAACATCTGTCCCTTTAAGAAGTAATAGGAGAACCTAGGTTAAGTCATTGGTCGTGTTTAATCTTCTTAATTTATCGTTTTAACCGATTAATATTTTAAATATTAATGTTCCATACTTGAAAAAAAAATTTTAAAATTTGTCCCAAGGTACATGCACTCCTCGTATCTAATTGCTTAACGTGACAGTTACAACAGCAAATAATTGTACATTATTAGCTAAATTATTAAGATCGTTAGTTTAATAATGTGTATTTTATAGTGATTGTATTCGATTGATTACAAGAATTATATTCATCATTTCGTTTTACAGGTTCGAGCGTGGTTAGTAGCACGGGAATGAGAGTAGAATACAATCGAGATTCTGAAATTGCTTCATGTCTTCCGCCGGATCTCCGGCATCTTCTTAATTCATACAAATCGAGCGACCTCTCTTACTCTAAACCGGTAAGTGTTTGATTATACAGCATCGAATTTGTATAAGCTTGTTGTTCATCTTCCACTTTAATATTTATCAACACTACTATTGGTTCCAAAGTAGCAGCAAGCTGGCTTATCACCACCTACTTATTACATTAAGGCATATCTAGGTACGGAATTATTGAATGTTATTGTCTAGAAAATTTGAGTAAGTTCGTACAAAATCATTCAGTATGAGTATTCTCAAAAGGCTGTATTCGAAATACAAATTTTGAGGAGAGAGGGGTAGACTGAATATATGTATACAGTTAATAGTAACTACATACTACATGCTTCCATATTCTCTTTGAAAACTACACAGTTAGTCAGTAGACTTAAGGGAGTTTCACATCATAGAATGACATGAAGATAATGAGCAGGGATAAGAGAAGGTTTCGTTAATAAGGTAGAATTATTTCTTCCGTATTTGTTGAGCTGAGGCCTGAATGTCTGGGGATATAGCAAAAGGGAGTGTGCTTTGCCAGCATTAATCACTGTCGGCGTCATCGCTCAGCTCCACGATACGAAGTTGGGTTAGTTGGTAACACATGTTTCTTCGTCAAGCATGAAAAGCATCTTCGTAATTTGTCCATGTTGTACCCGATCGAACTCTATCTCTTAGTCCAGAAAACAGGTACCTATAGAAATGTATAGGTATGTCCCAGAATCTCTGTGCAAGCACATTGAATGAAACACAATAAGGCTTCCCTCGTCCTAAATCCACTTCGGAATCCAAACTGACAATAAGCCCCATCACCCATTTCTCTCTTGAACCGGTTATTCAAACTGTTAACGCACAACTATCAACATAAAATTTCATTGCTTGACTCAGGCTGAGTCCTGTTGTCGTAACAGCGCCCTATTGATAAGGCTTATTACCGCTGACAAGGGGAGCTTTGTTGTCTTTCATTCTTCTAAGATCCGTACCATCTCCAGCCCATCACGTGATCTGGGACTTCAAGATCAATGTCATTCATTATTAGTGCTCCGCTTTAAGACCTGATATGAGACAAGCGAAATGACCTGTTTATCAGATAATTTGGTATTTCTACTAGATGTCGACGCTGCCCAGTCAAGTTTTTTTATTTTCTTGTGATGATTGAACAAATCCTACGTGACTTCCATTTGAAACCTTCAGCTTCTTCTCAAGCTATGCAACTTCTTTGCAATAAGCCGCGAGGTTCGGTGTGGCAATAATTACACACTACGGTGCTGCACTACGGTTCATAGCTCTTTTGTATAAAGTAGTCACCCTCCTGAAGTCTTCTTCAAGATACTGTCATACCTCCGCAACTTTCTAGACAGTATGGATCCAGTTATGACGAATATCTCGAGATATACTCTCATTGTATGTTGTCGAGGCCATTGAGAGTGAACCACATTCATCAGGATACTCCAGTATATCATTATTGGATCTGTTACGTAAACTTCAATGCATTACACAAGGCTTTGTGGGTATGTTTGCAAGTAGAGTGATGTCCTCCGCAAAAGCAAATGCTCCTAACTCACACCCTAGAGATTTGATCAACCTAAGGTATACTACTGTTCTGGGTATGACGTTAACCTGCTTCCTCTGAGTTATAATGGAAACGTACAAAGTTTATCATTAACTTCCGTTTTCTTCATTGAAATGGGTTTCCACAACTTCGTCACAAGTGATTTAGTTTGTAATGCATCATGGATAATCATCTCCCAGGATCAGGGTCAGGATCAGGACTCCCGAGGATAATCATCCATTGTTATTATCTATACGGCTGGAATTAATAATACAATGACACTTATTCCCCCGCAGAACTTACTAGCTCAATTGGCGCTGAAATTCCCCAGGAACGAAGCAATATAAGAACGCTTCACGAGGTTGGATGAGTGCACAACTTATGTAAGAAAATGCAGCGTTTGATTCTGGACTTACTTGGTGGATTACAAGTTAGCTGGGCAAGAGTAATCTGGCAAGCCTAATCCCGTGCGACGATCACTAATTGGGCGCCCGTACCCCGTCGTAAAAATGCACTGTCAACTAGGCGACGGGCTCGAAAAGGTCAGGTGGACGAAAATGAAAGTCGAAAGAAGATTTTAACCAAACTTCGTGTCTCTTAGTCCAAGTATTGCTATCTGCTAGAACTGAGCTGGAATCTGTGTTCACTAATCAGTTACCCGTGTCTGGCTGTAGTGAACGGTCGTGCCGTGTTGGTCTTATTCCCTTTGTTTAGTGCGATCGAATCGGAATCTGGTATCGTGAAAACTGTTGAGTCAACGTGGCAAATTCATCATGGTGTTATCGGCTTGAAATATAAATTTGATAATAAATTTGATGCACAGTTTAGTGACGGCAGTGTAGCATCTCGGTGTGGTAAAGTTAATTGAAGAGGACGAGGAAGTTGATGGGCCACACGAACACAATCATCCTGCCGAAGAAAGTTGGGTTTCGCACCGGCAAGAAATAAGGTGAAGCGCAAAGCTGTAATACCGGAGTTCATTAATGAAAGACCAAGAATGTTACTAGAAAATATGAATGGTGAAGTTAGCGGACCCGACAACTACTGAAGGGGAGGGATTTCTAAGATATAACGACAAGGAACAGGGAATAGTTATGTTTACTACAGACTGTAATTTAGCCGTAATAAGGAGATTCAATATACGTTGATGGTACTTTCAAATCTGCGGCTAAGTATTTTACCCAAATGTTTACCATTCACGTGCAGCTGAACGGGCATTGTATCCCTCTTGTGTTCGGAGGCGAGATATCAACATTTTACATCGTGGTTTCTATCTCAAAAATCAACTACCCCCGACCCAACTGACGAGGAATTTTTACTTCCGTAGATTTTCACAAGGTTCGGGCACTTTTTCTCGTAGTAATGCTTGCTGTCATCTCGGGGAGGGGCACGGGGTTATGAAGGGTTGCCCAGTTGGTACCGTCGGAAAAGGTGGACGTCGTCCAGTTGGTGAGACACAACATGGAGTGATTTTGTCATGGTGGTCTGGTAGTGGCAATACTGTTACTCATGGAATGTGCTAAATTACTCGGACAACGGCAATTCTCATCACCAAGGTCATTATGAGATTCGATTATGCACTTAGTCAGTTTTTTTCACACAGTCTGATCGGTTGATCTGGATCACGTTACAGTGAAAGCCATTTGCACTGAATGTAGTACAATGTTGTGCTCCACATATTCCAGTAATGATGAATTCGAATTGTTCTATCTCGGCCTTGGGCAACTTCTTCGCAGAAGATCTCTTATAAAATGTTTGAAGGAAAAAACAGAATCAGTTCTGCCAGGAGGAGAGTTTGGTGATTATAGAATAGTATTTTCAATTTCTTCCTCCTGGATTGTCTACCTGGAAGTCGAATGCAGATACAGATCAAAGTAACTTAATCGGGGTGAGAGATGTGGCGTGGAGCTCTGCCTTGGAAATTTCCATCTATTTCTCAACACCACCACTAAATAATGTTCTCATCTATTTTTGAATGATAGACGGAGTGTCGAGTTGCATTCCCTATCGTTATCAATTTCATGGTAGCGTCTTAACCCTCCATGTGCATATGGTGTCTCACAGAAGCCCACCGAAATTCACCTAGTTTGGTTGACAACATTACTTTAGGCTGTGAATTACAAATTTTCGATACCTTCTACCCCACTCCTAGGGAGCGAAAAGCGATCTTCAGTTGTGTTCCAAACCTATTGTATGGTGTTCGACAGACACTGTATAAACTGCCAAAAAAAAAAAAAAAAAAAAAAAAAAAAAAAAAAAAAAAGGGTATCTCCTGCACTCTGTGTACTCACCGGCATAATTGACATTTGACAAAGCTAATGCATTGAAGGAAAGAGGGATTATGATTATGGGTACCTACCATGAAAAAAGGGAATTATCAAAGGAATTCCTCTCGAATCAAAATCGTGAACCCCCGGATTCAAGAATTTTCATTTTTGAGTCAAAGTATACTGATACATTATACCTAGTTGAGGTTATTAGTTCTAAGAGTAATATGCCCATGTAGAAATACATTCGGGCACATAGTGGATTTTATGATTCTTCTACAATTCAAAAGTGGAGAAAAAAAATTAGAAAATTTTTTTTTTTTTTTTTTTTTTTTTTTTTTTTGTCTTTTCAGGCGATATATGATATTAATCTTTTCATTCATTTTGTCTTTTTTGTGATTTCCAAACTACGCACCAAAAAATTAAAGAACCAGGTTATTTTAATATAAAATTACACGTAGAATTCTAATCTCTAATATGAAATGGAGGATTCTCATTTTAAATAAGGAAGATGGTGTGAATTACGCACACTGTGCACGTGCACAAAAGTGTGCGAGCATGATTTTTCGAGTCCTCATAAAAAATAATTGGACACGCATTTTTAGCTGATTTTCATAAGAAATGAAGCTATTGCAACGGCTCCAAAAATTTGAAGATCAACTTTTTCAAAAAATACGTGTGTGTGTGTGTGTGTGTGTGTGTGTGTGTGTGTGTGTGTGTGTGTGTGTGTGATTTTATACGATAACTCTCCTTAGGATTGAGATAAAAATTTCGTTCTTGCTCCAAAAAAATCGAGCATTCTATACAGAATGATGATTTTGTTGGCCATCACTTTTTGAGCTCATCAAATTGGTCAAATTACAAAACATGTACTCACAATATTACTAAAAATAGCTAAAAACGGCTAAATATCGTTACTTTTTTTTTTTTTTTTTTTTTTTTTTTTTTTTTTTTTTTTTTTTTTTTTTAAAGCAAAATTTTGGTCGAACGAATTTATCAGCGAACCAGATTATTATAAAATTTACGCGGAAAAGTATGCAAAAAAGGGTACTTAAATTTCAATAATATTGCTGAAAAATCTATAAAAACTCCCTAAAAAAGCTGATACCTATTTTCCAAATTGTTTTTGAATTGCAGAATACTATTTTGAACAAGTTTTGTTGCCGTAAAATTGGTAGTTAACTATTCTTTGCACTCAAATGCTCAAAGTGCTCAAATTTCGTACAGTGCTACCGATTTCAAAATAACGTAACATTAATATAATACGATAATTTACGAAAATTCGCTCATACGGTCATGCTGCATGACTGGAACTTTTGTTTAATTTTTGAAAGAGGTCTTTGTAAGAGGAAAATCCGTGTGGTTCCTATGAGGTAGACCACCCTGTATCTGTGGATTGTAGTTGTTGCAGTTGTTGAATTAATTGGGGAAAGCCATTTAAAATGAAACAGAGAAGAAACAAATGAAATCTGCTCAAAAATGGTTAATCTTTGTTAACAAGTAGGTATTTAAAGCACAAGATTTATTGGGTTGAGATGAAACCATGTCCGATCGAGTATGAGTCGCAACATGTTTGTCAGCAACTGGCAGAAACATGTTTCTAGTGATATGAAACTCCCTTCAGCTACCTACTCAATTACAATTTGGGATGTGATGCATGAATTTGCCCGTTCCCTTTGCATCTGCATACACGTTTTTGACATACAAGTACGACAAAACAGTTCTCCTCATACAGTCAAGTCGAATTACTGGCAAGATGTCTTCGTTACCTAAAGAAAAAAAAAATCTCTCAAAAACCTCAAATTTAATAATTTTCTTGAAAAATGGAACGTGCAAGTTTACCAATTTACATCCACAATTCTTCATTATTAATGTTGATTTTAAGGGCAACGCCCTCTAGATGTGTTGGACTGTTAGTCACCGTATGGAAGCATTTACATGCTTACAATTATCTAGTACTAGATTGAAAATCAACAACAAGATTGAAAATTACTGCGAACTTGTACACCAAAGTTTTTTGGATCAAACACATACGATTTCTAGAAGTCGTATTGTTATTAGCGCATGACGAATTACAGCCATCATGAAATTTTCAGTACATACTGTATTATTAATGTAACTAATCTATGTAGTAACTTTGAAAATTGATTCATACTTATGAACGAATAATTCCAGTATACTTCATTTCCAACAAAAATTGGCTGAACCTTAGAACAAATTGTTCTCAACACAATATCAGTAATGTTGAATGAGTATCCAATAATTAATTTCAAAATAAGAGTATACATAAGTGCATAAATAAGCGCAAACATTACCTAAAACTAACCAAACTTGATAATCATGCAATTAGTGTGTACATACATTCAGTGAGGTATTTTTATAAATTAGATCACTGAGTGACAATGGGAGAATTTAATTCTTCCAACATAATAATGGACAGCAGTTTTCATTTTTACATTTATGTTGTATCTTATCATTGTTTATATTATAACGTACATCTTTGTCTTTTATACCCGCCTCGACAACTCAGTCATTGTGTTCCTTCAATATCAAAGCCAAATTTTTATTCAAAAGAATGTCATATATTGAGAACATTGTTGACGTAATCAAATAATTGATAGAAACCACATAAATATAAGTAACCCAATCATAAAATAACATTCAATTTCTCTCATTATCAAATATATAATAGTAACTAGAATGATTATAAATTGTAATATGCGCATCTTATATCATACCATTTGGTTGAGATGTTAGTGCGTAGCAACTTTTATTTGGGGCGCTACATGATGATTACATTGAGCTAATACATAAGACCAAATCAAATGCGTCATTTTCCTATTTAATTAGGCGGTATGAGTTAATAAAGAAATGAAATATACCGAACATGTATCCAATTTACGTGGGTGCTTTATTGGTGTTGGGTCTGAAACCATAAAAACTGAAATATTTGGAGAGCTTTCGCTGCTTTCTACAAAGGTCTTCGAGACGGAAGAGAAATTTGATACTTACATTTTTAAAATATATTGGATATTAACTGAAACGAACATCATCAAACTTCCTGAAATCACATTTTCGCTCAACTTTATGCATAAGTACCTGACGGTACAAGTTTGTGTAATTTATTCAGCGCCTAGGTCCTTCAGTCTTGGCCTGAGGTTACAAAGGTATTGGGTGGACGAATACTCGTGTATTTGCACCGTTGGGTAGTAAACGGGGGTTCTGATGAACTTTTTTGAAGCCGGGGCGTGAGGTGTCACTTGCAGGCCGAATGTATCATATCCTGCATGTCGTAGTAGGTCCTTTGGTGGAGATAAGTGTCTTGCCGCTTTGTCCATAGTGAGGCTACTGGTTCTGTACAGGTGGTAGTATCCGAAGAGAAACAGTGGGTATTTTAGCCCCATTGCACCCCAGAGAGCTAGGTCTCATAAGCGTGTAGAGGCTCTTGAAGAGTAGGCGACTGGAGGCTGAAATGAAAAGGCTTGATTGTGAAGGGGCCCAAAAAGTGTCGGTGGAGGTACGAGGTATACGATTGACAGCACTGGTGAGTTCCTCCTGCAGCTTGCCTAGTAATTATTGTAGTTACCCGGTGTTATATTGGGCGCCCCTGATCCGTGGGGCCCTTGGATGGAGACAGATTGAGTTCTGACACACCAAAGCATTTGATAGGTTGGTGAAGCTTATTGTAAATTTGTTAACTTGCTGCGTGGGAGGAAATGGCTCAAATCTGAGTAGTGTGTATGGAACCTAGAGAGCTGGCCTAGCAACGTACTAAGTGGGTACTGAAGTGAGAGAATAGAAGGACTGAGAATCTATTGTGCCAAACAGTTCTCAGATACTGACGCCCATCACTCACAATCCATGATAAGTCCATCCCTTAAACATGAACCAATTGTTTGACCTTTTGTGGTCAAACGAAACAAGTTTTGATTCTCATGTTTTAAACCACCGATGAGGCATTGGTTGAACACGGATTGAGCTGGGGAGTGGGGAGAGAGATGGGAAATGTAGATGCAGCAGCTTGTGAGTCCAATAGTTCTGGGGGATGTTGTTGGTTTTCCCGGCAATCTTATATTGTTGCTAACTCCCACCATTTAGGCGGAAGAGACAAATAGTTGGTTGGGTTAACCAAGTTTACATCGGTAGGAAAAGATAGACAGAGTTTTGAAGCAGGAGATCATTGGGGTACTTGAGTCTTCTGAGCATGAGATATTATGGTGAATAATCCTCCACTGAAGGTAGCCTGCGTTTATGGCTGAATGGCACCACATTTAGGCTGAGAGATGTCGCCTGGAAACTGTGGATGCAACGAAAAAGAGATGCTTGTTGGTGTTGAAATTCTTCCGTCTGATCCACATTTTCTGCGGCAGGATGAGATTACATTCCAGAGATTGTTCGGTCTGCGTTAATTGTTAATCCTCATCTTATATAAAGTTAAAGTTTTTTCAAGTTGATTGAGAAACTAATTATTTATACCAATCATAATCTAACGGCAAGCCATTTTTTATTCCGTTAATAACAATTCCAGCTTTGGTTCATTTTAATCAATAATGAATCTTCGTAATCGACCAAGCAAACTTTGTTTTTACATTTCAAGATACGTAGATTAAAAAAAAAAAAAAAAATGGAATTAACAAAATCCGTCTGTCCGACTTCAAAAGCTTGCCATAGTTTACGAAATTTGGCTAAATAAAATCACGTATCGGCGCGAAAAAACAATAAATATCTTTACGTAAAAATTTACAGCGTTTTAACTAAGTGATTTCAACTGTTCCGATCCAGTCGGGAGGACCAGAGACTTACGTCTTGGCCTGAAAAGGCCCATATCCAAATAGCAAAGTCATTACATCTATATTTTTTTTAATTATTGTTTCCGAATTCGTCCAGATCCTATTTCTATCTGTAACCTAAAGGGTTAATCATTAATACGGGTTGAGGTATTTCAAATGGGCGGAACTGGATACCGAATTCCGAAAAACGTATTTGTTGATTGGTAGACAATCAAAATTGTGAATCCAAAACAAATTAACGTAGTACCTCAAGACAGTCTGGACATCTGCGGTCTTGAGTTGATGCATACCTGTACACATCCAATAACGACATCCATAAGGACCTCAAAATTCCAACAACAAATGAAGTCATCAAGACTCAAGCAGTAGGCCATCATCAGAGGCTCCAAGGTCATATCAACGAAGAAATTGTGCAGTTACAGGACGTGGATGATCTAATCAGGCATCTGAAAAGATTAAAACCTCCACGATCTATGGCAGTACAGAGTGCTGTCTTCATGAAAATTTTTGTTCAGTGAATGGCAGTGCTGTGCTCCTGCGAATCTTGTGCGTCAAAAGACACTAATTAGTAGAAAATAGTATAGAGATGTATTATGTACGACAACCTCATTCCAGTGATTGTTGATTGCCAGTGAAATGTTGCTAATGATGCAAAAAATATATATTAATTGCTATGCAATTCTTAGGCCGACCCCCAATAATTTTTTATGTAACGTCCGGGACGAAATTTTTGCCGCAAGAACGGAATTTGTTACTCAATCCTAAGGAGAGCTGTCGTCTGAATGACACACAAACTCACACACACCTTTTTTTTTTTTTTTAGAAAACTCCTTTCAAAGTGGAGGAGAGGGGGGGGGGACACAACTTTAAATTAAAAAATGAACAAACAAAAATAGTAATAAATAAATAAAATAACAAAGTGGGGAGGACGCCCAGGTGTACCCGACGCCGGGCTCTAATTATATATATATAATTTTATTTTATCAAATGTATAAGACGTGTGAGTATTCAAAAATTCGGGGCCGCGGTCTATGGATGAGCCATGAGCCTCCATCACGTATGCTGCCAACAACAATATTGTATTTTCTACTCGTTATGACTACTAGTGACAGGAAATGATTTAAAAAAGGAACATCAGACGTTATGTTATTTGCACTCGTTGCATCTAATACTTATAAAAGTTCATTAGCGAAACAAACGAACCAGCCTCATCCACCTATCAACTCGTTCCTAGTTTGTGTGTTGAGTCAGACTAAGTTTTTATCGAATTTTTGTAGGAAACGAAGCTATTGCAATAGCTTCAAAAGTTTAAAAATCAAAATTATTGAAAATTTCCTTCAGTTCAATCCGTTTTGAGGCATTCTGAAACGATTCTTGGAGTTTGCGTATTTTCATTCACACACAAATATATGTGGTGTGTGTGTGTGTGTGTGTGTGTGCGGCAAGCGATATCTGAGCTAAAAGGAGTGTCCACCAACAACATCAAGGTCATGGCAGCTACCGTGTCATGGTGCGAGGTGTGGTGCGAGAAAAGTGTCACGGAGTTCCTCGAGTTGCGCATCTCGGCAGGAGTGCTCCGTGGTATCACCACCTGCGTCCTTAGGGGCTCTTGACTCAACTGGTGGTCATTTTATAGGGGAACTTCCTTTCATCCCTCTCATCCTCCTCCTCCTGCAGCATCCCTAGAGCCGGCGTCTGGTACACCTGGGCGTCCTCCCCACTTTGTTATTTTATTTATTTATTATTATTTTTATTTTGTTCATTTTTTAATTTAAAGGTGTGCCCCCCCCCCCCTCTCCGACTTTGAAAGAAGTTTTCTAAAAAAAAAAAAAAAAAAAAAAAAAAAAAAGTGTGTGTGAGTTTGTGTGTCATTCAGACGACAGCTCTCCTTAGGATTGAGTAAAAAATTCCATTCTTGCGGCAAAAAATCAAGCTTTATTCATTGGCAAGCGCTTTTTGAACACATTAAGTTGCTCAGATTAAAAAAAAAATGTGCTAAAAAATCAATAAAAATGGCAACAAAAGGCTAAAAATCGTTATTTTTTAGCAGAATTTTAGTGAAGTGAAGTTCATCAACAATGAACTAGAGCATTGAAAAAAGTATACACAAAATTATGCTGGAAATTTATTTAAATTTCATTAAAATCTGCTGAAACATCGATAAGAACTTTTTAAAAAGCTAAAAATCCAAAATCTTCTTTGAATCGCAGAATGTAATTTAGAATGAGTTTTTCCGCTATAAAATTTGTAGTTAACAATTTATTTACACTCAATGTGCTCAAATTTTATAACAATGTAACGTTATGATTCGATAATTGACGAAGATTCGCTCATACGGTCATGCTGCATGACTGGAACTTTTTGATAGTATTTATGTACTGGGTGTCCAAATAAGTATGCACCCTCCCACTCCATTTTCATTTCCTTAGCTTAGTAAATGATTTTTTAAATTTTAAATTAATTAACTAAAAATATTTTTTTTTTAAATAAGGAAAAAAAGTTAGGTATTTAAAAAACCGCATCACACTTGCGCAAATGTGCAAAATCGGCTTAAAATTGTTCGCCTTTCGGAACCCCGAATTCTGAAATATATATTAATTTATTATGTAAGGATAAGCAACAAGACAAGCAAAAGGATTGATGATCCTTGCAATGTCCCTCTGCGTTTGGCCAATCAAGATCCAGTATGCCCCAACTGACCATTTGACCATTTCTGATCAAGTAGCCATTTTGTGTGTCCACAGACCCTGTAGAGAAACGTCAAGGAAGGCCGCCCCCAGACCGGTCGGGACATCATGTAGGTCAGTGGATCTCTGGTTCTCAATATCTGAGGAGTGGAAGAAGGGCGCCATCTTCCAGTCCCTATCTCGGGTTCCTTCAGGCTTCCTTCATGGTTATCTGTACCCCCGTACTCTTAAAGACACTGCTGGAATGATGGCGATCTGGATTTTCACTTTTACCCATCTTTGATCGGGGTTTTTTCCATTTTCCTGAGAAGGAGTTGACAAGGTGTTTGTTGAAACCTTAACTCTCTGTACACAACTTCTTCATGCGAGGAGATGAGAGAAGTGAAAGAGCCTTTAAGATCTTCAGCGGCTCCGTCATTCTTCCTATGATTGGACCCGGATGCATCCTCCACAACTACTGACCATTCACAAGTGGAATAGGAAGGAGCGTCGGCGTTGATTACGAGGTTATCAAAACAAGCCGCTCTCTCCCTATCCCATACTCCGTGAATGTCTTAATGCTGCTTAGTGTCAGCAATTAGGCCAGGAGTTCCACCTTCGCCCTCTTGCATTACTGGTTCAACCACTACACCATTCCATGCCAACTTTGCCATCCTTGCAACTGCATCTCTTATCTGGTCATGGCCTCCTTTCCCCAAACCTCCTTTTTTGCAGTTGAGGGCATGGTTGAGAGACATTTTCTTTCCACATCCATCACAACTAGCAGGGAGGTTTTGTGGCTGCTTTCCATACCTCATGGGACCCCAAATTTTTTTGTGAATTAGGATTCAACAAAACATTTTATAAATGTACAACCCATTACTTGATTTCTTGGATAGCACGTAACTCATCCAGCCAGTGAGCAAGCAAACTTACTCACTGCTGGGAAAATTCGTATAATAATCTTAACGGGTAACTTTTTTATATAAAGATTCCTCATGATTTTTTTCGAAGTTTTGATTTTCAAGATACTTTAAAATGAGGCTGAGTCAGGATACGAATATCATCCCTTGTTTTAGCGTTGAAAAACGGTGCAACTTGGAACCCACCGAATTCCCAACTTTAGCGCAATCTTGGGATTACGCAACTTCGCACACTCGCCAGACGGGTTGCGCTAGGTCAAAATAAAAACGATTATTGGTTCTTAAATTTGTGGAATTTTCTTTAAACCCAAATTTTTAACTAAAAAAAAAAATAAATAAAAAAAATAAATAAAAAAATAAAAAATAAAAAAAATGAAACGGAGCCGATTTTTTCAAGATATTGATGCGCTATTTTGTTTGAATGCTACGGAAAATTAAACTTGATTTTTTAAATAATTTTTTTAATAGTTTTCTGAAAAAAATAAGTACATAGAGTTCATAGTTATTTGGACTCCCCTGCATATAAGATAGTTTCTCCGATTTTTTAATTTAGCCTGTACGCGTCTTAATCCCGTCCTCACAATCTTTGTGGAAGATGAACAAACATTTTAGCCTAAAAATTAGTCCGTAAAAACATCTTATCAAAGGTATCATTCTACATTTCCGACATGTTGAATTCATGGAGTTCTTTGCTTAAAATCATTTTAACCAAAAAAAACCTGAAATTGTTAATGACGTTGAGTACTTATTGAGCATGCTCGAATCAAAGGAGGTATTAGGTATTCCTTCGATGTTTTCACCTTAGTATGAATTTTGAATAAACTTTAGAACATTTTTTCCATTAAAAACAAAAAACAGAGTATTGGAGGTTCTTATTGGATAAGAACCTCCTATTAATGTGTCAATTGTGAAATGACTCTGTGAATTTGATCAAAATCATTTGGATTAAAAATCAAAATACTAAATATTTTTCATTGGCTATTTTGACTTATTATAAATAATTATTGTAAAGAGCTAATTGTAAACTAGCTTTTAGACGATAAGTGATTCCTCAGTACATCGTAATAAACGATGTTAAAAACCCAAAATTTACCCATTTTACCAAATTTCGCCTTTATCCAAGATTTCGACGTTATAAGCGCTGTCGTTATAAGCGATAAAAACGTAACGTTTTTACATAGCGAGCCAACCATCTGTCCAGGAGTCTGATTTATGACAGTTCGTCGTTATAACCAATTTCGTTATAAGTAAATGATTTCCTCAGCGTATATTCAGATTCAGGCCCCAAGACCGATGTATCCCCCGGGTGTATATAACATGACTTTCCTTTGTCCTCACGATGTGTTGGGAAAGTAAATATAAGACGATGGTTTTCCAGTACTTTCTCCATTTATTCCAAAGATTCTCGTTACCACTACTTTCATTTGTTACTAGTAGCTGATATTATGAAAGTATTCAAAAATCATAAATACCATAATCCTACTGCAACTTTACAAAATTGGTGCATTTCGCTCATGTATCGCTTTGTGTATCGATGCGGTACAGCATTGTGAATCAGTAACCTAGAAGCTGAAACTTCAGAGAGTCAAAAATATAACCTTGGAATGATAGGTGCATAGGGATATACAGGTGGACTGTATAGGGGGTGGATTCTCGCGTGCCAGTACGCTTGTCTAAACGATGATTGAACAATACAGAGACCACTTAAATACTGTTTTAGATTGATTGAGAACATTATAAATTGTGCTCCTCAGCGATCCACAAGATAGCGATGTAGGTGCCACCTTTGTTTTTCTCATCCCGTTTGCAAAGATCAGGAAGTGGTGGATCCATCTTGGAGAAAGGCAGAAGGAAAAAAGAAACCCATAAAAACAAGTTTTTAATGTAACTCTTTCTTTTTCTCATGTTCTCGGTTAATTTTATTGTTGTTTCAATATTTGTTAGTTTCTTGGCAACAGTAAATTGAAACAAAATCACATTGTTTCAAAATCACATTGATAATAACTTAAATTAAATTGACAAGGAAAATCATTTAATATTTTATTGACCCTGGATTCGTTGTCATTTTATGCAGACGTTCAATAGTATATAGTATATTTAGTGGGATATAAGATAAGACATGCATTCATTGTTGAAAATTCAAATTTGGTAGTCTTTCTAATTTACCATCACGTAGAACAGGTAATTTAAATATTGAGTGGAGAGTTCGTATATTTAGTATATATAGTATATTTAGTGGGATATATATATATATATATATATATATATATATATATATATATATATATATATATATAAAACACTTGTAAGGTTTCCCATATTAAATTTCAAATTTTCGAAAATTTATAGTATAACTAACTTTTTCTTCGCGAAAATTTGATAAATTAAAATGTACGCCAGCATGAACTCGTGTGCAAAATTTCTGATCGATTGGAAATCGGGAAGTGGGTTAAAAATCGAACTGAAATTTTGTCTCAAGAAAGAAAGCAAGAGCTCAAGAAGAGAATCGAAGTTAAAAGAAAGAGTTAAAAAATACTTCCCTTCAGATATACTTCTGCAATTTCAACAAATTGTTTTCAATTTTCGATACATTACCACGAAACTTTGTAGTATCGAACACCTGATTACTACTTTTAAACAATTTCTAGTGCCATTCTCCGATTTATCATTTTTTTCAGTTTTGTTTTAGTATTTTCAAACATCTGCCACGTATGTGGCACAATTTTTTTTAAATATTTCTAATAACAGAGTTCCTACTGTAAAAGTACAAAACACAAGTGTTTTTATTTATTTATTTTATTATAATTAGCATTTTTGTCTTCATTTATTTTTATTATTATTATTTTTTTTTTTTTTTTTTTTTCAATTGTTGAATTACAAAAGTACAAAACAACTGTCATTAAATTATCAACAAAACATATGCAAAAATGCAACAAGCACTTAAGTAAAAGTTCTAGTATGATCGTATGAGCGAATTTCCGTAAATTATTGTATTATATTTATGTTGAATCGTTTTGAAAGTTTACTGCAAAGAAATTTATAATCACCGATTAATTTTATACTGCAACTTACTGTTAGTGTAGTACACTCTAACGTTCAGCGAAAGTTGAGGTACTTTTGTTAACACATGAACGTGTTTTAGGTATCCTCTGAGGTAGGTGATTGAACATATGTACATAGCAGCCTAGTGCTATCTTAAGTTGAGTTCCCGACGAATGACGCAGAAAGCCTTACAAGTTAAGGACAGGTCATTACGGTTACAAGTGGAGTCCGCTTTGTATGTACACTTTCCTGAACATTAACTCGAAGTATTTTATGGTCTGGATGCTTAAAAGTGTGAACCGGCTGGAACTGTCAAGATCCTTCAAGACCTGAAAGACCTCAGCACGACTCATCCCAGCCTTAACCACAGAGCAGATGCAAACGGCTTTCTTATGCGTTTAAAAAACATCATTGTAATCACGCGATTTCCCCTACACTAGAACGCAGTAAGGTATTCGGCTGACAAAACAAGCGTAACATACGGTCTTCAAGACGTCTGAGGAATCTGAATATTACAGTCGGCGTAAAATATGAATGCAGAAAGCCAGCTTCTGTAATAACTTATCGATGAAAGACTTCCAGGAGAACTGAGCGTCACTGGTTAAACTCGACGATCTCTGGATTTCGACTTCTCAAGACCCCTTGGAATTCAACGCCACGAGATTCTAAACCTTCTTAGACACTAATCGACTTGCATATAAAATTTCGTAACAGTCGAACCAAAACGTTTTTCGTTGGAGGAGAACAAATTAATTTTGTCTAGCTATTCGCTTGGGGGCTCGACGGTTGGTACAAACTGCACTCTCCCGTTTGAGTTGTTCTCATTAGAGTAATTCATAATTTAATCCATCACAAATCTACCAATTCACTGAATGTTTGCGAGACGCTGATTTTTGAAATGTTCAGAGCTTAAATTTCCTTTGGAATTCACAACGGCTTTTGGAATTTACAAACCTCATCTTGAAGAAAT
The DNA here is from genome assembly GCA_030762985.1 of Adelphocoris suturalis. Taxonomy (NCBI): domain Eukaryota; kingdom Metazoa; phylum Arthropoda; class Insecta; order Hemiptera; family Miridae; genus Adelphocoris; species Adelphocoris suturalis. The sequence continues at coordinate 1,233,073 of CM061051.1, read as the reverse complement.
ATTAGCTGCACCAAAATCTCCAACTCTCTATAAGAGAAAGAACTGACCTCATCAACGTATCGAATGGGTATAATAAGCAAGGTCATGCTCATCGAACAGACCTTCATTAAAAAGGAATAAGGAAATTTGTACCAGAACACAAAATGGATCTCAACCCTAGCTTACTTCTACGCTTTGATGGCGCCTTCATCAAACTATCTATCTCCATTTCTGTATGAAACAAACGCATGTGATGCATCAAATGAACTAGACGAGTTTGTGTGACCAAAATGTCAATATACCCATGTTTTTTACGTCTAGGACAGGGTTGTATGTTTCCATATTACAGTGGCATGGTGCGGTTCTTGCAATTGATGTGCATTTCTCGAAGTTGTACTCGCCTTTCTCATTAAAACAGTCACCCATCTCTTCGCATTAATTATCTCTCGTCGATACATGTCCCAATTTTGTATAATTCACGTCAAATGATAAGCCTTAATGATCGAGCATTGCTTTTGAATTTATTTAGCTTCGTACTAGTAGGTTGTGCAACATTACCCATCGTGCCACTTCTCCCATGCAGTTCGCTAAATGGATTTTAACCAAGCATTGCTTTACGTTGTCCGGAAAAAATGCAGCAAAACATGCATTCAAGCTAAAATGAAAAAAAAGTAGTTACCTACTTACGAGTACCCGGCTGTTCATCCCGAATACATTTGTGAGGTTGCCTACTACATGTTTCACTTTGCAATGTCAAGTCTCCTACATGGACCACAGTATGATATAAAATATCGTAGTTTGTTTCTGTGTAATTTGCATGATGTTGAAGTCCTCATTTATTTGAATGTTACATTGTACTCACGTGGAACAACAAAAGTGTCGAGTTGGAAAGAGAGCATTTTCTTACCTCATTTGTTAAATTTTTAATTTCAAACCACAACTTATTGTGTACTTTTAAACAATCTGAAACAGGTGTAACTACAGGGAACCATTCACTTGATATTAGACTATCAGTTTGCCTTTTCAGTGATGTAGGATGTTTACAATATGAATTAACAACCCAAATCCGAGATTCTCACTTAATTCAAAGTTAACTTGTCATAAATTTCTCGAGTAACGTTAGAAAGAAACCATCAATCAAACTTCATCAAGGAGTCAGTATCAATGTTTGATAGGAAGTGTGGGATTTAACCTTAGATGACCACCCTTCAAATCCGATCACTTATTACCATCTACACGTCAAAACGACGTACATTCCTGGAGTATGATAGTTTATGCTGAAAATTCTCAGGGAAATCAAGTGACCAATAAAATATTCTTCTATCAAAAATCGGAACTTTATTCATCTCAACTTCTGATACACTTTATTCTGTTGAAATACACAAATATTGCTTTTGTGGTATTTTCGTAGCTCCTAATCACAGCAAAAATTAAATGATTAAAATAACAATGATGAATCGAAAAAAATTTAATTATTCTTTTAAAATGACGATAAAAATCGATCTTCTTATAATTTGAAAGGCAAAAATATACTTTCTGGAATCACGAATGTAAAATTTATTTTTGTAGGTTCTAACACTAACCACAGCTAAACAATCAATATACAACAAACCAGTGGTAGCATAGCTGGAGGCTCAGGCCGCTGAAATGCCCCTAGGTGGAAATGTTGCTAACTGAAGAAAAATATAAGTACTTCGAAACGGGAGGTAATAGGTACGCGTAGGGGAGGTAATCTAGGGATTAGTTAACACTCAAATACTTGACTCCCCAGAATGAAGAAAACGGAAGAATTAATGAAAAATTTTGAATGAAGTACGTTGTCTATTCCCACGAGAAATAAAAAGTTACAACGTTAAACCGATTTTGACGGTTAGGTCATCATTAGTTACAAACAATAACAGTAAGTTATTGTGAATAACAATAATAAGTTTTTGTTTGTTACTGATGTGGACCTAACGGTCAAAATCGATTTAACATTGTAACTGTTTATTTTTCGTGGAAATAAACTCGTGGTTCTTCATTAACTCAGTGCACTTTTTCGAAATGGGCTTCCTAGACTTCGTCGCGAGTGATTTACTTCGTTTTCGGGCGGCGATTATTATTTCGGTTTTACTTGCGATTTTCGTTCGTGCGATTAAATCGCCGCTGAAAGGAAACTCACAAAAGTCAATCGGAGAACCCACACCTGCGACAGAAAAATCGCCGCGATTCCCGATCACACAGGACGCGTTATAACGCGACGTTAGGCGTTCTGGTACATTGCATCACCCCCGTCACACACACGGCGGTACCTCTCAGCGATACTTTCAGTAACGCGACATCAGCCAAGCGGGTTGTACAAAATTACAAAATATCGCGCGCTGAGGGCGTTCTCCTCGGTCGTTCTGGTTATCTTCTGGATATTCACTGCTAGTAGTTCATGTAGGTCCTCGAAATTTTGTCTCGACATGCGGAAATAGTTCACAAAACGATCTTCATGTGAGCACAACTCCCGACATAGACGGTGGTATTCCCCAAGCTCTTCCCTCCTTTGATTGATTGGGTGCACATAATACCGTCTACTCCTGCGGTCTAATAGCGCTAGAAGAAGTAGAGCTTCTTCCTCATCAGAGTCATTGTCAGAAATCATTATAGATTATAGACAAATTAGATAAATTATAGACGCTGGGAACCGCGAACCCCTTGAGTAGCACAGACAAGACTGGGTCTCGCGCCCTGATAACGCCCAATAATAACACGGTGTATGTGACGTTGCTATATCGCCGAACGTCGGGGGGGACGCGCGTTCCTATAACGTCGCGTTATAACGCGTCCTGTGTGATCGGGCCTTAAAAAGTCGCAGCATGTTCAATTTTTCGGGCGACGCGATTGTCGCTGGGGGAAATGTGAAACACAGAATCGAATGACCTCGCCCGCACCTGCGAACGTTCAGTCGCGCCACTTGTTCCCACTCGTGCTTTGTGCTCTCAACAACTATATCAGCAGATGAAGCTGTTGTTTTCACTGATGATGGTAATGAGTTTATGCTGCCATCATCACAGTTTTTTATTGACTGTGGCATTCTTATTTCCGAAGTAGGAAAAAGGCCCGCAATTTATGACAAAAAATGTAAAGAGTATAGTGACCCCAATTTAAAAGATAGAATGTGGAATTCTCTTTGGGATATAATTGGATGCACTCATATCCTTCTCTTAGATTTTCCATCCCGCTGCTGTTTTTTTAATCTTAAAGCCAACGCCACTACACAAGTTGCTTCTAAGTCGTCCATTGTCGCACTGCATGTGCGTGGACGGTGCTGACAAGCTGCTTCTCCGACTTTTTAATAGCCGCGACTAAAAATCGCAAAATCGCAGGGACGCCCTAACAGTTGTCACTCGACCAGAACCTGGCTGTTGGTCATAAAGTTACTTCATCAATAATACTAATTCCACTAAACCAGTCACACCTTTTCATGCCTATTTTTTTATAAAGTTCCAGTCATGCAGCATGATCGTATGAGCGAATTTTCGTAAATGATCGTAATGTATAATGTTAAACTGTTTTGAAATGTGAGCCTATTGAGTGCAAGGAAATTTATAACTATTAATTTTATGGCAAAAACTTATTCTAAATGGTAGGTCATCTGCTATTCAAAGGATGTTTTGAATTTTTAGATTTTTTTTGCAGCTTTATTGATTTTTTAGCAAATTTTAATGAATATTAAGTTCATTTTTTTGCATAATTTGTACATACATTTTTGAATGTTCTATTTTATAGTTAATAAACTTCATTTGAGCAATATTCTGCTCAAAACAACTACACATTTAACAATTCGGAGCCGTTTTTAGCCATTTTTAGTGATTTTTAGAGAAATTTTTTTTTTTTTTTTTTTTAAATTTGACCAATTTAAAATACTCAAAAAGTGCTGGCCTACGAATCCATCCTTTCGTTAGGAAAGTTTGACTTTTTGGCGCAAGAATGAAATTTGCATCTCAATCCTAAGGAGAGTATATAAATATATATATTTATAAGTGTTAAACTCCAGGATTTATTTCAGAATGCCTCAAAACGAATTTCAATGAAGAAATTTATCAAAAATTTTGTTTTGATTTTAAAAATTTCCGAGCCATTGCAATAGCTTCATTTTCTACGAAAATTCGCTAAAATACACCGAAAATGATTGTGCACGTAATTTAAATATCCTATGCGCAAATTTTTTAAAAAATCAATTGACTTCAGGTAGATTTTTGAACTGCACTAAAAAGTTTACGGGCGGTTATGATCCATACCAGAGGTTCCCAAACTTTAGCCGTGACGCCCTCGACGTTTTGATTATTTCTGGTGGCGTACAGTGTTTCGATCCTGGGGGTTTTGGTGGAAAAAATTCCAAAAACCTCGAAAATCGATAGTAATGATTGGTAGTAATAGCGGTTCTATTACCCTATCTAATAGCGGAAACTAATAGAAATAAGAGAAATAGAGAGAACAAAATTATGTTGAGGCCTTAACGTTTCATTGACCAAGTTATCTAAAAATAATAATAAGGTTATTTTCAACACGTGGGTCAACCAACAAACCGCTAAAAGATGGGCCAATATTGAAGGACACACCCACAGTAAACTTATGGTGGCTGAACTCAACACCAAAATTACTGAGGGGCTACTTAGGAAAAACCGTAGGGAACTAAAAACACTGGTTGGCCTCATAACCGGTTTTGCACCCCTACGATTTCACCTACATCGCATAGGGGTCACACAAAACTCAACCCTGTGCAGACTATGTGAGGAGACTGACGAAACGGCATCCCACATAATCTTTGAGTGCCCTGCACTCACCCATCGCAGAATTGAGCTCTTTGGGGCCCAAACCCCGATGAGCTCCATTCCGAGCGAACAATTAATCAAGAGCCTACCACCCCTCATCAGGGGGCTGAGTCTCTTTGATTAAACAAAAAACTCTCAGGAAAGTACAATAAGCCAACAGGCTTCCGTGCTGGGGGCTCAAAACCCCCGCCCTGAAAGTTTTCTTCTACATCTACATCTACATCAAGGTTATTTTGGTCTAATAAATGGTTATTTTGCTTGCTATAGAGAAAATCACTAGCGGTTAACTCCCCCGCGGGGTTTGTCAAACCCCAGGCACAAGAAAGTACTACAGTACACAGAAGTCTTGAACGTACTAAACTGGAAAAAGGCTGAAGCCTTAAGGGAAGAAGTGGGGGGTGATATAGAAGGGGGCGAGAAGAGCCACACGTGCGGGATTCAACATGATAAACTGACTTCAAATCGAGATTGGGGTTTGACAAACCCCACGGGGCATTCCAGGGTTAAGATCCATTTTCAGTTTGCTAGATGAAACCATAAATAATTGTTTAAAACTCGATGTCCTACTTTACGTGACCACCAGTTCTATTTTTGATGGAGAACTGCAATTCCCGTCCCAACGTTTGACCAACTCCTAAGCCACACTCTTATAGTTAACATTGTCTATATGTTTGTTTACATAGGTAGTTTAATTTTTGAAACTAGTTACCTATAGTTATCATCAAAATTATTATTAAAACGAGAATAGGAACCTAGTCAATGAGTGATATTGAAGTCATAAACTTATCGTAGATGTGTAGGGGTCGAAATTGGAAAACGGGAACGGTGATTCTCTTAGAATGTTAGGGTTCAGCTGTCATAGGACCGATGCTAGACCATCTAATTATTAAGAAGGCTGTAGCATCCTCATACATTCATTGTATGTACGATGATTTCAAGCTTACTTTTGTTTTTCAATTGAATGAAGTGAGCATTTACGGAATGTGGTTCGCAGAATATCTCTTGCACATGACATTTTCTTCAAGCACCATCTTATAAACTTTGTTCAGTTCATACTTTGAGTGATATGAGATCCGATTATGAGAATATTGACGACACTTCTCTTCCAATATCAGTAATTTTTTTAATGATCTTTACCACTTTCAGAACATGTCACGTGCCAAAATTGATGCCCAGGCAAAAAAGCTGGCAGTGACGTTGAAGATTTCTCAACATTTGAAAACTCATAGAATGAAATCTAATCTGATAGGTTGTTGATTGCCAAATACTCAAGATAGCACCTATTTTTATTTAACAAAAAAATCTAATAATACATTTTTATTACCCGTGGGTATACCCTGCTGATTATGAAAATCTGCTGTTGATAAGGTACAAGAAGAAAGAGGTAGGTATTTTACACAATTCCCATTTACATAATTCGCTATTTTGTAAATGGGATTAATATTTTTTTAGATAAGGTGAACCAATAGAATCAATTTTGAGTGTTTAGAAATCCTCTTGTTTAGAACAAACTAAAATTAGAATGACATTTTAGATGTTTTGAAATTTATCATCAGAATGAGATGAAGAAACCGAATCAGTTATGAAAATTAAAAAACTGTCATGATCTGATTGAAAACATTCTTCGAGGAAATATGACCTACACATTCGTAGAAGCTATATCATTGAATATCCTACTTCAGAAATGAAGTTACATTCCCTTTATTGAGGGGATGAGCGGGAGTAGAATCATGTGTTCAAAAATGTATTTATTAATTTAATTTTAATGTAATGGAAATAATGGCCTTATTTGAACGATCAAGTCCATTTCTACTAGAAAATGGTTCCCTGTCGACCCTGATCCCCGAAACCTCGCTTTGCAGAGCCAACACTCTTAGCATGAACTTTGTATCGTATAAAGCAAAAGCATTCATTCGAAACATTTTCTCTACATCCACAAAATTACAACAAAAACAAGTATGAATGATGTTTTCAGGTGATGGGGCAATTATATGCTACGTGGGATTGACATCACAGCTCATTGAACTGGCTGTAGGCGACTATCACTTCTTCACTCTCTTTTCTTCTAAATGAACATCCTTTTCAAATCTTTCTACATTAACCTGGATGGAAATTAATCTGTATATTTATCATTTAACTTTTTTTGTAAAATCAATTATTATTGAAATTCGATCGATAACCATCCGCCTTTTCTTATTTAAAAAGGTAGGTACATTTATGAGCATACTACCTACCTAAATGCATATACAGTGGATAAAACCACAGCACCTTTAATATGAACCATTCGTTAAAACGTTCTGGCAATTTGCAGCAGTGACAAATCGTTATTTATGAATTCTGCCTGTGATTAACTATTGTACCTAATGTAAAACTTAATCGTTATCACCATGGTATGTAACCTTACAATAAATATCAACTATAATGTCAGGAATTAAATCTTGTTCAATGAAGTCATGGAAACCCATTTCGCTATTACTATCGATCACAGAGCGATTTACTTATGTTTTATCAATTTCACTATAAACAAAATGAGAGTAAAATAATTTCCTCAATTTAAGAACTAGCAATAAAATAGAAAGATTTAATCGGTAATCGTCATCAGACACGAACACTAATTTCATGTTAGAATCCGCAATTACACCATCAGCAGCTGCGAACCCTAAATTTTATTTGGGGCTTGAGAACAATCATTGTGAATCGGTTAATGAGATCATTAGCAATCATGTTTGTATCGCTCATCATCATCATAATCAACGTGTTAGTATTTGTAGTCAATCCATCATCAGCAATACAACTTAAATGTTTGTAACTGATGATGATCAGTCACGAACCATGGTCATGATCATGATTCGTCTGGGGCCTAACGCAGGTATCTAACACTTCAGTTTTACGAAATCATACATTTCGTATCTAGGATCTTATTTTTTTCCCCATTTTAGCGAATTTTTGTAGAAAGTGAAGTTATTGCAATGGCTTCGAAAATTTTAAAATCAATATTTTCGAAATCTTACTTCATTAAAATTGAAATCTTCATATGTATATGAACGTATATATAATGTGTACGTGTGTGTGTCATTCCAGGCGATAACTCTCCATAGAATTGAGATAAAAGTTTCGTTCTTGCACCAAAAAAATCAAGCTTCCCTAATGAAAGGATGAATTTGTTGGCCAACACTTTTTGAGTAAATTAAATTGGTAAAAATTTTAAAAAATTTGCTGAAAAATCACTAAAAACTATTACATTTCAATTTTTTTAGAAGAATAAGTTTTTTTCAAAATAAGTTTATCAAGAATGAACTAGTACATTAAAAAATGCACACACACAATAATGCAGTAAACTTTACTTAAATTTCATTTATATTTGCTGAAAAAATCCATAAAACCTGCAAAAAAGCTAAGAATCCAAAATCTTTTTTGAATTTCATAATAGTAATTAGAACCTTTTTTTTTTTTTTGTCATAAAATGGGAAGTTAACAATTTCTTTGCTTTCACACTGCTTGAACGTAAAAACACTGTAACATTTTATAATACGATAATATACGAAAATTCGCTCATAAGATCATGCTGCATGACTGGAACTTTTTGAATTGTTAGTCCATTATTCATTCAAGATTTGTTCTGTTTTTATAATAATGTTGATGGTTGATAAATATTATATTCTTAGGATAATTCATTGATTGCCCTCGATCGATAGTAATCGTGAATGTTTTCATTGATACATTCTCATTCTTTCGAAAAATTCGAAAAATGTTTTTTTTTTTTTTTTTTCATTTTTAAATATACGTCTTTGCTTGCTGGTTGTAGCTTGACTTGACTATCACACCAATGAGGCACAATGTTACTGCTTCCATTATTATCTCAATGTATCCATAACAGTCTGTAAATACGTGTACTTATGTATTTTATTAAATCTTCAATCAAATAAATCCGTAATCCATTATACACACTTTATTTAAACTGAACCTCAAAAATTATAAAAGATCCAGATAAAGGAAGAATGAAAAAAACCATTTAATGGTCGTAATTCTGAAGAAAGTGTGGTCGATATTATCCGTTGAGGATTAATATTCTACGAGCAGAAATTGTTAATGCAAATTTCGTGTAATTAGTTACCTATTCATCTACACGTTCTTCTACAAATATTATCGAAATTTCTTTTAATTTATTAAACGAAACATAACAATTAGTTAAGTTTAAAAGAAAATGAAGCTATTGCAATGGCTCCAAAAATGTGTTAATGAAAATTTTCGATTATTTGCTTCATTGAAATCCGTTTAGAGGCATCCTTAAACGAATACTAGGGTTTATTACTTTTTCATATATATATATATATATATATATATATATATATATATATATATATATATATATATATATATATATATATATATATATATATATTAATTGCTATGCAATTCTAAGGCCGACCCCCAATAATTTTTTTTGTAATGTCCGTAACGAAATTTGTCTCGTGAGACGAAGGTTGTGGGTTCAAATCCTGTTGACTGGTCAAATTTTTTTTTTGTCGTACAACTCCCGATTTTTTTTTTTTTTTTTTTTTTTTTTTTTTTTTTTTTTTTTTTTTTCTCGTGAGACGAAGGTTGTGGGTTCAAATCCTGTTGACTGGTCAAATTTTTTTTGGTCGTACAACTCCCGAAATTTGCATAGCAAATTATCCTCGTTTTCTACGCAGTACAAAAGAGAAAAGATCCGGGGGGTCCAGGGGGGCGAAGCCCCCCGGCGAGGTGCGATGCGCCGAGTATATATATATATATGCAGAGTGTCCCAAAAGTAAAGCCCCCCTCCCTTACTTTTTCCCACAATTTTTGAGATATTGAAGAGAAACTCAGAAAGCGTTTGCCAGAAGGGGGTGCGAAAGGGGTGCCTGATGCTAAGTTTTAGGCAAATCAAAATCAGGAAAAACAGGAAAAAAAAAAATCAATTTTTTGCGGAGTGACACCTCATTTTAAAGATTCTTAGTGCTCAACACGATTGTTAAACCAGAATTGCGATATCTTATTCCGTTCTCGAAAAGAGATGATGAACCAAGAAGAAGCGCGATGTTTATTTTTTATTTTTGGGTAGTACAAAACTTTAAGATTTTTTTCCCCGATTTTTATTTGATTAAAATTTAGTATCAGAGGCACCCCAAAAACGCTCTCCAAGTTTCACTTCAACATCTCAAAAATTGTGGAGAAACATTAGGGGGGGGGGTACTTTTTATGACACCCTGTTCATGTATATGACATTTCAGACGATAACTTCCCTTAGGATTGATCTCGCGCCTTAAAATCAAGCCTTCCCAATGAAAATATGTTTGTTGGCCACTCTTTGAACACATCAAGTTGCTCAAATTTCGAAAAACGTGCTCAAAAAATCAATAAACGGCCTTAAAATGGCTAAGAATCGTTGAATTCATATTTTTTTTAGTAGAATATCGCCCAAATGAATTTCATCAACTATAAACTAATAATATTCAAAAATATTCTGAAAAATGTAGGTATGTACTTGAATTTTATTTAAATCTACTAAAAAACCTACAAATACTGCTAAAAACCCAAACATTTTTTTGAATAGCAGGTTACCATTTAAAATAAGTTTTACTGTCATAAAGTTGGTAGTTAGCAGTTTCTTTGTACTCAAAATGCTCAAATTTCAAAATAACTTAACATAAATACCTATACCATAATTTACGAAAATTCAATCATACGATCATGCTGCATGACTGGAACTTTTATCAATTTTATTCATTAATCGAAAGACTCAGTGATGTATCTTAGTTTTGAATTAAAGTCCATATTTTCAAAATAATATTGTTAATAAGTAATACTTGGTGCAATAAAGAATATTGAAAAAAAAAAAAATTAATCGAAAGGCATCGAAAGGTTGCTAATTATTATAATACTGTTTATTTTTTCCTGTTGGATATCTTCTGCACAGACTAATTAGTCAACTTTCATAGTCGTATTAACATTATTTTTAATACTCAAAATTGTATCGTGTGTGGGTTGGCATTAAGCAGCAAGCTGTCACATCCAATCTACACCATGAACTTGAGCAATCAATATACGATTCTCAACCACAAAGAAAAAGAGTGAGTTTCTGAGAATTTGAAACTCCTGCCCCTAAAAACGTCTCAGTGAATCCTGACTCCTCCCTGTGACTCTATAGTAAAGGGTGTGGTCATAACGAACATATATGAAAGTAGTCATTACTTGTAATGAGGCTTCGTTGTGGTATGCAGGATATCATGAATGAGAACTCCAAGAAGTCTTAGATGTGAATGGTATATTTCATGTCCCTCTTGGATCTATAGATACATGCTGGCCTGGTGAGGGAGGACACCCCCCAGGCCAGATAAGAGTGACAAGTTTCCACGGGTATACTACACCCCTCCCCTCTTCATAAGATTTTTTTGTAGTTGCGAATTACATGAGTGCGAAGAAAATCTGAAGTAAATCTTGCTGACCTTTTTACAAAATGGACGGATTGTTAGCAATGCCCGGTTTACAATTGGTACGGGTCGTAGCGGCGTGTTGAGTAGAGGAGTGGTGTGTGCAGCGAGTAAGGCGTACTGCAAAGAAGGGTGGTGCAGCAGAGGAACTGTGCTGCAGGAGGAGGAGCCGGACACGTGGAAAAGTGAGCCAAGAGAGCAACTGTAAAAGAAAAGGCTATTAGTAACTGGAAGTGATGTGATTTTTTGCATTGCATAAAGCAGAGTTTGCTTAAGGTTGAGTACATGGGTAATGGAATGTTGAGAAAATGGCACATGAAAAGTCAATAAATGTTTTTCAAATCAACACTTAAGTAATTTGAGTGTAAAAGTCATTGTACGAAAAAGTCATTGAATGAGAGAGACATGGCATAAAGAGAAGGAGTGGTAGTTGGTCCTCTCGTAGACAAAGATCTTGCTGCCAACGGAGAACCGTCGTCGGAGGCATAAGGTGGGACAACTTCAGTCGTTTTGGTGATGCCGAGAGCCGGAGCGCTTCGTTTTTAGCTAAGATTTGTAGGTGTGTTGTCGTGTGTTGAGGTTTTCGAAATGACACCGGGAGTAATGTCTGTTGCCGGAGGCTGAAGCGAGCCTGATCGGCAGCGGTGGGTTCCGGTCACGTGCGTGCTCACAGGTACTCACGTGGTGCTTTGTTGAGCCTATGGTTGAGTATAGTAGAGGGTACCGGAGTCCTATACAGTTTAGAGAGTCCGGTATGTGGTAGTTGAGAATCCTGAAGCTCTTGAAGCGAAGAGCAGGACGGGGGTTCGATCGAGGACGTCTGTAAGGCAGTAATACGCTTATTGTTCAGCGTGTTAGAAGGGTGGCAGAACTCTGTGTAGATTAGAGAGTCCGGAAGACGGTGAAGACCGTATGGTGTTTCGCAGTCGAAGGTCCTGGAGCTCTTGAAGCAAAGAGAGGGACCGATAGTCGACTGAGGACCTCTGGAAGGTGGAAGCACAAATTGAATTTTGTATCTGAGGGTCCAGGAGCTCTTGAAGCGAAGAGTGGGACCGATAGTCGCCTGAAGACGTCTGAAAGGTGGCTGAGCGAAGTTGTGTCCACAAAAGATGAGGGTTGTTATGCCAGGCGCAGGGCTAACGGCAATTTCGTACCGAGAAAGCCCAGTGGGAGTGATACCAGCAGAGTTCGGAAGTTCGATGACAGAATTGGTGATCAGGCACGGGCTTTACAATCGATTGGGCCTTGCAGAGATGTTTCCCGAAGGCTGGTTACGTGTCTAGGCGCAAGGTGGTAGAAAATTACGGGCCTCAAAACCCCATTGGAGGTGACACCAACAGTACCTGGGTGAGAGAGGCGGTGCAGAGTATGATCTGCGTCGAAACCGTAGTCTAGAACGAGGTAGAGTGGCCATTCATCTCGAAAATTGTCGAGGAGGTGAAGTTAGAAATCTTGGAGAATCCAGAGGAGTGAAATTAGATGCCTGTGGTTTGGCTGACGGTGAGGAGTAAGAAGGTTGCATTATTGCGGAGATATCCTGCATCCTTGAAGCATCATTATCCGCAGAAGTAGCGTTGACTAGTGTGGCTGACTGGTTGGCAAGGGGCAGAAGACGTTCCGCAGTTTGTGCCAGTTTTGTGATGTCAGTCTCAGAGGATGAGCCTACTACGAGACGAACGGAATCAGGGAGTACACATAGAAACAATTGACAGAGTAAATGGAAGGTGTTTCTGTAAGTAGACGTCTATGCAGTGTTCTAGCGTAGGCAGAGGGAGTAGAGTCATCCAGTGAAACTGTAGAGAGAAATTTGACTAGGTCGGAGCCATCTGTAGGTTCATAGGCTGCACTTAGCCGGGAGCAGAGAGTTGTATATGGTGAAGTGCTAGTCGGGTCGATATCTATCCCGATTTCGGCTGATTTTGAGTCCTGTGCGAGGACAGCTCGACAAAACTTGGCTGTTTCCTTCGTGAGTCCTTCAGTGGTGCGGGCGAGTTCGAGTTGTTTTAGCCATACAGATGAGCTGGCTGAATCAAATGGAGGAAGCATTACTGGAGTGGATGTCTCCACGTTAGCCATTCTGCGTGTGCGGACAATCGTGCCTGAAAGAGATGGAATACGGGCTATGGTTTCGACTTAGTTAATTACCAATGAGTAATTATTCTGTCAATCCACAGCGGGAAGGCTCTTACAGTCCTCAGTGGGTGTAGGACGGTCGTAGACCTATCTCAACTGCCAAAGATGGGGCAGCTATCCCTTGGAGAAGGCGAGAAAAACTCGAGCCACTCACTCTACCAATCAGAAATGAAAATTGCCAAGTGTTTCGGCCAAAAACACTTGAAATAATTCGTAACCGAGCTGGGAGGAGATCAGGAGATGACAAGTTTTTCGGTCCAAAAAACTTGGAAGAAATTCGATGGGATGACCTCTTGAGACCGCTAAGTTGAACGGGCGGCTGGACTTGGAAAATTTTCGGGAGGCCTCTTGAAACTGCTATGTTGAGCGGGCGGGACTTAGAAGATTTCTGGGAGTTTCCCCTGGTTGTTCTGATGGTTATGTAGAAGGCAGGAAGCTGGAAAAGAGGCCGGGAAGTCAGCTTGTCCCTTGCTGAGACGCTTGTGAGCTCCGAAATGAATCGCTGGATGCAGAGTGTTGAATATCATGGGGGAGGCGCTTTTCGGCGTTTTATAGGCCCTGCAGGGGGGTGGAAGCGACAGCGGGGGTCCCCGGGAGGAACGGCGCTGAGGTAGGGGTCAGGCGCCACAGGAGGGAGCGCTCCATAGTGGGGATTAGATTATTTTATTAACATATTTTTCTACATGCTCCCAACTAATTGACGACACGTATATCACGTAACTTAATTTGGTTGTAATTTTACATAAGTTCAAATCCGATTAATCACTTTAACAAATTCATTGTTCACCAAAACTACACCTCACTGCCGATTGTATATCACCTCAATATCCAGGGAATTAATAAATACCAAAAATGGCTCTTCATACAGGTCAAGAAGTTCTCTGAAGTCAGGTGGCCAACGGCCGCCCGTGAGAACAATTCGTTGAACCAATCTGCTACGGATGTCATCAAAGTTAGGGCAATCGAAGATTAAGTGGTTCCATGTTTGAGGAATTGAAGCATCGCAAGAGCATCCAGGGTTATCTCTGATTCCAAAGCGATGGGGATAGGCACCATTCTGGCCATGGCCAGTCAGTGCCTGAGTCACCTTCCATGTGAGCCGGAAATTTTTCCTGAGTCGGGAGGCCACAGTGGGGAAAAACTGACGTGTATGAGAGCCGTTAGCTGCAGCCTTCCACATATTCTCCCATGCCAACATACAGTTGCAATTTCCTATATTCCTCACCATGGTAAGAGGCACCAGGTCGAACACCACCTCACCATCCAAGTCTGCCGCCTCCTTAGCACGAAAGTCTGCTTCCTCGTTCCTCGTTCCATAGTGTGGAGAGCGGCGAGATTGGCTGCAGGCACGGGCGAAGATCGGCGGTGAGGGAAGACGGCGCCGCGTAGTGGGGCAGCGTTGTCAAGGTCGCAGTGATGGCGGGCAGGGCGAAGAATTTAGAAGTTCGTTCTGGGTGAAGTTTCAGTGCAACTCCGTCGCAGGGAGGCCTTCGTGGACGTCAAGGAACTGCAGATCTCAGGTCTGGTAGTCACCAGTGTAATGAGACTTCAGTGTGGGATGCAGGATATCATAAATGAGAACTCCAAGAAGTCTTAGATGTGAATGGTATATTTCATGGCCCTCTTGGCTCTTTATATACATGCTGGCCTGGTGAGGGGGGGACACCCCCCAGGCCAGATAAGAGTAACAAGTTTTCACGGGTACAGGTGTATACTACATTACTATTGAGAGAAAGGAAATGTAAAGGGAATCATTCACGGCAAGCAAAAATAATAAGTAAATAAGTAGGTACCTAGTATTCTAAGACATCAGTCAAAATAATACCCGAAAAATAAAAATGATAACCACTCATTCAAATTGGCAGGACAGCCAACACTCAAATGTGAAATTTCCTTTCGAGCACTTCTTTGGTTATTTAACCCATCAAGGCTGTTACAGAAAGTGCGCCATCGGAAGGCAAACCATCTCTGGTCGACCTGTAGTTCATTGAGCTCTGGCTCTGAAGGTTGCAGCTAATTTGAGTTTGGGATCTTTCTACAAATGTTTAGGAAGTGTGTGAGGGGGCGCCGGCCGTAAGGTCTCTGAAAGCAGACCGACTGGCGCCTTTCCGACCAAAAGAGCGGGAAAGGTGAGTGATTCGAATGTAGTGATACCTGGCGGTAGACGCGCGAATTCTGTCCGATCCAGAAAACAGCTCAAAGCTCCCTCCAAATTCAAAATACGACCAAACGGTTTATTAAACTTTTCTCAGTCAATAATTGACCGATTTCAATGATTCTTGTAGAGTTCGTTCTATTTTCGAAACCTGAAACGAAAACAGACCTCGAAATTTGATAGTAAAATTGTTGAATGGAATCTAAATTTGAAAATTTTGACACTTAAAAATTTCAGAGTCTAGATTCTTTGGAGAACTTCGAAACCAGTAGATTGCCGCATGAATCAACATATAGGAGAAACCGCATATATACCATCCAGCGCTCCCTTAAGCCCAGAATTGAAGGGACACACAGAGGCACAACAACTCTAGGTCAAAAATATACTCGACACTTGAAAATTTGTTAATTATTCAATAATCCCTTTCCTTATAACGACTTGAAATTGTGGGTAACAATTTTTTTGTCGTCTTGAGATCACATTAGAACAAGAAAAAGTTGCCTCAACGACCTCCCTTCCAAAATAAAAGGTTACAGGAAAAGTAGAAATGCATGAGAATTTTTGAAATGTCCATAATTTTGTTATTGCAACTTATTGACGGTCCTAGAATCATTGTTGGGGCCTGAAACTCAAGAAATTTCTTCCTCAGAAGGTTATTAATACGTTTTAAAGGTCGAAAGGGCGGGGGAAAATACTTCAAAAAATTTAGTTTTATGCGCTTTTTGACAATTTTGGCCTACTGTGCGATCTCTCGGCCCTCACGCGATGATGGTTGTGCAGTCACACCTGGACCGGCCAATTGTATATTCACACCCCCAAAGCTTTTGAAAATTCATATCCGGTTTATGTAACCGGAAAATAAAACTGAGTGAAATGTCAGGAAACTTTATTGATATATACAGTGTTTCCGTTCAGCATGATGATTTTCAAAGGGCTGTGAAAAGAGAATATTTGGGGGAAAACAAACTAATGGAAAATGTATCTACCGTACGTCATAGCATTTTTGATACGTAGTCAAAGCAGGATATTAGAAAACAAATTAGATTTTTAAAAATCGTATCTCGGAAATGATGTACATTTAGACATGGACGTTAGTTCTGATCCACCCGTTTTTCCCATGGCTGAACTGTTTCTATACGGAGTAGATCCGTCCTCTTCAAGATTGAATTTCGAATCGGGACACTAAAGCTGGATTCACATGGTGCGGAAGGAGCGCGGAAAGTGGAAGAACAGAAGGACAGAACGCAATCTGATTGGCTGTTGGGACAACAGATGAGGAGGGTGGCTGCCATGTTGTCGGAAGGGGCGGACAGCAGTCGGCGGTAAAAATTTTCATACGTTTCCGCGTGTTCCATCAAGCTCCGCACAAGCGCAGTGGACAGGAATGTTGATAACCGCAAGTAGAGGTTTCAGATCAGAGAGGGTACCCGTAGGAGGGTTATGTGAACATGTGAACACTCTTCCCGACTCTCTTGCCCCCTCCACTGGTTTTTCTGTCCTTCCGTCCTTCCACTTTCCACAATCGTTCCGCTCCATGTGAATCCAGCTTTATGGCTAGTTCAGTGAGGCATTCCAAGACTCGTAATGGAACCAGAACAGATCTGGACCGTCCCACATCTGCTGATTGTCCAAACGCACATTGTCCGGCACTGGAAGCCTCATTAGAACCTCCTCCTGAGCTGAGGAGAACCTCCTGGGCGGGGCAAAGAGAGTGTAATGCGCATGCTTCGGAACTCATCTACTCTCGATGAAAGCTGGTGCAGGTTTGGACAATCCTGGACTGCCCAGGACGGCCTCTCTGAACGGCAGAGCTTGGATTTCTCTGACCCTCTCTGTAACGGCCAAAAATATTTGATACCTCGGACGGAGTGCGAACTCGCGTCATTACTACTAAGGGGAAATATCTCCCGAGTTGCAACTCCAACGTTGTGCTATGAGGCCAGTTTAATCAAACCTCTTCGACTGCGAGAGTTATTTTCCTGGAGCGTAACATCTCCGAACGGCAAAAAGTGGATGTGGGCAATCCCGGACTGTCCGAATGAACCCTAAGATTACGATTAACATTAAAACGCGAACTAAACACGCACTATGCACTTAAAACTGGTACTGGGATTTGATTTATTTATTTCTCCTTATTTTCATGCTACCCCATTTCCACCTCATTTCTCCGTTTTTCAACGATTTTTGAGTAACCCATTCAAATTTGTCCCTGAAACCTGTTTACTATTTCAAAAAGAAAGTGCAGGTCTAAATATACATCATCTCTGAATCACGATTTTTAAAAATCTTAATTGTTTTCTAATAACTTGCCTTGACGATGTATCAAAAAAGTTTCAGTCATGCAGCAGATCGTATGAGCGATTTTTCGTAAATTATCGTACTAGTTATACTATGTTAAATTGTTTTGAACTTTTCGGTAAGAAGTAATTGTCGACTACCAATTTCATGGCAAAAAAATCGTTCTAAATTATATTCAGCAATTTATTTTATTTATTTATTTTTTAGATTTTTAGCTTTTTTGCAGTTATCTATTTTTGGGAAATATTGATGAAATTTAATAAGTATATTTTTCAGCATACATTTCTGCACGGATTTTTTAATGTTCTAGTTCATTGGTAATAAATCTAATTTGACTAAAATTCTGCTAAAAATATAAATTCAACTATTTTTAGTCGTTTTTAGCCGTTTTTAGTGATTTTTAAGCACATTTTTTGACATTTGACCAATTCAATGTGATTAAAAAATACTGGCCAACGAACTCATTCTTTTTGGAAAGCTTGATTTTTGGCGCAAGAACCGAATTTTAATCGGTTATCGTTACCGAAGAGTTATCGTCCGGAAAATGGATTTCTATTAAGAAAATTTTGATTTTAAAATTTTTGGAGCCATTGCAATTGCTTCATTTTCTACGATAATTAGCTAAATGCTATGACGTAAGGAAAATACATCTTCCATTGATTATTTTGTTTCCCCATCATGCTTGGGTGTGAAAACACCGTACCATGTTTGTTGGGGGTGAATATAGGCACCTATATAAATATACAAGTCTAATTTCTTGTTGGGTAGCAGGTATTGTACACGTATCGTACGTAGATATCGTCACACGTATACGTAACGTAGGTATCGTAACACTGAACGACACTAAAGTAGAATCAGCAATACAGTTAACTGATTCGTCCATTAAATTCCTTTTGTACCAAAACTCCAGTTTTACATTCATCGTGGTAATTGATCTGTTTTTACTCTGATGTATCGAGAATTGAAGTTCCAGTCATGCAGCATGATCGTATGAGCGAATTTCCGTAAAGTATCGTAGTATATTAATTCCACAATGTTTTGAAATTTGTGCACTTTGAGTGCAAATCAAATCTAATTATTTTATGACACACATTTTCTAAATAATATTCTGCAATTCAAAAAATTTCGGATTTTTTGTGCAATTTTTTATGATTTTTTAGCAAATATTAATAAAATTTAAGTATATTTTTTCTGCATAATTTCGTGCATACATTTCATATCGTTCTAATTTATTGTTGATAAACTTCTTTTGATTGAAATTCTGCTAAAAAATTAATTTAACAATTTTAGCCGTTTTCAGCCACTTTTGTGATTTTTTTAGCACATTTGGATTGATATTTTACTAATTTAATGAGCTCAAAAAATGCTTGCCAACTAACTCCTCTTTTCGTTTTGAAAGCTTCATTTTTTGGTGCAAGAACAGAATTTTCATCCCAATTCTAAAGGAGTTGTCGTCTGGAATGACACACACACACACACACACACACACATATATATATATCAAACTATATATATATATATATATATATATATATATATATATATATATATATATATATATATATATATATATATATATATATATATATATATATATATACTCGGCGCTTCGCGCCTCGCCGGATCTTTTCTCTTTTCTACTGCGTAGAAAACGAGGATAATTTGCTATGCAATTCTTAGCCTGAAAAAATTTGTATATAAAAAAAATGTTCAAGTCTGGCTGGGATTCGAACCCACGATGCGAAAAAATTGATGTAAAAAAAGTTGGATATACAAAAATTTTCAAGCCTGGCTGGGATTCGAACCCACGAACTCGCGCTTCGCGTCACGGACGATAGCAACGGTTGTACATGAAAATCATCTTTAATTTCGTCCCGGACGTTACATAAAAAATTATTGGGGGTCGGCCTAAGAATTGCATAGCAATTAATAGTTTTACGCTTTCTACTTATATATGTGTAAGGAGAAAGCGTAAAATTTTAGAATCTAGCTCAGAACGCCCAGAACGGATTTCTATGAAGAGATTATTCGAAAATATTGATTTTAAAATTTTTGGAGCCATTGCAATATATAATTTTCTACGAAAATTCTCAAGAAACTTAGTGTCCAAACAAGAGTTTAATTTTTCATAAAAATATAGCAGATAGGCACCTACTATAGCTTTGTTCCAACAAGGAGGTTGAGAGCTCCGTGTTCCAACTGATCATAGAGAGCAGCCCCAAGCAGCCCCACACTTTTGACGGGTTCTCATCCGATCTCTACGCATGCGCATTTTGAAATAACCTGCAACCCTTGGGTAAACTTCATTCCACGTAACCTTCTCTAAACTGTTTTCACCTTCTCTACTACTTTGCTATCACAACGCGGATGGTCGTCTGCGTTACGTCTATCTTCAACTGCCCTTCGCGTTTTGAACTCTCGGGTGAGCTCCAAATGTTCCAACAAACATGAAAGTGGCCGACCTTGGAGCTAACCCTTAAGGCAACTCTGCAGGAGCCACGGGGGTCGCTCTCGAAGCGTTGTTGGAACAAAGCTTATATCACTTGGTATCAGACAATTGTCTATAAATCATGGTGAAGCATGAAAACTACCAGCCAGAGTAAAATACTTTCATATAGTGACCAATGATATGAGTAAATTTATAGATAAATCTGAACAATGACTACTGTGTTGAGGCAGGTATACATAGATAATTATAAATTATTGAAACAAAATGAAATGCATGCGTTAGCGCCTTCACAAGGCTATCATTGTATTGATTGATCCACATGTTACACAATGTAATAAGTTTCTTTTAATTATTTAAACAACTTAGTTAAAATGAACTACCGACTATATCATAAGCATGTATATTTGGTATAATTGATTATAGCACCTAATACAATCTTACAAAGATCACATGGGAAGTGATGTGAAAGCTCCACTTTCAGAAAGAAGGAGTTTGAACCGACTTTCCAGCATGGAATGGGAAACTGATCGATTGCTCCAGAGAAACAAAGAACTACTGAGGAATCCGAAAAGCAGGTAACAACTAGATAACCATATCAAACACTATAATAATAATTGTCATTTTCACTAATAGTTACAATAAAAGTTATGGGTATTTTAGGGCCAAAAATCTTTTACGGCTGATGCGAGACTCACCTCCCCTTCCTGGATGATTAGTAATTTTGAGTGAATTTTTAACTAGGTATCCAGGCTTTGGCCACAGATGCCGATTGTGTCATCATTTTCGTATTGGATGCAGTTATTCACACTTTTTTTTTTTACGTTGAGTGAAACATTTATAGTAACCATAGCATTTCCGAATCGATCCAATCCGATTTCCGCTTTTCCAGTTATGTATAGATTTTGTCCACTTAGATTTAGGCTCTAGCAAATTTCCAGTACTAAAGTAGTCATTGGAATAAGTACCTACGCAACTTTCATTAGGCAAGAAGTCAAAATATGATGAAACCATAAGGAAACGTACACGTTTCCGAAAGCGTCATGAATCTGGAAACTCGGCAATGGATAGGGAGCGGAAGAATATTATGTCTCCTAAACCCGTTTTTTGGTAATTGAATTATCGATTTTAGAACACTAGACGCTTAGGACAAAAAGACGGTTAGGACATGAAAGATCCATGCGTCTGGACACTTCTTATACTCTATTCCTATGTTTTCGGTGTCGCGGAACACGATGCCGCCATTATTGCAAGCGCAGAAGCTGTATTTCTTTTGATATTAAAGAAATCAGTCCAAATAAGTGATGGAAGAAAGGCATTTTTTGCCGTTTTTACCTAGTTTTGACAGGAAAAAAAAATTGTTTGCGGGTCTTTTCTGCTTCGGACCTTGTTTCCTGGCTTGTTCCGAATGTAACAAGACCAATTTCGTCCTATAATATATTGTCCTTTTGGAAATATCTGCTCAAGAGCCGAGTTAGCTTTTTTAATGGTAACCGCTATATACTTACCAGTAGCTGCGAAATCAAAATTTAACGCCTTGAAGCCCTTTTTATTCCATTATTTTATGTTTTTGGGCTCGTTGAACATTACGTGCTAGTAGTTGAGGCGTAGGACTCGTATTTCGGTTAATAATCAAGAGCTAGGTGTCAAAAATCGGTGAATAGAGTGGATTTTTCATGATGTTCAAAAAATCACTGGACAAAATTAATAGAAATAAGGGATTTTTCGCCGGTTACACCTAGTTTTGATTGGGAAAAACTATTTATGAGTGTCTCCTCTGCCTTGGACTTTGTTCTGTGACTTATTCTGAATATATTCGAACTTTCGTTTTTTTCGTTGTCAGTCTAGTGGACAAGTATAAAGCTGAATGGAAAAGGTCTAAACCTAACTGGAAAAGGTCTAAATCTAACTGGAATAGGTCTAAATATATGTGGACAAAGTCGAAACCTGAATGGAAAAGGTCTGAACCTAAGTGAAAAAGTCTAAATCAAAGTGGGAAAGGTTTAACTCGATTGGTGAATGCTATACAAATAATATGAATGTAAAATTCGTTGTTTAATACAGTAAATATGAGCTTAGCTATATATATATATATAGAGAGAGAGAGAGAGAGAGAGAGAGAGAGAGAGAGAGAGAGAGAGAGAGAGAGAGAGAGAGAGAGAGAGAGAGAGAGAGAGAGAGAGAGAGAAACGATATCTTGCACCTCCTCAAGGCCAAGTTAGCTAAATGCAGCTTTCCAAGTCTCAAACTGTAATTTGCTGCTATTAGCTATAAACATATGTTAATAGAACCACTTGTTTATGGTTATGATATAATATAGAAGTCATAAAGTAATGTGGGGATACCTTACTAGGCGAAACAAACAAAAGGCTATTAGGATATTAGGAACAAAGTTGGCTTTATATAAGTAAATGAAAAGGAGATATCATTGATGCAAGAGATATAGAATAGTTTTGTTTTCCAATGACAGAAAATATATTTAATGCGCCTAATTTTCCCTGAAATTCGTTACTGTAAGGTTTCATTAATTGTCCTTGTTAATTTGTATTGGTCGTATTCAAATTTAACAGCGTTGGTTAACAGCCACAGTCCCTTCGCTCGGGTTTTTTGTACTTTATTGTAGCATTCACCAATGTAATGGATTTTAACAGAATCACCAGTGAAACAATTCAATCTGTATTCACGGCAAACAATGTGTCGTCTATTCCCGATCAATTTTTCTAATAGGAAGGTCATTTCCGACTTATACTCGTTGTTGTACCTTCTCGGGCTAGTTTTATCGTGATTCGTTCCAATCGAAAGACGAGAACAATTATTATGAAATTAATGTAATTCTACACTGCCACCTGAAAAAATATTTAGCTGAAATTATACAAATTCTCCAAATGAAGCAATTTCCGGACTAGGTAGGATAAATAAATAGAAATAAAATCAAAAATCACCAGGAAGCAGTTGAATTTTGACAGCAAATACTTCGTCTCTACTTAACAACTCAATTATTTCCCAGTCTGTTTTTTTTTTTTTTTTTTTTTTTTTTTTTTTTTTTTTTTTTTTTTTTTTTTTGGGTCAATACCGAAGGTAGGGAAGCTTTGTGTTCGTGATTGAAGTCGAAAAAAAAAAATCCTCCAAAATAAAAATTTCCACTTGCTTTTTGCGTTTCAGAGCTTGGTGATCAATTTTGGTTCCGTGTCTGTCTGTCTGTGGTAAATCCTTGTCACGCCCAAAACTATAGCAAGTTTCAGGCCGATTACGATGAAATTTTCAGCGATTGTGCGGATTAGCTCCTAGACGGTCCCCTATAATTTTCAATGCCGTCGAATCAATAAGTAGCTTGTGCGCATGCGCAAACGAGAATTTCTCATAACGTCGATTCTTCATCAGCTTTCGGTCAGATTTCATTCAAACTAGGTAGGTTAGGGTATATGTTCTAGAAAAATGACCTATAAATTGTATCGCGATTGGTAAATCTTGCGCATGCGCGAAACTAATATCGATTGACACAGACAAAACTCCGAGTCTAATGGAACGATTTTGATTAAATTTTCAGGGATTGACGGGATACTTTGCAGACGGTCCCCTGTAACTTTCATTGCCGTCGCATAAATAGTAGTCTGTGCGCATGCGCTAACGTTAATTTTTTATAACGTCGATTTCTCATCATCTATTGGTCAGATTTCGTTCACATTCGGGAAGTAAATGGGTAAGTGCTAGGAAAATTCCCTATAAATTATATCGCGATTGGTGGGGCAATAACTATAGCGCATGCGCGAAACTAAAACTGATCGAGTCAGACAAAACTCCGAGACTAATGGACCAATTTTTATGAAATTTTTAGGAAATGTGCGGTTTAGCTCTTAGACGGTCTCCTGTCTAAATTCCATTGCCGTTGGATAAATAGCAAGTCTGTTCTCATGCGCAAACATAAATTTCTTATAACGTCGATTTCATATCATTAATTGTTTTGATTTCGTTCAAACTCTAGAGGTTGTTGGGTCCGGGATAGTACCCTTTGTATTTTATCGCATTTTCTTGAATGATTGGTAACTATTGCGCATACGAATAACCAAATTTTCAATTATTGTGTGGGTTAACGATTAGACTATTTCCGCACATGCAAACATGACTTACAACCCTATTTAGCATATGTACACACGTATTAGATACTGCTATATTTTGCATTCAATCATTTCGTCTCGTACTTTGTTCTTCAACTAATTTTATACGTCCATTTTAAATATGTGAGTAAGCTATACTGCCTACCCAACTTCGCAGACGTTTTTATTTGTATTTCTATTCATTTTATTTTCTTTTTTTTTTTTTTTTTTTTAATATATTTCAGACGGCAATTATTAGAGGTATATCGTTTTTATGCATTGATATTTCGATAGAAGACGTGACGGAGACAATTGTGCGTTAATAAGATCCCTCATTCCTCACAAATTCGAATCAACAGTTTCTTTAGATTCCAATCACCTGAAATCATTTAGAGTTCTTCTTTGATTTCCAACAGAATTTATCCGAAGAAAGTTTTCTTCAATGCACTTCTCAGCAAACTCATATCGGGGGTACTTTTGGGACATATAAAACAATCACAATAATGAATGAAAAGTAGATAAAAGTTTTCAGAAAAAAACACCAAACAGAATGGTTGCAATAGTAATGTATAAAACGCCCATCACCGAGCGGTATCGGTATCGGCTTTAGGCGATCGATATATATATATATATATATATATATATATATATATATATATATATATATATATATATATATATATATATATATATATAAATAATATTCCAAACAAAAGAAAGTGGGTCAACCAAATGTTGAGATTAAAAAATAAAACCTCAACAGGCTACTTGATTTCGTTCTGTTTTCTTCATACAAACGGTACCTATCAAAATATCCCTGGAATCGGGAGGTGTGTGCTCAATCGGTTCAGTTGCTTATTTCACCTTACTATTTTCTCGCATTTTAATTTGAAAAGAATGAATAATAATGAGTGACATTAATTTCGAACATTATTTAGGTAGCCTTTGATTATTCTTGTAATCGTGCGCTTTTGGTCAGTGTGTTCGTGTGCCTGTATGTTTCAAGTTAGGACAGTCACTTCCAGCAACCTCGGTGTAAATTGTCCCATTCAAATATCACGTCCTTTCAATTCTCCAACTTACAGATTTTGATGTCGTCGATACGTCGCAATAATGGCGTAGGTTACTTACCACGGAGGGAGCTCAACGGAAATTGTGTTGTTGCTGTATAAATTCACAGTGAAACCTCTCTGGGCGGATAACCTGACTGCAGGGAAAACAACTTTTGTTAGCCAGCAAATTCATAAGCCTCTATGAGCACGTTCGTGAAATGTGCATTGCCTAGAAGTACAAATCCTACAATTCACTAGCTTCTGAATGTCCAGGAATAATTCCTCATAATTCGATTTGTTTTGTGTTTACTTCCAAATATCTCCGTGGACCGTGGAGAAGTGCGTGCATGACGATTCTTTATATTTAAAAAACTTTCAGTCATACAGAATGATCGTACGAGCGAATTATCGTATTATACTTTAGTAAAATTGTTTTGAAATTTGAGATACAGTGGAGCATTTGATTGAAAAAAGTTGTCCAATATTACAACAAAAAAAACTCGTTCAAGATAATATGATCCAAAACGTATTTTCGATTTTTTTTTTTTTTAAAGCTTTTATTGATTTTCAAGCAAATATTAATGAAATTTAAATACATTTTTTCAGCATAAATTTGTGCATACATGTTTTAATGTTCTAGTTTTTCTGACTAAAATTCTGCTAAAAGAAAAAATAATAAATTTAACTATTTTTAGTAGGCTTGTTGAGCTAGAAGTGATTTTTTTTTCCAGAACATTTGAAATTTAAACTTGATTTGAAAGTTTGAAATTTAATGTTACCCCAAAAGTGATGACCAACGAACTTTTCAGAATGGCTCAAAAAGGATTTCGATGATGAACATTTTGGAAAAATTCAATTTTTACATTTATTGAATCATTGCAATAGCTTTATTTACTACGAAAATTTGCTAAAATAATGATAATGAATATAATAATACTAATAAAAACTCTAATGTCCAATAAAAACCCCGAAATAATGCCGTTGTTTCTTCTCAATACCCCAACGTGAAAGTTTTGATCAATCCTGCATAGTGTTACATTATTCGATTTGTTCGTCTTATTTATTTGGCCTAAAATGATTTCACTTTCGCAACCAATTGTTTCCAAGATCAGTGGATATTGAAATTTTCGTGTTTCAATATTTAAACTTGGTTATACATTCTAAATCTGTAGTCCAAGAGAATAAGTGATAAAGTTATGGCTGGCTGTTGAGAAAACAGTTTATAAAGTTTGAACCTTCGTCGTAAATCGGGGTTTTGTGATAGATGGTTGAAATTCAGTGGGAATAACTAGAATGTTGTCCACATTTCAATATCAAAACACCAATTTGGTTGGATTCCTCAGGAATGATGTATTATTGTTGCGGTACTGACTTGACCACAGTCTCATTACGGTACTCACTCATTACCACAGTTTGTCAGCCTAACGCGACCAAGAAATTTGAAGATCACATTTGGTTAGGGACAGGGGTACAAGTCAACGTACTGAGATAGCTGAGCGTCGTTTAATTTTGAAACTTGGTTTAAACTATCGTTTGCGCTTAGCATGTGTATGAGCCCTTATTACTTTGGTTAGATAGATAGATAACTTGGTTTCGTTGGTTACCTAAACTGGAGGCTAGATGTCAAAGAAGAAGAAGGAGACAGGACATGTACGAGTACATGAGATTGTGATTGTTCCATATTCTCCACTAAAGATTTCGAGCTTATAAAAATAATAAAAACTGGCATATTTCATTTCAAATATCTCTAATAGCACAGAATTCAACGCTAATTTTACCGTTGAATATTTACAAACATTTGAGAAAAATAAATTCCCATGTCCTACAGCATATAATTCCAGCTACGAAATGTACGACAAAATAGAAATTCGTGTTGTTTTCCTTTCAAATTATAGAGGTTTGGGTCATCAATGGTACTTTACCATAAGAAATTCCTTATTAAGGATAGATCACAATGAATTTTGCAACACAATTTCCGTGGCTTCTTCAGTGTCCGCCATAGAGGGATTTCACTGTAACATTACTTATTGGAGAATACACTTAAAGCCCAAATTTCAGTTCTACTAAAATAGTCAATGTAGCATTCCATACAACTTCTGGGTTTCGTTAAATGTGAGTATCAACTTTATCAACTCTTACATCCATTTGTCATGCGAAGCTTCCAGTTGTGCTGTTCATTTCCAAGCACGAAACACTTGTTACCATCATCTGTGGAATTTTATAATGGCGGACTTGAAATTCTCATATACCAGATTGTAATGAATAGTTCACTGTTATCAGATTGGACATTCAAAGGATAATGGTTTATTCTGGTTTTGGAAGGACAAGGAAACTTCGTACTCATAGGCGCCAACTCTCTGATCCTAAATTACATTTGGAAATGGGCCCTCTCAAAGACGGAAGTGATCCGCAATATAGTAGAGTGAGTACAAGAGAGCCGCTATTCTACTAATAGACGTAACTCCGTACTATAAGTGAAGTTTATCACATTCGAAGATTTTCGCCTGAGTAACTGGGTAACAGAATATATGCGCAGATATTAGATTCATGTTTGCTCATTCCAAAATATGATTCACTAAGATTCTTCGACGTTTCATTGGAAATTTAATGGTAATATCACTAGATTCTGAATTCAACTGTAAAGTTAGCGAGTACTAGCTCATAACTACGTGAACAAAGTAGTGAAACCAGTGAAAGAACCATGATCGATTCACCCCTCAATAATACGAGTACATTCAATCAAAGACGTAGATCAGAATAAACTTTACTATCTTGTTGATTTATAATTACAACATTTAATGCAGTCCTTAAACCATAAAAATCTAAAACTTCTAATGATTAGGCAATGTATAGTGTCAAGATTTTACACAATTTATTTCCTTTATGAATATATTAATGTTGCCCAGTTATGGAGGTGTGACGTATCCTTGCTACAGATGAAAATATTCCTGTATAAATCACAAAAGTCTCGTTTCTTACAACAAGTCACTACATGTTTGGGAGGGAGCAGCTACTGTTCAACAGTGGCAGTGGTGCTGTTGAATCTATTGTTTGACAGAGCTGTTCCCCCCTATAGAAACGACACTCACTATTTGTATCATTGTTATAAGGGATCAGAAGACCGGGCATAACTTCTTAGTGTTAACTGTGCGTGAAATTGAAGTATCACTATGCTGTAAATATTTTCATGTTTAGGGGTACTACGGAATTCCTCATCCTTCTCTGCGACCCCCTTACAAGTCATTTGAGTATGAGTCCATTGATGACGGGAAACTTTCTGAATGGGACTCTTCTCATCCTTATTTAGCTTCTTACGCCGTTGCTGGAGGTGCCCTCAGAGAAACTGCAATTAACAGCGTTTTAGACAAAGAGCACATGAATAGTGACACAATTAGGTAAGGATTGGGATCAAGGTGGCATGAACCAAACATGTTGCCACTTTGAGCCAACTTTATTTTCTTCCAACACACGATACCTACCTATACCTAACCCTTTTTAATTATACGTACCTTTTTCAGTCGTATCATCAGGTCGCACGAATTCACTCACGACTCATGATTTACCCTTTAGTGGCTCAACTACCAAAGCACATTGTTTCATTGTCAAGTTGACTTTGCACCCCCATCCATTATTATTTACCTAGTTATATAACAATAGCTTTTTCATGATCTCGTGCATATGTTTAAAAGCTTGTGCAGTACTCAAGTTCGAATAGACTGAGTTATGCATATTTGGTTGTTTATCATGAATCATCGACATGATGATTTTTTTTGTTTATTATGTTGTAGAAACACAGGCATCATTATTTTTTTGAATTACTATTCAATAGCTACAATTCAACAGACAGTCAACAAATAGTTAGCGAGTTTGACATCTCACGTAGATGTATAGAAACCAATGCTTTTCCATTTCATTGGCAATGTAGAAATAACTGAATTGTTTTGTTATCTTGTCTAATTGAGATCACGCCCAGTTGATAGGGTTTGGCACTTAAAACGTTCACTCTGATGTAAAAGCATTTTCTTGGCTCAGAAGTAGCCATTCTCATGGCTTGTGCACAAAGATCAGAGATTCACGTTCAGTTTAACCCTCACTTCCTGATGGGTTACAGGTAGCATTATAACGACTCTTCTATTGTGTTGAAGGTATGATATGCGACGCTACAGCGATAGCTTGGATCTACGTCGGAGAGATTTATCCAAGCATCATAAGCCTCGATCATGGCAACCTTCACCTTACGGAAGTGATGAAGATGAAGATCAGTTGAATCGGGAACAAAAAAAAGCTAAGATTAAAGCTGAGATTGCCAGAAGGCGGCAGCAAATTGAGGAGAATGCTCGATTACATGAGGAACTCCTGAGATTAGCTAGGCTTAGAGAAAGTGCAGAATTAGGTATTTCCAACTTTTTGCAAGATATGTACTGGCAGTGTGTACTTGGCTTACTCCTTTTTTGTTGTTGATTTCTTCAGTAATTTCACAGTTGATATAGATTTGATTTATGATATACCAAAGTTAGTCCCCTTTCAAATTTGATGGGCAGTAGGGATTTATGGGCTAGACACCTAATTTTTGATGTGCGTGTTTGATGTTGGTAGTTTGATTTATTTGTGTTCAAATGCATGAGTTGATGTTGGATAAAAATAGAATCGCACATAAAATGAGTATGAACGCTAACCTCAATTCAACGAGGTATCTCTATTATGGTCGTGGTTTACTGTAAAATATTAGCATATAGTACGAATATATTCGTAAAACCACAACAAACTTGATTCCCTCAACACGATCACTTATTATTAGTATTGGAAAATTTTTTCAAATCGTGGACTGAACATTCGGTTGACATCCACATATATTTACCTCCATTTTCATTTCTTTGTCAAAATATATTTACATTCACCACTCTGTCATACAATAACTATCTGTCTTACTCTATACTTGTGCACAAAATATTTGGACTGGACGTGGTCTCAAATTATACGTGTAGTTCTGTTTACAAACAATATGTTTTATTTAGAATTAACATCTTAGGAATTAGTATCATTTGATTACTATTCTTGCTTCTTAGTAAAGCATAACGGAATGAGAGTAGTTTGAAACCATCCAAATCAAACTCATAAAATGGGCATGGTTTTATGAAAATGATTTTGCGACTTATAACTTGGGAAATAATGCAACATTCACGACAAATCGTTGTTACAATCACTTATATCATCAAATATTCTTCCATTCGATGTTCCGAAACACATTTTTACAATACCCCCATTCCAGACCGTGAAACTATGTGCTTTATTTGTGAAACTAAAGCATTCAGTCTCATGGACTAATTAATATTGATTAGACTGGTCATAACTGGGTACTGTCCCAGAAAGGGTGGGGGGATATACCGTATAAATTCGAGTTTACATCTCGATTCTTAAAGACGGACATGGCAGTTGGGTTCGTTTATTGAGCACTTTTCCCTATAAAATTTGAATTTGGCACTAATCAAAAGTTTCTGATCAGATACATTTTGAACTAAGGACATATCTGAACCGTACTATAAAGGCCATCATGGTGAACCATAGATACTTTAACGTAGGTAATATATTTTCGTTTCTTTGGCGAGAATAGGATTGAGGTCAGCTTGCCTTTTATGCTCAGTGTATTTACTTACAATCCACGCATAATCCTAGTGTAAATTTAGTGTATACCTATGTATCCTTGATTCCTTACACGTTTTTGTGACTGGCGAATGTTTGGCTCATTATCAGATTTGCA
Organism: Adelphocoris suturalis; assembly: GCA_030762985.1. NCBI lineage: Eukaryota > Metazoa > Arthropoda > Insecta > Hemiptera > Miridae > Adelphocoris > Adelphocoris suturalis. The sequence continues at coordinate 1,201,901 of CM061051.1, read as the reverse complement.
AATAGAGTCGACCTATTGACTGTAGTGTTACAAGATGAATTGCTAGAGCGGACGTCAGGACAATATACTACGAGGCGAAGATTATCTAGGTAGGTACTAGTTTTGTACTCGTATTCTACGTGGATGAATATGTAGCAAATAGCAAAACACCACACAAATTTTGTTTGTAATCGATTTAAAAAAAATGACACTAGTTTCATCATTTTGCATACCCAAGGAACTTTTGAAGGACTATAGGATTCCGCAATTAGAAAAAACCTGAGGTTGTTGAAATAGGTAACCAATAGGACTGTAATTAAGTGCGAGGGATTGAAGAAAATCAGTAAGATGGATATAAATGAATGGATACTTCGTACCCACGAATGGGGTGGAATACACCCCATGGACGAGCGATACTTGATGCTAGGTAGTAATAATTCAGGACACTCGAAGCTAAATACGTATTCATCATCAGGTCGTCATTCAAATGCTAATGATCATAATAGATTATAATCAAATCGGTTGGAAGTACCTACGGTGAATAAGGTATCCCAAGCCTTTTTTTCTCATTTGCACCGTTTAATAACTACAGAGGCTATTCTAGAAATAGGTACCTACCTACATATTTACTTATGCCCTGAAATTCTTTGATAATTCTAAAACACTATATTTGAATTCCGCTGGATGTCATTCGGGGAAATACATAAATCAGTTTCAGTTTCTGGATTTTGCCTTCCCTTTTCTAATAATTTGTCAAACTACTTATGGTAAGAAAAATATTAAAACCATAAAATAGCCCTGGCAGTTTCCAAATAAGCTAGACGCAATAAAAGTACAGTTAACGTACTGGTCAAGAACTGATTATGAATCGGTTGTTGGGTATACTCAATACGGTTTCACTAAAAGTCGTTCTACGGTCACTAACTTGATCGAGTTTACGGGCTGCATTATGTCTGGATTTGAGGTGAACTCTCAGGTGGATGTTGGTTGACTTCGCCAAGGCTTTTAATTGAGTGTCTCACAAGCATATGATCGCTCTACTGTCAACATTGGGTGCCCATGGTGTATTCCTTGAATGGACTGGTAGCTATCTCGATGGCAAGCTTCATAGAGTCTGATTGAGGAGTGCCCTGTCATCCACCTTCCATGCTTCATCTGATATCCCTCAGGGTGCTCACGTTGGCCCTCTTCTATTTCTTGTTCCCTGGGTCACGGCTGAAGATATTAGAGTGCTCTTATTCGCTGACAATCTGAAAATATTTAGGAGAATTTCGACGCTGGATGACTGCCTTCAGTTGCAGCACTGCCTTGATTCTCTCCTGGTTTGGTTTTCGGCCAACCAACGTAACCCTGATATACGGTTGCTTCCTACACAAAATCTGAACAGCTAATTAACCATATTTATCTCATCAATGGCACGCCTCTTGTCAGGCTGGATCAAACAAGGGGCCTCTTTTTGATAAAAAGCTCTCTTTTAACAATCATGTGAGCGCAGTTTCATCGAAGACACTCAAGACATAAGGTTTGTTAAAGAGATGTACCCGTGATTTCACTTCAGTGGAACCTATTGAAATCCTATATAAATCTCTTATTCTACCCATCATGGATTATGCTTGCCCAGTATGGTCTCCATATTATGGGGTAGGTACATCAGGATTCTTTGGAGAGAGTGCAGCGGAAATTTCTTCACTATATTGCCTTTAAATTTGAAATACCAGGTGATAAAATTGATTATGCCCAGCTCTGAGCGATTTGTGTTCTCCCTAAGTTAGAGGACCGTAAGTTGATGGCGGACATCATTTTCTTCCACAAGCTGGCAAATGGTATCTTGGGTTGTCCGTCTCTCCTCGCTCAAAGGTTAATCTCAATGTACCACACAATGCCTCACGCCTCAATTCACTATTCCACGTCTCGTTCGCCGCCTATAACTACTAGATGTATCGTGCATTACATCCCATACCACGAGAAGCTAACGCTTTTATACAAGTAACTAATTTTGACTTTTTAGCTGAACCTTTGCAAAGCCTTAAACTACAGTTTTTAACTTACCAGTGCCAGTGATTTGTACTTTTTTAAATTTGTATGGATATACGTTTTTCTTCTCTGTTTTCATTATTCTTAATATAATTGTTTAACTACGACTTAAACAATTCGATTTTTTTAATGTTGTTGTAAATTGGCTTTTGCCGCACAATTAAATATATAAATACCTACCAACATGGGCACCAACGATTTCTTGGAGATAAAATACGCTAACACTGCTTCAGTGATCTTACCACGAGCTAAAAGAAAAATATATACAGGTAAATGATAAAGCTAATAGCTAGCTGGCTGGGTTAGCTTATCCTAATGGTGTATAATTTATGTTATTGTTCTAATTGTAAAATTTACGAGTGTACCGACTAAATTTACAGATTGTTAGCCTTTTAACTTTGTTCACTAGCTGATGGAAATTGTCCACATTGTTTCACACTGTAGTATTTTCCATTTCTTCATCGATTGTTGTATTCGTAGCTCTTTCACCAAGCACTTCCAGGACTCAAACATATATATAGTGCCCAATAACACTTACTGAATGCTTCTGACACACAATCTGGCTGAGCACATTTACATGTTTTGTTTTATTTCCTGATATAGGTTATGTTTGTCATCACTTAAATTCTTAGCAACGAAATATTCACTATATCATACACAAGGCGTCTCCATCACATTTTATCGCAACTTCCTTCAGTCAATATAGAAATCATCAAGATGAATCTTGGTCCGAAATATAAGTTGACATCATCCACGATTGGACGAGAGAAGTGCCGCAATAGAAACGATTGTTTCTAATTGAGTGTTGTTAATATCCACCCTTCAACATTCCAATTTATTTTCTTAGTAATAAAGAAATCAATTGTCTACCATGTCGTAGACCCGTGTTAATCGCTGTTTAAACCAGACTGTGTCCTGCGATTGGTAGATCACAATGTGCTTAAATTTTCGATGGCCTGCCATCAATACAATTGTATTGATTATTTATGGAACGGTTACCCAACTGTCATGACGTCAGCGAAACAGACAATGTAACTGGATAAAAGGGATATATCTGTGACATGGGAGGCTGTACCTAGTAACAAATAAGAACCAGTCGGCCTTATGATAGGAATGCACCAGATAGTTGAATCTTGTGCTGAATATTACTACACATGTTCATTTAAAATAAATACGTTCCTAATCTCTCTGTCTCAGTAAAACGGGGATTACATAACTAATTTTTCATAAAAACCATACTTGATATTTGCATTTTGTTTTTGTCTGATAGCATCTGGGGTACCTAGGTGTGAGAATTTTATTGAATAAATTTGTATATCTTCATTGGAGAATTTTCATAGGAAGACAATTTATGGAAGGATTTCTGTACCTAAGAAGGAGTCTCTCGCCCCAGCAAGGAGCTAGACACAATTAGCGCTACCTCTTGAATTATCCATGTACCACAACAACGCTATCCCCTCATCATGTTATCGCTGTTATTATTTGTCGACTCGACAATATAATATGCCGTAAAGAGGACTTATTTTCAATTTCGCATCCCGTTTTCATCGAGTATTCTATCAAGTCTTCTTGGATTTGTTTAGACATTAAGTATCTCTGCCGTTATACGAGAAAAAACCAATATAGGAATAGCTAGAGTTTCTATTAAATAAAAAACTTTATATATTCGTAGGTACATACATAAAATTGCCGACCTACCGTTATTTAGCAGACCAATATTCGGGGATGTCTTCAAGTATCTGATGAAATTGATTATAAAGAAGAATGAAATATTATAAACCTATAATAAATAAGTAAGAATGATGTGTATAGTTTGGTGGTCGCGGAGTGATGTGTATGATTTGATGTCACTCGCAAGTTCGCATCTCAAAGTTTAAAAAATATCCTAAATAAATCCTTTTAGTAAAATATAGATTAGTTTGACGAATAAAATTAGTATTAGGTTTAAAAATATTTCAAAGTATGTTTGCCAAATAAAAATGTAGGGTATTCCGCGACCTTCTGTTCAGATGACAAGTGTTCTGTCCATTCTGCCACGGAGATTCTTACTAGCGATGTCCTATCCACATTAATTCACTACGAAGCAGGGGATAGCGCTGCATGTTGAAATAGTTCACGAATATACTGCAGAAGCGCTTGTTGTACCTCGCTCCGTGCTGTGGCGAGTCATTCCTTACCTAACGCGGTATCCTGACAAATTTTGTCAAGAACCAATTAGGTACAGCGGTTTTGGTTCTTCTCGTAACTACATAGGTATTGTTAGAGCAGGTAAAGGACGTTTACCACTCACATATTGGACATTATTGGCACTATAACTTCCAAAAACATTTTTCAGATTTCAATCTCCCACCAAATAATTATAAATAGAATGCTTGAGGAGGTATATCTGGTTCCTCGGTTGGAATAAAAGGTAACTGTACTGAGAATAAAATTTTAACATGAGCACTTGGTACGTCAGTAGATTGTGAAAGTTACACCACAAGTATCAACACACACTACCCTTCATGTCTTTCAAAGACCCTGGTATCCACACAGAATGGACGAAAATCTAGGAATCTTGCTGATTTCGGTTTATCACTCCCAATAATGTACCTTTGTAATCTACAAAAAAAAAGAAAAAAAAAAGAGTTTCAGCCATGCAGCATGACCATCTGAGCGAAATTCCCTAGTTTTGCTCATATTTGTAGAAGTTCTGACATATAAGCACTTTGTGTGCCCAGAACTGTTAACTATAAAAAAAATAATGGCGAAAATACTGTTTTTAAATAATATTTGGCCGTAAATACCAATAGTAAAATTTTTTCAATTTTTTTTCCACCTACTTTTTCAAGTAAAATTTTTTGCAAACCTTTTTTAAACTTCCGATTCGTATATGACAAACTTTTATTAGCATTAATATTTTGCTAAAAAATTTCAGTTCAACGATTTTTATCCGTTTTTTTTTTTTTTTTTTTTTTTTTTTGCTTTGTTTATTGATTTTTTATACACATTTTTTGAAATTTAAGCATTTGTGCTCAAAAAACGTTGTTCAAGAAACTCGTTCTTTCTTTAGGGATGATTGATTTGTTGGGGGAAGGAAGGAATTTTTGATCTCAATTCTATCGAGAGATATAATCTGGAATGAATCATACATAAGTATACGTATATAAAAAATGTTTTAAAAGAAGAGAAGGTGGGCTAAAAAATTTAAAATGAAATAGTATATAGGTACCGGATTTCCATTAAGAGGATTTTGGAAGATTTCATTTTTGAATTTTTGTTACCCATTAAGTACAATAGCTTTATTTTTTACGAAAAGTTACTAAAAATGTCTTACCCCTCCTCAATTTTTTTCATTTTTATTTATTTATTTTTATTTTTTTTTATTTTTTTTTATTTTTTTTTTTTTTTTTCACGTTTCAAGATACTTAAGTCGATTCAGAAAATCGAATTTTAAAAAATCGGTCTGTGCAGCGCATGCCAACTGCCGTTCACCTTCTAAAGTTTTTTTTTCGAAACTACTGGACTAAAATTCACTAAATTTGGCTAATAAAACAAATCGGCGCCACTTTCAAAAAAATCCCTAGATATAAAATTCAAGCGTTGAAATGTTAAAAAATCTATATCTCAAAAATTTATAGAATTGAAGGGAAGTTTTTTCCGTTTTCATTCTGATAGAACTCAGTTTTAACCAATGTGTTGGGGAAAAAAATCGACCCAACTGTAAATCACAAAGCGAAGGAGTAGGCTGAATATTTAATAAGCACTCTATCGCAAAGCACAGACCGGCAACGACGTTATCATAGGTACCTTCTGTACTTTCAACAGGTACTTAGATGCGAACAGAATCGATTGGATAATGTTCAAGATTATGAAAATATTAATTTATATAGGTAAAGATATATTCAAGATAAAAGGGTGTTTACCGGAGCAATCAAAAAGGAAAGTTGAAACAGAGAGTAACAAGATGGTAGCGACGGGGAAAGTAGGAAGAGATCTGGGCAACGCGTCATCAGTGACCAGTGTTGACCTGCCCATCAGCGGAGAAAAGTACGTAGGTGTTGGATTAGCACAAAGAACTTTCACTAGATTCACTCAGTAGGGCCATTATTGATTATTTTAGAAATTGAAAAATAGGTGAACATGATTTTAAACAATACAACAATTAAATTTCAAACACAAAACAGCAAAATTAATAATAAATGTTAAGATGGTTCTACCGATAAATCCTAAATCTGGGGGGTTTTTTGTCCGGAAGATTATTACAACCTCAACTATCAATCAAATGACGACATCACGCAATGGGGTTTGGTTTATCAACGTTAACAATAAATTAACTAAAGAGGCAAAAACATAGAGGCTCAACCGCAAGCAACGTTGTGAGAATGTTGCTGGCTTCCGAATGTTGACTGGCCATAATTATCTGGCTAAGCATCTCCCCAAAATTAGAGTTAATGACTCCTCCACCTGCACTCTTTCCCATTTAGGGGACATGGAGATAAACCATATTATGACATGTCCCTCTCTTAGGGATGTCCAAGATGAATACAACGATGCTCCCATAAGGAGCAGAGAAGCAAAGATTTATTGGGCTGCCCGCGAAAAGATGGCAAAAGTGCCGAATCATCAGAGGGCGTAGAGAAAAATTCTTCTAGAATATGCCCTATAGGCTTAAAGCCTTAAAAAGTCTTATAGACCCTCGGATCAATTGTCTGCGCATGCATAACGGTTTTTCTAAATCACCTACTTTTCCGGTCTAATGGCCTGTGTTCACATTAATTGAATGGCTAGCAGGATGAACTCAACTTGATTTCCCAAGAATTCAATTGTAGTTGCGGATCAACGATGATTTCTTAACACGTGCAAACGTAATATTTGTCCATACTGAGAACGTCAAACTATTCGTTCAAATTATATGAAGTTTTCAGAGATTGTGCGGGATATCAGTTCCCTATCACTTTCATCGTGGCGTGTGAGCATGCACAGACTTGATGTCAGAGTCAATACCAGAATTCATTGACCAATTTTGATGACATTTTCAGGATTTGAGCGGGTTAGGCTCCATGAAGCCCTTCATAAATTCAACTACCGTTCGGTCTTTGACACCTTATTTTCAAGAATTCCCTTGCTCAGTCATTAACAAGCTATACGGCCAACTTGGTACACTATTTTCATGCCACCTGAAAAGTAAATATTACAATCCATGCAGAATAAATCTATGAGTGTGTCTTACACACTTTTTTTCCTAACTTTAGCATCATTAACCTAACCCGTGAGGTGGGCCTTCATTCTGACGCTCAAACTCAAATAACCAACTGTCAACTGTCTAGCCTACCTAACTTTTCCAGTTTGCAATTTGCTCTTTCTCTCATCGGTAATGTACATCCGATCATTCCGATCTTGAGTTCATTAGTTCTCATTTCAGGTTTTCCATTATTTTTATTATCATCTACAGGCCTATGTGGTCCAGACCTAGGTAGAGCTAAAGGCCTACCTATGCGGTCTGGATATTAATTAGTGCAAGGGTAACACCGGAAAATATTTATCACAGCGATATCCACTGGGGATTAAAGCTACGGCATCCACTGGCTGTTAGAGCTATGGTATCCACCGGCTATTAGAGCTAAGGTATGTCCAGCCAATTGGGCCAATTAGGGTAGGTGGTAAACGTATGTAGAGATCCAGCCAAATGGGCCATCCCAGGATCCTTCCTAGGGTTTTATTAATGCAGGGGTTAATAAACTCTCTCAACGTTTATAATATCTCTTAATTCTTTTGAGTCAATTTCAATACTAAATTTCAATTTATCATTCTCACGCCGCCACAACATATTTATTTGAAAACTGTATTGTTATTAATATAAATAATTGTATCCACCAATAAACTATTCCCTTGAACTGAATATTGTGTGCGGATAGAATGATTTGCTTTTGTGAACAGTTGGGTAAAGGATAAATTCGAAACTGAAAATTGATGATCCAGGAAGTAGAAAAACGTACGAAATAGCCGTACACAAGCATACATACATATTATAAGCTACTGATTGGTACGAAGAAAATAGTTTCTAAAATGAGGCTTCATGTTTTAACGGTACCTATTCATTTATTTAGATACGGGCAAGCCCAATTACATAATCCAATTACATAAGTCATACAAGTCATTCAGATCATTTTTAGGGTAAGAAAGAGGGTGAGAAATTAACGGTATAACACTGGGAATGAAAAAAATAGAGTTTTCAGGGTGGGGAGGGAGGATATTAAAAAGTCAAGTAGTTTTTGGGTGCTATCTATGTATGTATATGCTACTGTGAAAACCCGAATTCGTTAAAACTAGCTTTTAAATAGTCACAACAGGATAACTAATTTACATCTCCAACTGATCTGAATTTTTACTAAGGAATGCACTACTTGATGTTATGCATTTTTGAGATGCGAGCGAAGAGAACACCCAGACCACTGATCTAAGAAAAAAAACTGACCTTTATAAAGTCTCTCTAACAGTGGGTGTATTTGAGCTTACACTAAGAGTGGTTGTAGACGACCCTACACTAGTTTTAACTAGTTAAAACTAGTTTGACGAATTTCGGGTATTCACGGTAACATATATACTTATATAGGTACGTGTGTAATCAGTTTGGATCGTAAATAGTGTAATGAATATAGTATGATTTAGAAAAAATTGTAAGCTAACATTTCTGTGACTCTTCGGATGAGCCTTTCTTAATCAGTCTGAATTAATTATGTAGGTACGTATCTAACTGTCCATGTTTTGAGTGCTTTATTAGGTAAAAAATTATAGTCTCATTGCACTTTCATACAAATAGAAACCACCCCGCGATTTCAACGGATTCAAATACACATGACGTTATTATGGTATTCTTAAAATCTACCAACGCCTTATGGATGAATAATTTGTGGGAATATGGAAATAAGAATGGACTAAAATTTATTATCAACTTAATAGAGCGTATAGCATTCCAAAAATATTCGAGCACAGTCAAGTCTCCTAACTTGGGACAAGAACAAACGCACATGGGCGGGAAATTGAATATTCGCTTTAAGATGTTCTCAGCCTTGGTTAAATATTAAAATGGCTATACCTTAAATGGCGGGTTATAAATATCATTCGTTGACTGATCTTCATCAATATATTTTGGAGTACAAAATTCCAAATCGCCTCATTTTACAGTTTCTCGTCAAAAGTTGACAAATTGTTATTCAATTTATATATCATTAGGAGACCTCAGACAAAGAATATACAACAAAATCAATTTGAAACTGTTCATTCTGAGTACAAATGAAACAGCGCAGTTCCTTCTAACTTGGAAATTTGTACAAGACACAAGCCGCAGCACGTATTTTTATAATTTGGTTGTGAGCTAATTTTATTCCAAATATGGTAGACTTTTTTCAACTTTTCTCTTGAATTAACTTTCAACTCAAGGGTTGAATTTGTCAGATGTTAGAGGAATCGAATGTATCTAGCCGTCCAAACATTCAATAATGAATGGTGACTCGCAAAAAATTAATGTTTTGGGTTTTTTAAGCCCAGTGAGAATTTAACATGAAATGTTTTCTGATAGCGGTAAATACTTATTGTATTGAATATACTTCAGAATCTATTGGAAAAATCAAGTATCACTCAAACAATCTGGCTCGACAAGTGGTAAGCCTTGGCTACTCTCCGTGTGTCCCATTCATGAATGAACAATTTTGTCCCCTAAAAAGTGTACTCGTCCTGAGCATGGCAAACTTCCTGTAATAAAAATTCTTGGTAAGGTAGATAAACCGGCTTTTGTTTGTCCTTCAAAATATTTTCATATTTTTGTGTGTACGTATAATTCCGTGAAGGAAAAATAACGATGATTGAAAAATATCATTTGACGAATTTCATGTGTGGAAAATTCTATCTTGCGAATGGGTCAATTTTCATTGATTGTGTGTTGACTGGAGAACCTTGATCCGTCACCATTTGAATATTTTTGCAGAGTTACCCCAAGACGGACAGGATTAGCAAGAAGTAATTTTTCACACTTGATGTTCATCTAATACGCACAAACCACTCACTCCCCTCTTCATGCATTGGAAAATCAATCAGTTCCTGGCAATACAGTTTTTAAAATCAAATGCTAAGAATGTTTTGATATTTTAATTCCAAGTCCGATTTCCCTGTACCACACTATTCTTGTAGGTTACGTACACATCCTGTGCATACATGTGGAGTTTTATCGCCGCTGAACGACAAAAAAATTAGTTATCTTATGTTAATGAATTATTCATGACTGCAACTGCATGATCCCTGTTCCCCTCATGAAGCCATACCTGTACAATATACAATATACACTATATATATATATATATATATATATATATATATATATATATATATATATATATATATATATATATATATATATATATATATATATATATATATATATATATATATATATATATACTGTACACTACCAATATGCAATTTTCAATGCCGAACCACACATTTATAGTACCATTCCAATACTGCGTCGACAAGTTAAAAGTTATGGAGAAGGTGGGTGAAAGTACACGTTTCAAAGGTGCTTTTCAGTTAAACGCCTGGCCTTTCAGATTCGGATTTATCCCGCCGATCCATTTATCCAACTGATTGTATTTTACTGAAAGGAGTGATTTAGGATATTTTTAATTGTTTCTGAGATCCGAGCATCCATCCTAACACATGATTCTGGTCCGTATAATAAACCAGCCTCCGTTTAGTTTGAGAATTATTTCGACGGGTCTAAAAACGAATCAGAGGTGGCGGGTGTAAACAGCAAAGTACCGTTAAAATTAATTAATTCAATATTTAAATTGAAAATAACAACAGTAACTAATGTTTTTCGATTTTGGCACCAGAGGATGGCTTTTCGTAGTATAATTAATTTGAAGACAAAGAAGTAGAGTTATTTTTATTGTGAAAATAACATCTTCTCCGTGACTTTTGGCTTGCGCGACAGAAATCCTTGTATGAAAATCCAAATAGTCACCACCATCAGAAAGAATTACAGGGTCGTTGGTTTAAAGTGTTAGATTGAAAATTGGGTGAAACTAGACGGAAAATGGAGTAGAATAACGCCAAACCTCAATCCGTTGCCAAGCTATGATTTTTTAAAGGGTTTTTTTTTTTCGGGGAAACCATTTTTTTTTACATAAAAACCCACTCTTCTCCCCTTTTAAAAAAAATTTGTCAGAGTTAAATTGCCTTTCAAAACATATGATTCTCATATTTATTCAACTTCAATTTTTTACTTTAATTCTTTTGAAAATTGGGAAATTTAAAAATGTTATAAAATTAGCCACTCCGTCAAAATTATTTACAAACTGTCAACTTTCACGAAAACTGCTTCAAGAAAATTGTGGTTTAATTTTAGAAACATGTTTTTTTTCTTTTTCCAATGAAACCGAGGGGTTTCTTTAAAAATGACCTTTTATGAATCTACGAGCTTGAGGTCGGTTTCTACGTATTTTTCACGCTGAATCGAATAGTAACACTTGCAGAATTATCCAATTCCATTATAATCGAGTTTTACGTTTCAACTCGCTAAGTTATAGTTTAGATGGAGTGCTCAATTGTATGTGTTTGTTGGGATAAAACTAGTACAATTTAAGTGTAAAACTCGGCTATAACGGAGTTGGAGAGATCTTCAAGTGTTACCATTCGATTCAAAATATAGGTACTCGTAATGTTCTCCCCCATTTAGCAAAGTAAAAGTAAAATGAACTATACTGCTACGGTAAGAGCATTGAATGAACTTGTTTTTGTGAAAATTGAAAGTATCAAATAATAATTTTGAGGGAGTGGCTATTTTACTTTGGATATTGCTTATATATATACGCTCATTTTTCTGTCTGTCCGTCCGTCTGCCCATTGCGCTCAGGGCTTCTAAAGACCTCCAGTTTTCACTATATGGTAGTGTAAAGGGTCAATTTACCAAATTCAATAACCAAATTTACCCATTTGGGCAATCGAGTGGGTCAGCTAACCAGGAGCAATCATAATGATGGCGAAATCGTGGTTTTTGAAGTTGAAAATCATGGGTTGGAGATATTTACATCGTGATGCCTTGTAATCAAGCAGGATTTTCTCAGGAGGCGAATCATTTACAGCTGTTTGGTTACGTGACAAGACCCATGTAGGTAATGGGTTTCGAAACATCTTTAATATTTCTTAAATTTCTAAATTTCCAAACGAATTGACGTTTGCTCTCTAATAAATGAGTCTGAATTGCGCTAAATACTTATGAAAGCCATCTGTTCTTGGAGGCAATTTAACGCGAATCCCGAAACTGTGGTCAAGAGTTGAGAAAAGATGGTTTAAAGGGGAGCAATGTGAGCTTTTATGTCAAAAAACGTTTCGTATCTCAACTACAAAAATCTTTAAAAATCGGTATCTTGGTAACCCATTAAGATCGGAAGGTGAGGTTGGCGGCATTCTACTCCATTTCTGTCTGGTTTCACATAATTGTTTATTTAATACTTTTAGCCGACCACCCCGTATTATGAGCCAAATTGGTGTGTTTGTTTCCAACCCGTGGCGCTGTCTATGTGTATTCTTAGTTTTAGCTCGTTTGAGTTTTACCCAATTTTGATGAAAGCCCGTTTATCATAGAATTGAAATTGATTCACCCTCTAAATATCATTTGAGAACTATACTTTCATTTGTTGTAGGTTACGCCCCTTTAGCAAATACTCAAGCTTTGAGTGGTGATTACGCCATGTCCAGCGTACTAAAATCTATTGACGACTTGATTGGGAGAGAAAATTCAGGAGAATATATAACTCACAGATCAGCTGAAGATCGCTCTATGGATAGGATTGCTTCAACGTTTCGTACTGACGACTATACTTCTGGGGTTTATGAAAGGTTGACAGACTTTTCTCCCATTGCAGACTACACTACCCCCCATGCGATGCCCCTACTACCCGACATGCCTACTAGATCTCGAAAGTTATTAGAAGACCTCGGATCGTCACCTATCACAGAATCAGTATTATCCCTACAACAGAAAGGTAACGTAACTCGGTATTAGGTATACTAGAAATTGCTGCGTTGTCTCCAACACTAATATCGTTATTTATGATGCGGGAAAATGTGTTCATTTTTGTCTTGTGTTCTTCCATTTTTCGAACCTCAAAATGGTGCTTTTTCTTGAAAACCCCTAGCCTTCAGGAAATAATGTGCATTAAATAAATGGAGTTGATCAAGAAACGGGTTTCTTGTGAGTCAGTATTGACAAAAATATATATAAGTTCATTTGTGAAAAAAAGTTCCAGTCACGAAATTTCGACCTATAAGTAAATTTTCGTGATTTTTCGTTTTACATTTATGTTAAATTGTTTTGAAATTTGAGCACTTTATGTGCAAAGAAATTATACATAGGTACTAAGAATATAAATGTTATGGCAACACAAACTTTATCTAAATAATAATCAGCTTTACAAAAAAAATGTTTGAATTTTCAACATTTTTCACAGTATCTCGTCAAACTTAATACCTTATTAATGGGTTCCGAATAATTTTTTACGCAGAACTTATTGGAAGCAATTTTTTCGTAGGTCAAGCTCAACGGAACGAAATCATTAGAAAATGTTTCCAAAATGATTCTGATGCAGTCGATTTTGGAATGAAAAATTGTCCTTCCTAATATTTTCTTTTTCTTTTATTAAATAATGTGATTTAATTTGTTGTTAAAACAACCTTTTGTGATAATTTGTGATAAGTGAAACCTGATTTAATATTTTCTATACGTTTAATAATATTATTATACCTACACATCTCAAAATATCTAAGGGATCACTTTCCCTTGTAGACGCCAAAGGACCAAGATCAATCGGGCAAAGTTCATTATTATAACTCATGATTAGGTACCTAATGGAGATGGAATGCACCCTAGTTTTGTTTTTTCTCAAACACGGAGAAGTTTTTTCTCAAGCTCCGACTTGAGCCAAAACAGAATGAATCGTGCTTCTTCATGGTTAGCAGCTCTCATCCGAGAATGGAATAAAATATCGCAATTCTGGCTTCACCATCGTATTCAGCACTAAAAAATCTTTGCAATGAGGCGTCACTCGGCAAAAAATGGAAAAATTGTTATGTAAGTATCCAGTTATCCCCATTGGGTGGTCCAACAAATTTTTGGATTTTTATTTATTTATTTATTTTATTTTATTTGCTTAAAACTTAGTATCAGGCACCCCATTAACGCTTTCCAAGTTTCGCTCCGATATCTGTAAAATTGTGGGGGAAAAATTAGAGGGAAAAAATGCTTCTCATAAGAAAGATGCTCAGATTTTTTTTGCATTACAATTATGTTCACAGCCATGGGGTTAATATATATATTTACTTACATTATATTTTTATGTTAGAATTTCTATTAAAATTGCACAATTCTCTGTAAATTAATAAATTCTTTGATGCTAGGATAAAGTTTTAATTTAAAATAATTGAGGTTCTTTCTGACACTGCACTGAAAAAGTTTGCTCTATTGCCGTCTTGCGTCGCACATTCTATTATTAAGTGTTCAAGGGTTCCGTTTGAATGCCCACATGCTCGTCATTGAGGTGACTCTAGTTGTTGGATCCGGTACAATTATTGTTCGCAAAGTCAGTAATCAACCCTTTATCTGCATTTTGTTCTTCCGAGACTTTTATTACCTGGTTTTTTGAAGAACCATGGTATTTGCGTTGTGAAATGTTCGATTTGTTTGTAGAATCGGGCATTGTGTGATTGAATATATTGATGTCTCCATTTTTCTCTATATTTTTTTGGCAATTAATGGCTTCAGTTCTTCTGCCATGACCGGGGTTTTCAATATTCTTCCTGTTGCCGCTCCTTGTTTGGCTAATTGATCTACCCTTTCATTTGCAAACAGTCCTGCATGAGCTTTCACCCATACAAATATTATGTTTTTTTCTTGTTCTTCACTTATTTTAAGGAGTCTTGGTAGTCGGCCAATTAAGTTGTTCTTCACTCTTCCTATGTTGATTGTTTTGAGAAGCTGTATGGTGCTGAGTGAGTCCGTGCAAATCAGAAAGATAGCACCATTTCCATACGAATCAACAATGGTTTCGATCGCTTTTTCGATGGCTATCACTTCTGCATTGAAGCTGGATGTAGTAGGAGGAAGCTTGAAGTTTCCATATTGTCGTTTGTCACGTTGAAGTACGCACATCCCACCGAAGTTCCAGTTTTAGAGCCATCTGTGCTCAGATTTCATTCCGTATTTGAGAAAACCCATCTCCATTAGGTATCTAATCATGAGATATAATAGGTATGAACTTCGCCCGATTGATCTGGGGGTCTTTGACATCTACAAGAAATAGTGATCCCTTAATTCTTCTGAGTTATGTATCAAAGCTTGCAGTTGAATATTTACTGTCAATATCGCGTTTTTGAAATGAAATCAATTTTCATAACTGTTCGATGAATTAACTAAATTAAGTGATAAACCAACAAATTTTAAAAGGGAATTAGAATTTATTTTCTATCAACCAATTTTCATTATTGAGAATAATATACCAAAAAGAATGAAATTTCGGGACCAACTACCAGTCTACAATAAGTAGGTAGGTACCCACATGTTGTGGGAAATAATGGATTTTCAAATAATAAATACATATTAAGGTTCCATATTATCATGCTTTGTTTTAGTTCCATCCGTTCATTCCTCATTTTCTCAACAATGAAAACTATTTTTCCACCAGCAATGAAAATAATTTTAACAGGATTGGAGTAGCAATTCATATTTTTTCAAGCCTATCTTCTGTCTTGTAACTCATGCAAACAAGAAGAATAAATTAATTAAAACCTAATTTTTCTTGCACTTGTTGTGCTCCAACAATATTGTAAATATTATCATATGGGTTTTCCTAAATAAATACATACATCCATGACATTCAAGTAGGCTTGGCCCCATGTGATTCCAAAATTGCCGTTATGAGCAGGAGATCACATGTTCATGACCTTTCCTCTCTTCTCGCCGATATTCGCCATTCTCCCTCTGACTGCCATTGGCAATAAAAGGGACACACAGCCATAAAGCACACACACAGCCAACTAATACTACTCTCAACCAGCTGACTGGCTTCTCCAAATACCCTTTCTCTAGAGTTGAGGCGCTCTGAAACAGGTGAACAAGGTTCCCCAATCAGCCACTAGAGTGGATTGGAGTTGACTCTTCTCTTGTTCTCATGCCAGAAAATTGACCTGTTACAGTATGGACCGATATCACACACTAGGGAGAGAGGGTGGGGTGCACACTCAGCCAACTTATACTACTCTTAACCACTTGATTGGCTTCTCCGAAATACCCAAGCAGAACTGAGCAATTCTTGATTCTAACTTCTGACTTATGCTTTACACTTCACCTTACCCAACCTTCATCAGAACTACCCTTATTGGGTCTTGTCTATTCCGGAGGCAGTACCTCTCATCCTGTCCTCTATGGGGCCACCCTAGCTCCACAGGATATCCCATGCACTCTACGAGGACTTGATCGTTCCGGGGTATTTATTTTCAATTTATGGGGCCAAGCCAGCTTCGGGGGGTCTCCTTAGGACTACGGGTCTTGTCTATTCCCGAGGTAGTACTTCTCATCCTGTCCTCAATGGTCCATCCTACTAGCTCCATGGCCACGGGATATTTCATGCACTCTACGAGGCCTTGATCGTTCCAGGGTGTTTCTTTTCACTTTATGGGGCCAAGCCAGCTTTGGGGTGTCCTCAGGGCTACGGGTCTTGTCTATTCCGGAGGTAGTACTTCTCATCCGGTCCTCAATGGGCCATCCTACTAGATCCATGGCCACAGGATATCCCATGCACTCTAAGAGGCCTTGATCATCCCGGGGTGTTTCTTTTCACTTTATGGGGCCAAACCAGCTTCGGGGTCTCCTTAAGACTACGGGTCATGTCTATTCCGGAGGTAGTACTTCTCATCCTGTCTTCAATGGGCCATCCTACTAGCTCCATGGCCACGGGATATCCCATGCAACTACAAGACCTTGATCTTTCCAGGGTCTTCTTTCTCACTTTATGGGGCCAAGCCAGCTTCGGGGTGTCCTCAGGACTATGGGCCTTGTCTATTCCGGAGGTAGTACTTCTCATCCTATCCTCAATGGGCCATCCTACTAGCTCCATGGCCACGGGATATCCCATGCAACTACAAGACCTTGATCTTTCCAGGGTTTTCCTTCCCACTTTATGGGGCCAAGCCAGCTTCAGCGTGTCCTCAGGGCTACGGGTCTTGTCTATTCCTGAGGTAGTACTTCTCATCCTGTCCTCAATGGGCCATCCTACTAGCTCCATGGCCACGGGCTATCCCATGCAACTACGAGGCCTTTATCATCCCGTGGTGTTTCTATTCACTTTATGGGGCCAAGCCAGCTTTGGGGTGTCCTCAGGACTACCGTTCTTGCCTATTCCGGAGGTAGTACTTCTCATCCTGTCCTCAATGGGCCATCCTACTAGCTCCATGGCCACGGGATATCCCATGCACTCTACGAGGCCTTGATCGTTCCAGGGTGTTTCTTTTCACTTTATGGGGCCAAGCCAGCTTTGGAGTGTCCTCAGGGCCACGGATCTTGTCTATTCCAAAGGTAGTACTTCTCATCCTGTCCTCAATGGGCCATCCTACTAGCTCCATGGCCACGGGATATCCCATGCAACTACAAGACCTTGCTCTTTCCAGGGTGTTCTTTCTCACTTTATGGGGCCAAGCCAGCTTCGGGGTGTCCTCAGGACTATGGGTCATGTCTATTCCGGAGGTAGTACTTCTCATCCTGTCCTCAATGGGCCATCCTACTAGCTCCATGCCCACGGGATATCCCATGCACTCTACAAGGCCTTGATCGTTCCAGGGTTTTCCTTCCCACTTTATGGGGCCAAGCCATCTTCGGGGTGTCCTCAGGACTATGGGTCATGTCTATTCCCGGAGGTAGTACTTCTCATCCTGTCCTCAATGGGCCATCCTACTAGCTCCATGGCCACGGGATATCCCATGCAACTACAAGACCTTGATCTTTCCAGGGTGTTCTTTTTCACATTATGGGGCCAAGCCAGCTTTGGGGTGTCCTCAGGGCTACGGGTCTTGTCTATTCCGGAGGTAGTACTTCTCATCCTGTCCTCAATGGGCCATCCTACTAGCTCCATGGCCACGGGATATCCCATGCAACTACAAGACCTTGATCTTTCCAGGGTGTTCTTTTTCACTTTATGGGGCCAAGCCAGCTTCGGGGTGTCCTAAGGGCTATGGGTCTTGTCTATTCCGGAAGTAGTACTTCTCATCCTGTCCTCAATGGGCCATCCTAGTACCTCCATGGCCACAGGGTATCCCATGCACTCTACGAGTCCTTGATTATCCCAGGGTGTTCTTTCTCACTTTATGGGGCCAAGCCAGCTTCGGGGTGTCCTCAGGACTATGGGTCATGTCTATTCCGGAGTTAGTACCTACTTCTCATACTAGCCAATCGCCGGCGCGCCTATCTCACTCGACGGGGCCATGAGTTCTGGGTTGTCCTTCCATCCACTTTCCTAGATGAGA
This sequence comes from Adelphocoris suturalis, assembly GCA_030762985.1. Taxonomy (NCBI): domain Eukaryota; kingdom Metazoa; phylum Arthropoda; class Insecta; order Hemiptera; family Miridae; genus Adelphocoris; species Adelphocoris suturalis. The sequence goes on along the minus strand of CM061051.1, from coordinate 1,183,337 downwards.
GTTAGAGCAAAAAGTCAAGATATGGAGTTCAAACGTCACTAATCGCTAATTAATTTTACTAACCAAACATCATTTAGTCAAAATTAATTTTTTGTTAAAATTAATTTTGCATAACATTCAAGTATTTAGAAGATTAATTATAAACATGAGCACATGTACAATCGTTAATCTCTTTTTTTCATCGAATTCGTCGTTATTTTTTTGTTTAGCACAAAAGTTGAAATCATAAGTATAAATTAAAGACAACAAAGATTATTCATTTTTCATAAACTATCAAGTGCAATTTTATTAATTGATTCCCTTTTATTGTTCACAGCTAAGGCTCTGCTTTAATGAAGAAACTATTGGGTAAAGTACAATTGTTTGTAATTTAATTATTTTCACATTTCCTATGTAATATTGAAAGGAACTCCTCAAATATAGTTTGTTTAAATGAACCAAATCGTGTCTATCAGTCTCAAATGCAAAACTCACACTAAAACTCACACATGTATTGAACCGGTGGAATGTCATTCAACTTCGAAACAAAACATTTGTTTGATATACTAGTTCTATAGGCCTTCTGGCTCTGTAACACAATAAACATACTTAGATTGTATACTTTCTCATGTACTACATAATATATTTTCCAAGAGATAATTCGGTTTCAATACACTGTTTTATTTATATATCTTATGTGTTTTGTTACAGAATCACTACCTACAAACGTACATACTCAATTTTTCGAGCCTTCCTTCTCCGAGGCCTAAACTACGTACTGCACAGTACTATCGGCAAACTATTGAACAGCATGTTTTGCTATTTTTATTTATTCATTAATTTATTTTCGTTTTTATTCATTTATTTTTTTCAAGTGTATGCCACATATCAATCAGTATTGGTTCATTTGTTGTAAATCATGGAAATGTAAAGTGTACAAATTTAACCATACCACTGTGAATTCAGAAGTAGGGGATGTAGATATATAAAAATGTAACTGTATAATAATCAACATTTATGGTAGAATTCTTGCTAACGTGTGTGTTGACAATACATTATTATTCGGATTTTAAGCATGTTTGTACACACAAAACATTTTAAACTCGTTATTTAATTTTAACAAACGCGTCCAGTAATGTAAGTCAGACGCGAAACAAACTAAAGCGTCTCTTCTCAATTAATAAACCCGAACCCAATTGTTTGGATAAACATTTTCCTACAGAAGCTGTAAAATATTGTTGAGCATTTAAAGGTGGTGTAATGGTACCTAATTTGTTTATGCTGCTCTAGCTTGTTTTCGTTATCGTTACTTGTTACTAAGAACAAATGTGTATTGAGCATTTTTAGCATGACATAATCTATGTAGTTTGAAAGTTCTCTTTGTTGTTATATTGTTACCGAATGAGAACCTTCAGACACATGACGAAAAATGAATATATTACGTATGTTTGTGAAGTTATAAATATTTACCAAGTCCTCCTTCGACATAAAGTGTAATCCTGAACGTGCATCCTGCTACGAGTAGGTATCTATTGTCATTTATCGAAAAAGCCATTCATCATACCTAGTAAGTACTAAGTACCTACCTACATTGTGCATAAAGCTTTAGTATGTCCTAATACTATAATCTCATGTACTCACCTCCCTATTTGTAGTTATATTGTGAATATGTAATTTATATAATGTTTATAAAAGACCCTGTGATCTTCATCTTATCATAAATTACGAGTATATTTTCTTGATTCCTGCAAGCAAGAATATTAGTTATCGTTTATACAATATGTTGACAATAACATTGAAATGGCATTTATAATAATTTTGATCACTTTATCATATCAACGTTCTACCTTTCCATATGCCACGTTTGTCTTGAATTATCGTTGCCAATCAATATCTAACACGCAACTTGAGTTTGGCTATTAATCATTCATATCTTCATTATTACTCATATTTCAAACGTTTTTGTAAGGGTACAACTAGAATCACCTATTGATTCCTAGTTTTGACTAAATAAAAGGTTTCAAACCAACAGGTTAGAGTGAGGTTTGCGCCTTTTTCAAGTCGGAGAAAGTTTAAATTTTCGTAGAACGCGAAGTGAAATGTGAATGATTATTTTATTATCAATAATTATCGTTTGAGTTATTGTTACTTATATCGTTCATGCCCAAATCGTTACAGTTTTAGTGCTTTTAGTATGACAGTAATTCATAACAAATTGAATAAGTATAATGAATAAAGCCTGATGAATAAAGTGGCACCTAACTCAGTGGGTCAAGACAGAATTTTCATTCATTATTCTTATGTTGAATTATTTTGAAATTTGAGGACTTTGAGTGTAAAGAAATTATTAACTACCAATTTTATAGCAATAAACTTGTCTTAAATATTATTCTGTTTGAAATTTTTTTCGATTTTTTAAAATTTTTTGAGCAATTTTTATCAATTTTTAAGCAAATATTAATGAAATTTAGGTAATTGTAAGCATAATTTTATGCGTACATTGTTTTACGTTCTATTTCATTTTTTATTAAGAAATGTTCACTAAAATTCTAATAAAATTTTTTAATTTAACGTTTTTTTTAGCAGTTATCAGCAATTTTTAGTGTTTTTTTTTTTTTTTTTAATTTGAATAATTTAATGTGCTCAAAAAGTGCTGGTCAACGAACTCATCCTTTAATCAAGCTTGATTTTTTGGCAAAAGAACGCAGTTTTTATCTTAATCCATCAAAACGGATTTCAATGAGAAAATTTTTATTTTAAATTGTTGGAGTCACTGCATTAGCTTCATCTACGAAAATTCGCTAAAACTGTCGGTACCCTCACCTATAACGCGATGTTATATGCAATCGTTCAAGAAGCTATACTTGTGAAAATTTACCAAATTTCATTTCTGATAACACTCGAGTCATCCACACAGGAATCAATGTTAAATAATTTATCGGTGATTCATTTATCATTATCATTTACACCTACTGATTTTTAAATACACATCTCAAAAGAATTGAGAAAAACCAGCTCCGATTTGAACCAAAACAGAATGAAATCTGAGCATTGTTCTCAAAAGAAGTGATCTCCACCTCACCCCTTCACTAATTTTTCCCCACAATTTTTGAGATATCGAAGTGAAACTTGGAGAGCGTTTATGGGGAGCCTGATACTAAGTTTTAAGCAAATAAAAATCGGAAAAAAATCCCAAATTTTTTGGACTACCCAAGAGACGCCTCGTTTCAATGATTATTTAGTGCTGAACATGATGGTGAAGCCAGAATTGCGATATATTATTCCGTTCTCAGATTAGAGCTGCTAACCATGAAGAAGCGCGATTCACTCTGTTATGGCTCAAGTCGGAGGTTGATATCACTGATACCTTGATCTTTCTCCGTGTTTGAGAAAAAACAAAAAGAATAGGGAGCATCCCATCTCCATTAGGTAGGGGAGAGTTCTGTACCTAGGGTCGATTTTTTGTTATCTGGGTTTTGAAGGTCAAAAATAGGCTAAGTTGCTATTTTAAAAGTATGTATTGTCGCTTCAACTTATTACCTACCTTATCCATCGGTTAAAGTGTGTTTCCAAGCGATTCCCTGGTCAATAAAGTTTTTTTTTTTTTTTTTTTTTTTTAATTTCCAAAATGACCCTAGGTACAACCCCATCACCAACCTAGGGTCGGCAGGTGTTTTACGTAGAGCCACCACCAATTCTGTATGGTTTTAAACGAAAACACAGTTTTTAAGACATAAATATCAATGTATTTAGTTTTTTTTACACTATAGGAAAGTAAAACCATAGACTCCTAAAGTTATACAGACTTGATTGGCACATATTCATCCCTTTAGCGCATCATCATAGCATCATTTATTCACTCCTTGCTGCGTGGCATCTGAAATCGACAGAAATAACAGATACCTAATGTTTTTCATTAAAATAAAGACGTCCTCCCCTAATCCCAAGTGTTTCCAAGCGACCCTAGGTACCTACAATACTTGTGGTTGCTCTAGGTACGGCACTAGTCAACATTTGGGGAAAAGGCTAAGGAAGCTATAATTTTTTGTTGAACCCATACTTTCCACCGATGAAACGTTACAGGCATTAAAGAAGAACTTGTTGGACCAAAACAAGTTGAGAAAAAAATCTTACCTTGGTCGAAACAGCAAGAAGTTGATCACCCTCCAATTACCCAAGACGATCACTCACTCACTGCTCGGGGTTACCATTGGAAAAGAGTTTCAGGCACCATGAACGGCTTATACTCTCCCTCAAAAAGAGGCCCCTTTAATTTAAAAGAGGATTCCGCAGGTTACCCCGAGTTGGAGTCGTCGCAAGCAAACCTTTTGCTTAGATCAGCAAACTTTTTGATTTTTTTCCACTCAATATCTCTGAGGGAAGCACGTTCAATTATATGATGCCCAAATGCCTCCATTCTGGATCTCCAGTACCGGTCGCATCTGCAAAGAAAGTGCTCTGCGGAATCTTCCTCGAGCCCGCAAGGGCACATAGGTGAGATATTGTTATCTATAATATTTAGCATCCTGCGGAAATCATAATGTCCGGTGAGGATCCCAATCATGGTTCTAATAGAATTTCTACTTTTGCTTAGAAGCCAGTGTGCTCGTTTAGGATCGGAAGACGTAACGAGCATTCTGGTTTGTCTATATCTAGCTATTTCCCTGCTCCAGAGAATGTTGAGGTCTTGTGTGACCCAGTTTTTAATTTTAGCTTTACTGGCATTTTTGGAAATGCAGATGGCAGGAGATGGTCCCAGAAACTGTTGTCCTGAGCCAGCTCGCGCTAAACCGTCCGCATTAACATTGCCTTCGTAATCCTCATGACCAGGAATCCATTTTATGGATATTCTGTTGTTGTTAAGAAACAAATTGTTAATATATTTCTTTGTTTCCCAGACCAGTTTTGAGGTCGTGAGGGGGTTCAGGAGTGCTTTGATGCTGGCCTGACTATCGGTAAAAATGTGAATGTTTTTGTTAGAAGTGTTGTGGTTATGTAAGGTGACCAGGCACTTATTGATAGCATATATTTCTGATTGAAATACAGTTGCATATTTATCGATGCTGTAAGAATGTGCCACTTGAAGGCTGGGTATGAATACACCAGCACCAGAGGAAGGTTCAGATCCCCTATCTATCTTAGAACCATCGGTGTAGCAATGTATGGTGTCTATAGTGTCAACAGGGCTTTGTTGATTGTTCCACATTGATTACCCAAGACGGTGCTGACAACTTCCTGCTTATCTGATAAATAACCTGCTTTCATCACTGCAAATGTGATGTCCACGACTAATTCCTCTTCATGATTGCCATTAACCGTCGGAGACAGAATTGTAGAAAATCTTCATTAAGGGCATGACATTGATCCTGGCCTAGGTACACCCAGCCCCAGGTACACAACTTTCCCCTACCTAATCATGAGATATAATATGAACTTTGCACGATTGACCTTGGTCCTTCAACGACTACAAGGAAAAGTGATCCCTTAATTCTTTTGAGGTGTGTAGGTTACCAATTTATTATTTAATTTTCCAGAAATTCGTTGACACGAGTCGTAAAGTAGGCCCAAATACGATTGTTCAAATATTCTTTAAATATCGCTTTCTCACGAACCTCCTTGTTGAATATCTACTGTTTAGGAAAGAAGTTTCGAAACGTCGTCATTGAAGATATGAATGATTTAACCACCCCCCCCCCCCCCAGGACCATGTGAGTAGGTACCTACTATTATTTTTCTGTACTCTCCACAACGGATGAGAAAATCGAATGTGAACCTAGCCACTATTTCACGTGTTGAAGTGCACATCTGAAATGTATATTCGTTTGACATTGATATCCATGCCTGTGCCTTAGATTATAAATTTAATAAGTTTTGCATAACAAGTTGTGAGTATTATCTCTCCAATAATGTTAGACTTTGTTATAGTATACCATTCTTACTGTAAGATCGTGAGCGCATATTTCTCAAGTGATTTCACAGTATTGTTGTATTTTCACTCTCAGCAAACTTTCATTCCATTATTTTCATTACGACCTACCAATTCAATATTGATTTAGTTAGGTAGCCTATATTTTATTAATACGATTTCACGGAATGTATAACTTGAAAGCTTTTGATAACCAAGTTATTCCTACCAAATTCACTTGTGAACATTACTATTTTAAAAATAGCTCTGTACATTAGAAAATTGAATTCCCTGCATCAGGAAAAGCTTTTACCCCCAGAATCGTTCTGTTAGGAGCGTTTAAAAAGATGGTAAGCAAATCGTATATAAGTGTTACTGACCTACCGGTCGATATCGACATATTTTAAAGTTTCAATTTCAATATTCTACTTAAAAATAAAAAATTTCAAACAATTCTGTTCAACCCTTCGTTTTGGATCATCAGTTAGCTCAGAACACGATCATCATCATTATCCATTAACGAAAACATGATTGTCACAACATGAGGTCAAATCCTCCGGGTCATCCTGCACATGAATGTCTTCCAAAAAATTTGATCCCATACAAGTTATTTATGATCTCGTCGAATTATATCTTCACAATTTGGATGTCACTTGTTCAACTTCAATAGCGTAATTTCCTTACTTTTAATAATATTCGTCAATCTGGATGTACTCAGGGAAATGTTCTTTATCCTCAGAGGGCCAGCCCACATTTCAGTATAAACACACAGTTAATGAAGTTTTGAAAGGATTGAATCCCAAACTCCTTCCGACTCCATTTATTCCGTAGGTATCACTTCTACTATATAGTAATTTCCTTCTTATAAGGATAAGAATGATCTTTTATCGATTGGACAATTAGTTCCATTGACGCTCAGTTAAACAAAGGACGAAAAGTTCGTTCAGGCAATGACATCATGACATTTTATCTTGAAAAGTTGCGCGTGCTTAATTTTGAGTAAATGATTTCAGCAGCTGTCTTCCCCCGTTTAAAGTTTCTCAATTTACTCTTCATTCGACGACCATTTCCATGTTTTCCTATTTATTCCAAAAACCTTGGAGCACAAATCAATACAACAGTAAATGGCGCCTAATTTAGTTTAGGTGACTGTGTGTATGATCTTTTTTATCTTGAAAATTTATCTGGTTATCGAAATTTGTATAGTGGCTCATTTAATGTTCGAAATAATAATCAAAGAATTCGCTTGCAATAATCCAGTTTCAGTAGAGCCGAAACTTGAGCCGAAATTCAATTGGTTCAAATGATTGGAGATGTTCTATCCCACGAAACAAGTACCTAGCACAGGGCGTTGAATGTCGAGACTGCTGGTGTAAGTTGTAGAATGAACTTGGGTACAAATAGTAAATTGCCAATTTAGCAAACATGCCCAATCCCAAGTTTTGAAGTTGATCATGTGCATCATCCTAACGACTATATGATAGAAGACATTATTACTTGGTGTGTGGACATGAATATAATTCGCTAAGGAGTACAAATGATATATAAATATGTTAATCCTATTATATTTTAATTATGTTACTTCATTTATGTGTCCTGACATGAACTCCCAAATTTCTTATTCAACTTTATTATTTTATGAATATGATTATTATGTTGTGAACTCACCTAGTAAACCTATACTATTCTGCTTAAATTGTTGAACATGAATGGAAAAAAGTGATTCAAAATTAAAGTTTAAACAAATGTTGGTGATTTTATTGAAGAACCCAAAATCCTTACGCTGGAAAATAAGTTATGAACGTTCTATCGGACCAGGTCGTAGGTCAGTGGAAAACACATTAATTCTACTCCAATAACGGCCCAAAAATAGTTTGATACCTCAACAGAGTTCGAACTCATGTCTTTCATTACAAAGGAAATATTACTCTCTAGTAATTCCGGAATTTGATAGAGTGCGAACTCATGTCCTTCATTAAAAAGGAGAAATTACTCTGTAGTAACAGCGTTCCAACCAGATTAGCTATGAGGCCGATTTATTCAAACCTATTCGACTGCAGAAGTTTTTCTTGAACATAACACTCCACCCTTACACAACTGGGGCGAGACCTCACGTAACCTTCCTTACTTATAGCGAATTTTTGTCTAAGATTAAGCAAAGGCATCTTTTAGAGAAAAAAAATCCGAAAGTATTTGCAATTAAAAACCGTTTTGGAGAAACCTAAAAGGGTTCTCCAATTTTAAATTTTTTTTAAATTGCCTACTTGTCTAGAATTTGTAATAGGTGTAAAAAATAAATATAAATAAATAAAATTAAAAAAAAAAATCTGGAACTAAGCCAAGATGTGAACTCAGAAAATTTCTGAACTCATATCTATATGTTTAATGTGTATGAATGGGACGGATGTCTGCTGTATGACCCAATAGGTCGGCAATAGGTTTGTTTGAAGCAGTGACCATCAAACCGGTAAGGAATGGTTGGAAACGCATTTGGGGCGTTCGCAGTGTCCATTTGAGGAAATCTATGACTGTATAGCATCCATAGTGGTCCGTTCGCAGTGACCACCAAACCAGTTTGAAACGCGTTATGGATCGGTTAGACGGGTCAGAGAAATTTCTGCTGACCGATCTGACGGTTTGTCCCCCACCACACCGCTACTCGAAGTAGCCAATCAAATCATTCCACTGTGAGATGTAGGGTAGCAGGAGCTCAGCAAGCTGAGAGATGATAAGCCAGCCGAACGAGATGAGAAAGCTGTCGGACATCTGCATGACGTGCACTGTTCACTAAGTTCTACCGTTGCATTTACCCTCGTTTTAATTGTACGGTTATTTATTGAAAGTTTCCTACTAGTTGTGTGATATGGAAAATCTTATTGGTGACAACGACGTAGAATGGGAATCTTCGTCTGCAATAGCAACAAAATACAAAATCAAACAGTAAAATGTTATTACTTAATCTCAACTGAAGAGTTATTTGTAAAGCTATTAACATTAAAAATTAAGAACGACGGTCGACTTCGATTTAAATTCTTCCCGCGAGATAAACACCACATTCTCCCACAAAATCATCAGCTGGAGGCAAGATCCCAATGAATATTTTTCATTTTTCAACCTGTCTGTTGTCTTGCAGGCCATCTCTTTACGGTTCAGGTTCTTTATTCATACATGAAATGTTTACCTATTCAAAGGATGAGGCGAACCCACCAAGCAGGTTTCTACAGTTGTTGGAGGCTATGCGACGGTTAACTTCAGTCAAACCCGTTCGCAGTGCGGATTTGGTCACAAACGGTTTGAAATTAGGTGTTGGTCACGCATGCGCACTAAACCAATCACAAACCTGGTCGCCAACGGTTGGTAACTGTTTCCAACCGGCACTGCGAACAAAGCTAATACTCCTGGATGTCCAGGTTGTCAGTGTCAGCGTGGGCATGGAGCAGACCTGGCATGCTAAAACTGATACCTACGCTACGAACAATTTTTTTTTTTTTTTTTTTTTTGCCAATCTAGCTGGACAAAATTCAAATTACATGATAAAAAATTCATTCCAACGTTACAAATATGTGCCCGAATGTCAGGTGTCCTAAAGTACTGTTTACTTGTCTATAAAATGATGAAAATTAACATTTCAACGTCAGGGGAGTTCGGTTTCCCCAGGATCTTTTCACGCTGAGTCGATTAAAATCATTCGCAGATCTCAAAGATGCTTCAAAAAGCGAGAAAATGACAATTTTTCCGTAAAAATTCCTCAAACGTTGATATTATTTACGGCCTTTTCTTGGGTAATACAGCTTGAGAGTCTAAATATAATTGAAATAATTCCTGAATGAATGGTTGGTAATTGAATTGAGTTTTTCAAAAACAGAACGAAAAATTTTTACTCGTTTAATTCACAGTGGTAGAAAAATAACATTACCTACCCACTAAAAATTATGCTTTCTCCTTTTTAACAATTAAGTAAATCTACAATTTATTCTCTCTCTTGAAAATAATAAAATTAATATCATACACATATGAAGAATAAATTGTAGGAACTTTCGATTTATTTGAAGATGGAATAGAAACTTGAGATAATTAAACATTGAGAAAATAACTAGGAACTTCAACGTAACAGGTATGTAAAAAAATGAGAAGGAACTTCATGCAGTAAAATTAGTTACTTCAAATTCCTATTATATTACAATGTTATATTCTAGTTTTCGTAACAATATCAATATAACTTGCACAAATTTTTATCCCCGCACTTCAGCACTTTTTACCATGTCAAAACACCCCAAAATTCGAAAATGATGTGGCATAATTTGATTTCAAAACGCGATACCTCCTAAACCTGCAACTTCCTCCAGCTGTTTCTTGTCCAGTCCCACCCAGAAATAACTCAAATTTATTATGGTGAAAAGATCTGGCTGGGTTGAGATGGGTACCGAAAGTGGCAGTCCAATAACTATTAACTCTAACGACGTTTTTCGCTTAAAAACGAATACTTCAAAAATATCGAAAATTTTAAAAATCCCATAGAACTAAAACCTAGCTGTTGCCGAGTATTCGTATAATATAGAACTTACATTGAAAAATATTTGAATAATCCGATGCGTAGCTACCGGTGAATCACTTGCATTTGAGTGAACATGCTAATGGGATCATCGGCTTTGACCAGCCGATGAGTGAGGTTTTATCTTCACTTTCATATGACACGATTCTGCGACTTCTGAACCCTTTCTCCTTCGTTTCTCACCTTGTCAACTATCTATGAAAAGACGCCAATGGTAATTTTGAAGGAGAAAAGGATTTTTTTTTTTTCCAAGGCTTTTTTCCAGCTAGATTGGCGAGAGAGAAAAAAAAGCACTGTTCTAGGTGCCTATGATAGAAATGGCCTGTGGCAAACAATATCCGAGCTAAAACTGTTGTATTGCTAAAACTTAAGTGGGGACTTTCCTTCAGACTAGAGACCGTATTTTCAAATTGGGATAGGTATTCAGAAAGATTTTCACCAGTGAATCTCGATTCTCTAAGTTTTCGTTGGAGTGATACTTGGACTGAAAGCCCTTTCATTGTGTACACATTCTCAAGAGCCTTGAACATGTCTCGGGGGAGGGTCTCCTGATCCTTGATGAAGTCAATCATTCGATCATCCGAAGATTTGACGATGTGATCGTGGGCTGCTACACCATTCGCCTTCCAACTTTCCGACTTCTTCACCTCATCAGCTTCATATAAAGCTGCAATCATTTTGTTCTTCTCAAGATGCAATTTAATCCGGTCCGATCAAGTCCAAAATTTGGTGCCATCAAACGGTTTCAGCAACACATTGTTATTGGTCGACGACGCCGTTTTTCCAGCTCATCACCCCAACTTTTCCCAGCACTTTTCCAATCGAAAAACGATCGTGCAAAACACGGAGCTGCGCACAAACGAAACGCAAAATACTGGCGCCCATAACCTAAAGGTTCCTATGATAGAAATACACCAGATTGCACTTGAACAATACTTTATAATTGGAGGTTCCTAATTGGCCAGTCAAACTTCAAAACCTGCAGTCAACCAGAAAGAGATGTGGAAAACCTGCAGTCAACCCGGATTATTATTCGGGAGGACTAGCATAACATTTCATGAAAAAAAAAAAAAAAAAAAAAAAAATTCTTAAAACTCGGGAAAATGGTCGGAAAAACCCCAAAAAACTGGAATTTCAAACTTCAAAACCTGCAGTCGACCAGAAAGAGGCGTGGAAAACCTGCAGTCAACCCGGATTAAAACTGGAATTTCAAACTTCAAAACCTGCAGTCGACCAGAAAGAGGCGTGGAAAACCTGCAGTCAACCCAGATTATTATTCGGGAGGACGAGCTTAACACTTAACGAAAAAAAAAATTTCGGAAAAGTCGGAAAAATGGTCGGAAAATCCCCAAAAATCTAGAATTTTTAATTTCAAAACCTGCAGTCGACCAGAAAGAGGCGTGGAAAACCTGCAGTCAACCCTGATGATTATTCGGGAGGACGAGCTTAACCTTTTATGAAAAAGAAATTTCGAAAAAGTTGGGAAAATAGTCGGAAAAACCCCAAAAAACTGAGAGTTTAAACTTCAAAACCTGCAGTCAACCCGGATTATTAATCGAGAGGACGGGCTTAACATTTAATGAAAAAAAAAAAACTTCGGAAAAGTTGGGAAAATGGTCGGAAAAACTTGTACCAACACGCATCACTGGTGGCAACCAACAGTTTTATCAGAGAGGCCTGGGCAAAAGGGGGAATCTGTCCATAGGTAGCTAACACCACATTAAGACAATAAACATCCTCGTTCAACCAATGGATTACATTCTGCACATCTCAGGGCTGCGACACCATAAACTTCACAGTTCCCAAAATGTTTCAAATTTTTTGGATAGTATCTTGGGCTCATCTAGCCAGTCATTCAGTTCCTTCGATGTAGGTATACATAGATCAGCCTTTTCTCTCATTTCGGGTTCAGACTTGGGTACCAACCCCTTTGTAAAACGATATACTTGGAAGCCGTTTTTCGTTTGCAGCCCCAGCTTCACAATATGAGAAAACTTGGTATCCTAGTGTGGTGTTAAACTATTTTCATATTCATTTTAGTAAACCTTCATTAGTAAGCCTTCGGCCCAATTCAATGTATGTCTCCTTGGTCTTTGAGTGCAGAAAAGCATCAAAAACGGATTTTTTGCGACGTGAACAGTATACATCAGTTGAAAGAACTGGGGGGCGTAGCTGGAGGTTCCATCAGCTATCAAATGTTCGGCGTCTAAGAGCATAAGTAAATTGTCTTTGGTCGTAAAAAGAGGAATTTTTTACAAACAATTTTAGCAAACAGAATTGCTCATTATTACTCAACATAGAGTCTTGTCTTTCATAAATTTGATCCATGCTCTCCTCATACGAGGTCGGGATCACTGGAATGATTTTCCTTCGGGCTCTGTAAATGTTCGTCCTGATTAATGCAATGTCAGAATATTCGAGATCAGAAGTTGATGCTAACTCTTGACGTATCAACTTGTTAGGTTTGACTGTTAGCTGTTCTATCGCTTTTCTCTTGACCCTTGAGGCTATTTTCTCTCTCTGCATCGTTCTGTCAAGAAGTGGTTGTACACAACCGACATTGAAATAACGCGCTCGATACCAGCGTTCATAAGAATAAGAACTTTGCACGATCGCTGATTGATGTCAACCTCAAGTTTTACCAGTCTCTTGAAATGGGCGTAACTCGGCGGTGGCGCCTACTGTAGGGAAATCGGATAGAAACACGACTACTTTGGGGAAATAAAAAGAACTACTTTGGGTAAGCACTCCGGTAGAAACGCGACTAGTTTGGAGAAACGGAAAAAAGGCTGAAAAGGTTGTATTGAAGCGTTTATAATCACAGTCATCGTTATCAGGATGGATAACTTGTCATGTTAAGTCATACATTATCAGTCATAGCGCTTACTAACTCCATCCAGGTAACTCAATACATTTCATTCCTCAAGGTACTGGTTTCACAGTTCATCCAACGCTTCTAACATGTCTTGAGTCGACTTTTTCAGGGGGTTACTGGCTCCTTTCTTGATATTCGTCTTGCGATACTTGTTTTGAATCGTAACATCCATTGCTAATTGGAATCGATCAACAACTAACGTAGGGAATCCGCATCGTCGGGTGGGTGGGGAATGTTTACCCAAAGTAGTAGCTTGTTGATGGTGATAGGCACCTAACAACTTCGGATATTGCAATTGAGGTTGGAATAAGTTATGGGAGCACATTTTGATAGAGGTCAGAGTTGCATATCGCCACAAAAGACGAGACCTTCCCATGAGAAAAGTGATTCTTCTCCATGACAATGCTCGCCCCCATACAGCAGCCCTGACCAGAGAAAAATAGGAGCAACTGGGTTGGGAGACACTGGAAAACCCTCCATACAGTCCAGATCTGTCTCCCTGCGACTTCCATGTGTTTGGTCCTCTCAAGGTAGGTTTGGGGGGGGGGGGGGGGGGCCTCAACTCGGCTCATCCAGTTTTCCTTTGCAATGAAATTGAAAACAACAATATTTTTTCTTTCCCATTTTCGTTCAAGTAAGTTTATTTTCAAAATAACATGGTCATTCTCCTTCTTACACCTACTCATTAACCTGGGTGGTGAGCGTGTTATTATTCTGCTTATTTTCCGAATTTCTTCATTCATAAAACTATAATGGTATTATTATTTATAAAAAGATCGATAGAGGATTTTTCGGGGAGAATAAATAATACACCAAGTAAAATAAATATCACTTTCTTATCAAAATCATGCATGTTGTCAAACGTTTAAAAAAATAACTACAATTCCGTTTTCACATGATTTTTACAACATTAATATGTACACATATTTCAAACCCACAATTGAAATGTAGTTATACAAGCATAATGGATATACTGAGTGGACAGAGGCACTCCTTAATCTAATATCACAGAATTTAATATGTTCAACAGAGTTTATCCAATTCAATATGAAATATATACTATTTCACGTTAATAAGGGTTACTTTATAGTTAGTCTTTTAAATAAATTCTTTGAATCATGGGTGAATTTAAAAACTATAAGTTTATTAATGGAATGAAATTTAATCAACACTACGCAAAAAAATTATAATTGTGCCCAACTAAGGATAAATGGAATGATATACGAGAATAATGGCACAAATTTGAGTTAGGAGAAATTATTTTATATTAAATTCAAGGTTTTCCCATTTAGGCCAATTTTGTCCTCACGTTCAGAGCATATAATAAGACTGAAATGAAGAAAAATGAGAAATTTGATTCTAGATAAATGCCTCTAAAGGAAATTCGCAGTTGATATCACTCAGCTTGTGGTTAACAGAAATGGAAAAGTTGAATTACAAATTCAATAGTTGAAGTAGGAAAGGATCTCCGCTGAATCAATAGAAGTTATTAAGCACTGAGTTTACAGTAAATGTAAGAAATTGATCTGGTTGAACGAATAGAATCAATGATGGGTACTATAAGGGTCTTAAGGGAAAGGCCTATAGGCAGAGGCACTCTTCGTAGAGGAGTACACAAGAGAAAAAAATTAATAAAAAAAGGAAAAAACCTCACAGCAAAGTGAATGAGTCAATCATATTTTCCACTTAGATCTAATTTATTCATAGAAGTCATCGTGATATTTCCATGTTCCTAAGAACTATATGTTCAATCATGAAGAATCTAAAATTGGTCAGATGTGTGGTCCACGTTTGATTTTTTATGCACTTCAAACGATCCTCTCGATTTTTACAGAACTCTGATTAAAAGATGACTATTTAGCATGATGGTTTGTCCACAATGATTCGGTTTTTCCGAGATCCATTACGACAACGTTGTTACATGTGAATGAAGCAAGAATTATTTAAGAAGGTGACTGCTAGTAACACATCAGTGAAGAAAATTACTTACATTCCAAACACTAGTGAATGTTCAATACCAAACGCTGAATGTGCAAAGAACTGACGCTATTTTTTTTTTAATTAATTAGCTGATTCAAGGGTTAAATTCTGGGATTTTATTCTGTTTCACGTAGTTCCAAATTATGATACAACTCCAAAATATGCCTTGAAATGTAAAGTCTCAGCACAGAAAGTTCAAGTGAGGTGAGTATGGGGTTAATCATTTCAGTTGTAGATGTTACTTCCTGATACCCTTCATACTAAATAAATCGAGAAAGATATTCATAGATGTATTCTATAGCACAATTTTAATGGACTGCCATCGTAAAAAAAAAAGTTTCAGCTGAGTTTAAAACCCTACGGAACAGAGAAACAGTATGCACCAGTAATGGCATAGGGAAATCCTGCAAATCCCATTATACATCTGAAGGCGTCATAGGAAATTGATTTGACTTCATAGTCAAAATTTAACTCTTGAAACCCAAGTATTTCATTATTAAAGCTCATACTTAGTCATACTGATAGATCCTCATGTTTGAATGAATATCCACTAAAGTTACCCAGGCTTTCCTTCTTTTTTTTTAACTGCATGCATGATGTGAATATTTCACTTATAAATGCGCATGCACAGTCAAGATCTATTTAAATTTTTGATATTCATTTTAGATATATAGGTTTGCTAAAAATTCCAACTGAACTTGGAATAATAATGACATAAAAATAATTACTCTGAATTCATGGAGTTGCTGTTGATGAAATAGCAATTTTCGTGAAATTGGTTTAAGATAAAGATTCTTAGACGATTCCAAATTGTTGAGAATGATCAGATGCAAAGGAGGATTTATGAAATAATGGAGAGTTCTTAGAAAATTCTCCAGTAGCAGTTTTATATAAACTTTATCAAACATGATACATTCAAATTTTTGCTTGATCCTATAAGTCTTGAGCATAATAGAGTGGATCCCATTGCATTCACTACAACAAGAATACATTTTCAAGTTATAACCCTGAACCTTGTGGACAAGAAGGTAAGGCACTTTGGTACAAGAATGGGGCTGAAATTCAACTTCAAATACATACTTGTAGGTACCTGGATAATAATGTAAGAGCTATTCTCAGGAATAGTAATTGAGTCCATAGCCATAAAACATATAAGCTTGAACTCAATTTTGGTTCTTATAACAATAAATTTCTATTATTTTTTCTTAGAAACCAGTAGGTCCGCTATGACAAATGTACATTGTCGGATTCGGGCAATAATTGGTCCGTTTCCCCAACTGTTTTTGGCCCATTGTAGGCTTCTTGTGGTAAGCGATATCACACACCAACTATCATATTTGAACTTTCTATGCCCTTCAAGGTGCTCAAACAATTTTTTTTGTAATAACAATTTTCAATACACCAAGAAATCATGTATGTGGTTACCTGGTTTATAAGTGTATATGGCATCAATTATCTGTCTAGAAAATCTAGGAAAGCAAACTCACTAATACCACTCAAGGAACGGTTATGTTTGTTTCAAGTCAACATGGACCACATAGAATCAGAAACATGGTTAATCATTAGTCATTATTACCCAAAGTGATAACGATTTGTTATAAGATCAATAAGACCTATAGTTATAGTAGATGTCACAATGAAATGCCTTGATTCATAACTACTAAACACCACATTTTAAAACAATAGTGAACAATAGGCTTTTTATAAATGTTTGGATGATCAGTCAACACCTAATATATGTTTTCAAAAGCTATGCAGGCCTCACTGTGGAAGATGAAATACACCTTCCTCAAGTAGTACGTAGTGAAAAGAAACGTTTGTATTTCACAAACAGTCATCAAACACTTATGGTACCTACACATGAGATTACAATTGTTATACAGAGTTCGTTACTAAACAATAATTTCGTCATCAATGATTCTCAAATGAAGCATGTCATCACTGCTATTCAAGGTTTTAGGTGGTGCTAGGTCAAGCTTTACTGCTATCCACAAGTTAACGCCTCAGCAAAGAAATAGAAAAGGAGATAAAAGGGCTGACCTTAGTTTATAAGTCCTCACTAGTACTCTACCTTCCAATGGATCTGTTTGAAATCATGGTGAAGATTTCAAAGAAATTTTATACGGTAGACAGATATGAGAGAATGCCTTTTTAGGAATCAGTTATAAGTTTACAAGCAGCTGTAACATTATATGACTGTACGAAATATTTTGATATGATCTTCCCATTTCCTCCCATTGTTTTCTTTTGGTTACTCTGACGAATTATGAGTTGGAAATTGGCACCATTGTAGGGTTCAGCTGGGAATCATGATATAACATTTTAATAAATTCTAGTTGAACAATTGAATTTTGAATGGTTCAAGAGAAACCAATAGAATAGCAAAGTACTGCTTAATTTGAGCAACTAGAAACAAAAAGAACTGGTGCTATGTGAATCAATGATATGTATGATCATTCAGCCGAATATATGTTATATATGTTGTTTAGAATAGTCATCTTTACAACAACAAAAATATAAATAACTATATAAAAGAGGTCAAGAGGTCTTTAGAGGTCAAGTAGTAGTGCCAAAATGACGTCAACACACAAGCTATCATATTTAAGAACCATTGATTAATTAGATATACCTAAACATACCATTTTTTACACAAGGATGCTAATTCAGACTCCACTCTGTGTTAGACATTCATTACACAATTAATACCAATGAGTAGATTACATACACTACCAGAACGTAACAATTTCATTATCATGACTCATTGTTCTTTAAAACTAATATTTACACAACAATCAAATTAACAGCATTCATTTACATAAATAAAAGCTCTTATTTTGAACTGACATCAGTCTCAAAATAAATATTAACCATTTTTATGTACAATAATGTAAGGGTACCAGTTCGTCAATTCACCATCACATCAACCACGGATCTAGCTATATAAAAAATAACACGGTATTGTATAATTAACCACAATATAGATGCATCCGCAAGTTCTGCGTGATACTGATTGTTGTGAAGGTGACAACGAAATAATAGTCAATACAGCACAACAATAGGAATAAAAATTTTAAAATCTAAAATTAAAATATTTTTCTATGTTTCAGGAAAATTCTTACTCGTGTATAAAAGTATAAACTCTGTTCATTGAAGTTATAAGCATTAGTTCTAAAACAATTTGAATGCAGTTAACTTCTGCATTATTAACAATAATCGTTATTATTATGTCTATATATACAATATTATGTTAAGGCATGTAGAATGTACCTTATCAATTCAATCTATAAAGTACAAGTAGTCAAGACTCAATAATATCATTCTCCAGTGTAACATCCTAAAAAGTGGTTTTCACAAATGTAACATTTGAGAAGCTATAAAATAGAATTAATATGAATTATTATTGAGCCAACTTCAATAATTCAGTACGACAAACAAGAAACGTAGATCAGAATAATTACACATTGGAAGTTAGTGTTGGTTGAACAGTAAGGAAGCAAAAAGCTCTAGCTTAAACAATGTGGTAGGTAGCAAGAAACGATGATGAAAATAAAACTATTACGAAATAAATATATATCATTAAAAATGGCAAATTTATGGCTACATAATAAAACGTGATGAACCGGATATGTGTGTTTTCATACTATAAAATATATCATATTTTGGAATGGTCACATAATTAATACCTAAGAACCCAAAGGAATGATACAATAAAAAGTGAATGCTACGTTGGCACATCAGAATCTTCAATATCACACAGATTGGTTGAAATGTCGCTGTGGCTTGGATATCGTTGGGGAAATCCATAAGGTACGATGTCATCCTCTTCACTCCGATATGTGAGATAAAGCTCTTCATCCAGAGTTGCTAAGTCTCGAGCAGGGTCAATGGTCGGGGCTAGAAAATGGATGGAACAATCATGAACAAATATTTCAAGTAATGAATGAGTATAGTGCTGAAAACTATTGTCTGATAAGTGAACGACAGCAACTAAGAAGCCTGCCCTGCACAATTTATAGCAGTTTGTGTTCAGGGTCAGTGCGTAGGGAGATTATGCAGTATAATGAAAACATTATGATAATGATACTTACGAGGAAGTAAATGATGTTCCACAGCAGAATCGTTACTGTCATTGCTGTGAAAACTTGATGAATCAGGAACTTCACTTCCAGGAACTTCAGTAATGTTCGGGAGAGGGTTTTGACTGGGCCTAACCCAATCTGAGCAATCCCAATGATAACCTGAAACAACACAAGGACATTGCATTTTTGATAAATTTAAATTATTGAACTGAAATGAAGCTAAATTACTAAATATTTTTCAGGGTAAGCTATAATAACAAAGCTTTCACCACAGGATTAATCCCAATCAATGTTTTTAGCATTTATGGTGATTAGGTGAGTTATAGAGTTGGCAATTGGGGAAATACATCATTCCCTAATATAAAATATTGGACACATTGTTCCATAAAACCAGTTATCTTGGCCAGAAATCTTTTTTTGGTGATGGCCTGGTGCTCCACCATGAGAAGCTGGTAAGGAACTGAGTTTTTCACTGTACCGTGTAAACCAGTACAAGTACAGGAGACTTCAAGCTTTAATTGCATGTTATTCATTTAAATAAGTTTTTTATTGGATATGCTTTCCTATTAAAAAACAATTATGAGGAGCCTGGAGAAATTTCCTAAAAAACATACACCTAGTAGTTTCAGATTGCCAGTCACAGTTTTCATGCATTGCTATACTCTGCTCATCAATAGTTTTTGGCTGCGATACGTTGAAAAAATGTTCTCAAGACCCAAAGAAACTAGGAGTGTTTCTATGTTTCAAAGGCGCAGATTAGAGGCAATTTAGGAATTGTTTTTATGCAGAATTCTAGGCTCTGTTATTTTTATGTTGAACTAATTACATTTTCGACTTATCGTTCGTTTAAAATCAGGAATCAACAGCCCTTTTCTAATATTTCTGGGGGTTTTGAATTATTTTGAGGTAGGTAGTTTGGTTTTGACACAGAATCAGAAGGAATGAATCCCCTCTTTGCAACATCCGGAATGTGGTCTACTGTGATAAGCAACTACATATTCAACAAGGCTCAGTATCATCTTTCGAATGATTTATACTGATACGATTTGGAAGCAATATTTATATTTCCAATAAGCAGAAATGTTTTCCTCGGATAGCTTCATAATAGACATGAACAAGTTACAATAAGTTTTGAGATTTGCTTCCATATTCCTCAATATTAAACTAAAAACGATTATTTCACAGAAAAAAGACACGATTTCTTTAGAAATTTAGAGGTCACTTACCTCCAAGAATGCGAGCATCGTCTTCAACGCAACTAAGTGTTCTCCTTGCTCCTCTTGCAGGTACTTCAGACAGTCTTTTAATGTCTAAAAATAGCAGATATTAAAATTAATATGATTACTGTTGTTTTGCGAAGATACGACGAAGACACCAAGATATCTATAGTTTTTTTTCACATTCCAACTGAATAGTTCTCAAAATAGGTAGATATTTGTAGGGGTTCCCCTGTCCTGGGATTCCATTTTATAGGACCTAATTATCCACCAACTCTTTATACACAATGTTTTAATCTCCCCCATAGTGTTTAAAATTTGAAACAGATTTTGTTTTGTTGTTTTGTCAACTGTTCTGTGAATGTGCAACATTTTCATTTATGACCACTAGACGACTAGTTAGTTAAGCAAAATTACCATTGTTGATTTTATGGCCCGGGCTATTGGAAGTACGATTCAAATTTTTCACGTAGTCAGGATGGACATTTTCTAATTCATCTCCAGCTGATCCATAGCTTCGAACTGTATCCAGATTATTTAATGGTCCCGTGTAAACATCGTTATTTGATCCTGAAGTGTATGAAGCTGGCCGTGGAGTGCACTGTTGAAATAAAGAATAATAATAATAATAATATGTTCATTGTTCTAGAATAGTAAAAAGTCCAGTCATGCAGCATGACCCCATGAGCGATTTTTTGAAGAAATCTTCGACATTTCAGTCGCTATTGATCGTGTAGAGAAATTTTAGTTTATGATTTTGGTAGACAAACATGGAATAAAATTATTAAAAATAATTAGGAGGTACTCATACTTTATTATTATTAAACTAATCTTGTAGATTTAAAGACAAATGTAGGTAAATATTCATAGATTTCGATGTCCAATGTGGTCAGTATTGAAGGCAGTTGTTTCAATTTTTGACTGATTTTTCAACTTTGAAATTTTTGAAAACTTGATACATATTCTTATAGGAAATTGGACGCTGATTCCAAATATACCACATGTTAGTATGCTGAAGACATTATTTCGCACAACAAATCGCAAAAAACAGGCTATTTTGAAATTTTTGACTACATTTTTGAAAATTTCAACCCGAAGATGTGATCCGATCATGCTGGCCAACGAACTTGAACTTTCGTTTTGTGTCCTTAACATTTTAAAATTTGTTTGAAGTTTCTAGCACAATTCTACGGACAGTTATCGTCTGGAATGACACATACATACATATATACATACATATTTACATACATACATAAAAAAATGCGTTAAACTTCAGAGTATGATTCAGAATAGCCTGAGACGGATTTCTGCATAAAATTTTTTCAAAAATTCACATTCTACAAATTTTGAGGCGAGAGCAATAGCTTAATTTTCTTCAAAAATTCGCTAAAAATTAGTGATAACATGTAAGTTTGGAGCATACAGAACTTTTGAGTGAGTTGGGGAAACAGTTTTAATATGAATTTGTAGTAGATTATAGTAGACTAATATCCATTGACATTAATTGACTTTTGATCTCCTATCGAGAGTTAAGAAGTAGAGCTCGCTCAGGTTTTAGAAGTGCAAAAGGAGCAGGACGGGGCTGCAGCAGGCCAATGTGAGACTGGGCTGTTCATGGCCTCCCCTTCTGTTCCCCCTCTGACAGGTGAATTCGCGTATCGCGGTGATTCATGGGAGCCCGCGGTGAAGAGGCAACCACGAATCACGATGCCATGATCTGTCTGATGGCTTCTCAACGAGCAACGGCGTAAGGCAGGGGGACAGTTTGGCCTGCCTGCTGTTTAACTTTGCTCTTGAAGGCGCCATTAGAGCGTCTGGTATACAGGTGGGTGGCACGATTTTCAACCATACGACACAATTGCTGGGATATGCTGATGACATTGATGTGGTTGGCAGAACGTTTGGTGCCATGTCCAGTGCCTTCATGGATCTTCGGAGTGCAGCAGCAAGGTTTGGTTTGGAGGTGAACCAGACGAAAACCAAATACATGACCAATAATGCGAAAGGAAGAGTACCCGATCATGTACAAATAGCTGGATACACGTTTGAGACAGTGAACGAATTCATATATCTCGGATCTTTGGTGAATTGTAACAATGATATGCAAGCGGAGGTGCATCGCAGGATACAGTTGGCCAACCGCAGCTACTTTGGACTAGTCCCACAGCTAAAAAGCAGGGTAATATCCCGGGCAACCAAGATACGGCTTTACAAGACCCTAATCAAGCCTGTCCTGACGTATGGGTCGGAATCATGGACAATTACCAGAGCCCTTGAGGAGGAGCTCCGTCGCTTTGAGAGGAAAGTGCTCAGAAGAATTTTAGGAGCTGTATTCGACCCTGAGGACCTTGCCTGGAGGCGTCGAACGAACCAGGAGGTCATGGACCTGTATGGAGACTGCGACGTTGTACAGTTCATAAGGGTCAGAAGGCTTCGATGGGCTGGACATATTGTCAGGATGAGTCCGGACGAAATACCGAGGAGAATCCTATATGAGACCATTTATGGCTGCGCTGGGTGGATGGTGTGGCTGCGGATGCACGTTCCATTCTCGGGGTCCACGACTGGAAAGCTGCGGCAGCTAAAAGAGATGACTGGCGGATCTCACTAAGGGCCATGTCATACGAGCGCTATTGCCGTCGCGCTGATAGCGTCGCTTTAAAAACGCTCCAACCCGGCAAAGGGGTTCTTATGGAGCATGTCATACGGACGCTAATGCCGTCGGCGAGTCCGCGTTAGCCGGACGCTGAGCGCTGCCAACGCAGACGGTCGCGTTAGCGACGCGGCGCACGTGACGCCGGGACCCTGTCATACGGAGCGCTAGCGTCAGCGGGACGCATTTGCCGCGAGAGCACTGGCAGAACAACTAGAACACCCTGGATGGTGTCCATCTTGGTAATAACATAATTGCTGCAACGGCAAATGCGCCCGGAAGACGCTACGTATGACAGGCACCTGGCGTTGGCGGGACGACATCAACGCGACGCATTTGCCGTCACGTATGACATGTACTTTTTCCGGCGCTATCTCGACGGCATCAGCGCGACGGCAATAGCGCTCGTATGACATGGCCTTAAGGGAGGCCCTGACCCCTCGCGGGTTGTAGTGCCACGGAAGTAAGTAAGTAAAAGGAGCAGGACGGGGCTGCAGCAGGACAATGTGAGACTGGGCTGTTCATGGCCCCCTCCCCTTCTGTTCCCCCTCTGACAGGTGAATTCGCGTATCGCGGTGATTCATGGGAGCCCGCGGTGAAGAGGCAACCACGAATCACGATCCGCAAATTCACCTGAATGGCTGAATGGCCCAGCCTCCCATCTGCCTGCTGCAGCCCTGTCCCTCTCCTTTTGTACTTCTAAAACCTGAGAGAGCTCTACCTATTCTTCTATCATCATTTCTTCGTGTTGTTATTTTTACTGATAGGAAAAAATCCTTACCAATTGAGTCATATTACTAGAATGTTTTCGATTACCTTACAATTTTTTCTATAATCTAATCATCCAAAATTTGGGTGGATTGTGCACAAGACTCACGTTGTGTACAGAAAGACGATATAAACGATTGATATAAATTGATCAGTGAATTACTTACTTGGGTAACTTCCAAATTACTCAATTTTGAAGTTCGTTTTACATCTGGATTCAATACAGAAGATGCTTTATCAATATCCTCACTGGATGATCGCTTACAACAGCATCTGAAATCAGATGGACTGGTTTAGTAGTGGTACTAAAACGATATGATAATAATGAAAAATTCGTGAATGAACATCTCACAAACCTGCATATTAAGCAAATACAGCCCAGGATCAGTAGTATTAGAACAACTACACCACCAATGAACAGCTGTTGCCAAGTGATGTTGTAATAGAATGGAGATGTAGTAGCAGTAGACTGGGGTGGAGGACAAGTGTGATTGGGCGAACATAATGGAGAGGCCGGGGAAGGAGGAGCGCAAACAAAACCTGGTGGTCCTGGTTGAGGAATACAGGTTTGAGTTGGAGGGCATTCACACTGAGTCGTGGGCATTAGAGTTTCACAGTGTTCACCTGAAATTTAGATCGATTGTAGGTCCACCACATAGATAAAGATTCTTCCATATTAAAGTAACAAGAAAGAATATACAATACATTCTTTCAACTATTTGGATTGAAAAGATTATGATCAATAATAAACCATTTACCTGAATAGCCCATGTTACAGGCACAGTATAAATCGTGAGTGTGTCCAGGAGCCACAAATGCAACAAAATCGCTTGCAATAGTGATTATACGATCTGGATCTAAGCTGATATGTTGTCGGCATATGGCATTGTTTAAGCATTGACAGTCAAGTTGGAGAACAGGCAAATTTATTGCTTGCAATCCAGTATTTAAGGCTTCAGCATCCACTCCCTGGAAAAACAGATGTAATAGGGAATAATTATTTTTACATCGGAGTAAACTGCATTTTTGTTTTTAATGAAATATGAATAGATATTCCAAAAAGGAAATATCGAAAATCAATAGAATGTGTTACTCACCCCTTTGACGTGGATTAATATATCAGTATCCCCATTTCCAGTGTCTTGAACACTTATTAATCCTACATCAGTCATCAAAGCAATCCTTAGATCTTTAATAAGCCTTTTCTTTTGAGTTAAAATGAAGTTAAGAGGAGATATGTCTGGGATGCTAAAAAATACAACGAATGGTCTAGAATGATGAAACAATACAAATTGGGAAAATGGAAAATATCTAAAATGATTTTGTATTGGTGCTTCAATTAAATGTGACGTACAATAAATAATTTATAAATGGAAAACAAAAATGAGAGAGTTTCTTCAATTTTACTCACCGAATACTGTAAGAATGTTGAAGCATCTCATCCCATAGAGATTCAACGACAATCCTCACAGTCGTGAATGATGTGTATTTCCCATCACTTACAGATACATTTAAAGAATAATGACCTGTATCCAAGCCTGGAGAAGCAGATATGACTCCTTGGCGAGGTTCAATAGAGAAAAGAGTTGGATTGGTGGGTGGGTTATTCACGATGGAGTAATTCATTATATCGTATTGATCTTGATCAGTAGCATGAATTCTACCAATCTCCCCTCCATTCCATCGCTCTTGGTATGACCCAATCCACACATCCAAGGGTGTTACAATGGGAGGAAATTGTGATTCCTCAATCACCTACAAACATCAATGTCTTGAAAATGTATGTCAGGTATAAGAGAATATTATGTAGTTTAGCATATCTCAGCATTTTAATTTAATTTCATGATTAGAGCATATGTACATGTGACAGCTCATTTCAAATTGACAGAAACTGGAATTGTGAGAGTTATTCAGATGATATGTGCCTGAATAACTAAGCTAATAATCAATTGATTAACTCTCAACTCCTGAAGTTCCAGTTGAATGAATAATATTAATTGTTAATTAGTCATATGTTTTATTGATAGCATTAATAAAAGTTGATTATATAAAATGCATTGTTAATTGAAGAATGACTAGTTATCATCATAAATTGTAATATTAAGGAGGGACCTTACAAGGAAACCTCTTACAAGGTTCATACCTATTTCAATTTGTTCAGATTAAAAGATAAAAATGTTTACCTTCACAATCACCCACGTGTCAGAATACAGTGTCGGGCTACCGTTGTCAAATACTCGCACATGAAGGCTATATGAACTCTCTCTTTTGTGACTGAGCAGAGCAGCTGTTCTTATAGTTCCATCAGGTTCAATTCTGAAACCTTTCCCCGCCAACAAATCAAATATGAATGGCCCAGTATTTGGAGGGACATCACTGTCAGTTACCAAGAGTTGAACAACAGGCCAACCAGGGCGTTTGTCTTCCTGTAAAATATAAGGAAGACAATAATATCATGTTTATATTCTAATTCCAACTATGAAAAAATAAACAATGGTTTCTTCTCTAAGAAAGTTGTATACAACTGAAGTTTAAGACATAAGTACACAAGGTATACCCATTACCCAATTCAATCCACACAAAAAAAGTATCAGGATATAGTGAAATGAAATACAATAAGAAATTCAAATTCATTCATACGACACTGAACTGTGGGCTAAGGTTTAAAAGGGCAGGAATAACATTAATGCATTGTCTCCTAGCCAACTGTTGAAACATCGTATTCTCCTTGGTGCAATGATCCACAAAGGATCAAAGTCTCTTACAGTAAGGTCAGCTGTACAAAGTGCTAATGCCATCTCCACTTGTGCATTTCCAAGATGGAGCACGCATGTGCTGGCACTATCTAACAAGAACAGTTTAGGACGTCTTAATAATCACTGAGTGGAATCTCTCAACAAGAAATTTGTGAGGTAACTCCTCTGTGTTTATTCCAGCAACAGGCTCAAACCTGCACAGGGACAATGTGTGACGTCCTAGTCATTATATAGGTTCGTAACCCATAATAGTACAACACGTGAATTCCTCAGCATCAAAAATGGCACCAGGAATTCTTATTACATCTTATCTTACAAATCTCACTAACTCCTCATTCAATTTTTACTCAATGTCCATCTTTCAGAGCCATAGGTCCTAATAGGGTCTTACTGATGCAAAATTTCTATGCTTGGAATATTACTTGGCTCTTCAGTTCACAAAACCATGGGCCTGACCCTTGTATTCTTTGCCTCTCTGCCCTCATGTGGTTATCACTATACACTTGAAATCCCATACAACAAAACTGATGCAGCTTTAGTAAATTTGTAAATTGCCTAATACTCTTCACCTTCTAATCCAAGACGTGATAGAGCTCTCTGAAGACTTTAAAAAATATCAATGTGATGACAATTTAGACGGAAAACCGCCGCAGTGAAAAACCACTTCTTGCCTTCGATTACATACTACTGGGCGCCTGAAAAAAAATGATTAGATACTTCTAACACAATAATCTGTGAATCTCACTTTTTGCAACTTATCATGCCCAATTGCTTCTTCATGTTTCTGCCTCAAGACTGTAGGCAGAAAAACGCTCAGCTGCCAACAACATATGGCAAACCTCAATCACATTAAAAAAAAAATAAAATAAAATAATAATAATAAAATAAATAAATAAATTATATATAATGAAAATAAATTGAAAAAATAAACTAAAAATAAGCTACTACCTAGTTTTTCTTCACCTATTTGATAAATAGGTATATACACGGTCAGTGGTTTTGGTTTATTATTTCCAATAATAAGCCTATGTGATCGTGTAGCAAAATATTTTTATAACACCCCCTCAAACTTTGTCACTTTACGTTTTCGTCGCCGTCCGGGCCATAAAAGGCCTAAGAATTTACTTAAAAAACCCGTTCTTTCGCACATAGACTCCATTTGGGGTCTAGTTGGTCCTAACATTTAACCATCCCGATCGCTTTACTCGCATAGATGCTATGGGCCAAAAACGGGCGAAAAAGTGTCTTTTTCGAGACTTTGAGTGTTAGACGCACACCTGGCACGCTTGGCACGGGGTCATGGTGGGTGATGAGGGGAGTGAACGGGGGGTGGAGTGAGAGGAGGCGCCGCGGCACCTTGTGGTGGCTGGAGTGACCAGGGGCGTAGCAGAGGGGTGTAGGAGAATGGATGTTTATTACTTGTACGTGTTATACCCATACAATACACCGCGGCACCATGAGGTGGGTACAGCGTTCCTTTGAGGCATGAATATATGTTTTTTTCTAGGTCATATTTGTGTGTTAATTCCAATGCTTTGCCTACGCATATTTAATAACATATCCTCTCGACTTTTCATACGTACTTAGATAATGATATTATTAAGGCAATAACTATTTGAATAGACAGGAGCTCAAATCGAGAAACATAAACATGCGTATATAATTATAGAAGTATAGGTTGTGGCAACTCGAAATAGGACACGCTGAGGAGTCTGGACGGGTCTTATGACGTACCCAAGCCAACTAAAACTACGATCAAACTCAATTGAAAAAATAATAAACCTTTGTGAAATAATTTGCAGCGTTTTTAATTCTGCCACCACTGTGGCGGTTTTCCGCCTAGTTAGTCATCACACCCACGCTTGGCTCTACAAGCCCTAAACAATACGTCTATATCATTAGGGTAGGTACCCCAGTGATAGGTACAGCAGATATATTCCTTGGGTCCATTCTTATAGACTGAATGAAAGATCTGTTTGGTACCTTTCTAGAGGAAATTTTCACATACTCCCAGATATCTGCAGTTCAGTTGTGCAAGACTCAAACACAACTACCAATCAGAGAGACAGGTGAGTTTCTTCAGTGTGCCATCTCTTTGAGTGTAAGGAGTGACAACTGCCTCTTTGCAGTAGGTATCTGACTGTACCTGGAGATGCTGATGAAATCCATCACTGCTTCAGAGGATGAGCAAACTCATCCTTGTGATTGAAGAAATTGAAAGCTTTGGAATTCATGTGTGCTTCTTCACTTGGCACCTGTTAGCGCCAGTGGTTAGTAATATTTGCAATCACCGACAGGGGGCTCTTCGCTCTGCCACAAGTGCACAACCACAGCCACTGTTCTCTTCCAGACACCAAACATGTCACACTTTGAGTGCTTCCATTATTCATAAAACCTATATAAATTTAATGTTTTCTATCCGGTCACCAGTTAAATCATATCATTAGTAAGTCAAAATTCAGTTACTTGAAGACGGATTGTGAAGTAGTCCCCCCCACTCTACGACAATCACCCCAATGACGCCGATGAAACATTCCCAGGCCTGGGAAGCTCGGATTTTCAACGAATTGGTGAATCTACGACTTTCCATCTTTATATTCATAATCTGTATTAAATTTTTAATTAAAATATCCATAATATACAGTCCACTTCACTAAATAAATTACATAATGAAAATCAGCGCAATAGGTTGATGTTCTCCTGCCTATGATTCTGTATCAAACAGTACCATTATATTGACTGTAGATTCAGGAACACTATGAATAGCCAACCCGCGTTGTTATACATTGTGGGATCATATGGCACAGCTCAGCTGAGCTCGCATTTTCGTGTCATAGAATATAGTTAAATTTATGAATACACTTGGTCTGATAACATGACATAAATATACAATAACTTACCTGAACAATTACAGTGTAGTTGGTCTGAGTGAATAAAGGAGGATTGTCATTAACATCGGTAACCTCAATATTAAGCATAACAAAGCTAGAAAGACTGGGAATGCCATTGTCTGATGCTCTAATTTGAAGAACATAATTGGATATCTGAAATATTAGAAGAAAATATATAAATAAGTAGGTTCCTCATTAATTCCATATATGAGGTTAAGAGGATTTAGAAAAAATACAAGTGGCAACTAAAATATATGATCTACAATTTTTCATAGGCTTCATTCAACTAATTGAAAGTTATACAGAGAAAAGGGTACCAACTTAAAGTACAGCAATTTTACCAATAAATCATTGGCGCACATTACAAATAAAAAAGTGTCTAAAACATTGTTGAACTTCCATCAATTATACCAGCTCTAAATTCTAAAATGTTTGATGGTGTCAGGTGGTATTGGGTAACGGGTAACTACCTAAATAAAGAGGCGATTTGGCAATTTTCAGGTATCATTTTCTCAGTTGCTGTTTGGCCAATCTTGTTCCAAGTTTTTTCAGCATGTGGGATAGTTTTTTGATATTATTAGAAAAAATATTTTTTACGTGCAATCCAAAAAGAGACTTTTTTGACCCCGATTTGTATTTATTCACAAAATCGTACTACCTAAGCCAAGCCTCATTTTATGAAACTATCCGACTTATTTGAAGCTCTCTTCTTCCTCTATCAGGCAAAAACAGGACCAACCATCCTGCTGCGATGAACCCTTTTTTAGAAATATATACCCAAAGTTGGAAAAAAGTGATTTTTCAGGAGAGCCATTTTTCCAAAAAGTTCGCCTCAACTCATAGCAACTTTTGTGTCCACATGATACCCGAACCGGACAAAGAGTGTGACATGAAAAAAATGAAGAGGAAGAATATGCGTTCTATCACGCTTATCACCTTATCATATCACTGTTTTTCTTACCTATCAGCTGAATTAGCCTTTGAGTATTAATAATACTATTATTCCTTAATAATACTATTAGTCCTTATTAATACTCAAAGGAATTAGCTGAAGGTGAAGCAGACGAGCCATCCTATAGCATTCGGAACTTTTACGCCTGTTTTCAAAAATTTTTTTAGTACACTTACGAGCATTCAAAATTACTTTTTTCCCACCATTTTATTCGTTACATTGTCTAGTTTTTTTAAGACAGTAAAAGAAAAGTCGAATGTTTTTTTCATTTTTTATCTACTCGCTACCCTTAATCAATACCCGAGAAACTAAACAGTGAATTAGGGAATAAGGGTACTAACCATTTCTCTATCCAGGGGTTCAGAAACAGTGACTTTGCCTGTGTTGGCATCTATTGAAAACTGCTTATGCTTGTCTCCTCTTTCTATAGAATATCTTATCTTCCCATTCAAATCTGTATCTTGGTCAGTGGCGACAACCTGAAAGTATAACAAAAACGTGATAATGTAATATAAGGTAGCTGTTGGCAAAGTAAACAGTTCATACAAATAAAACCAATAACAACTTGCGAAACGTTATACTACTAGTATTATATCACACAGCTGAGCAATCTGAAGCCTGACTTGGCACCATAGTTTCACTGCAAAACATTAATGAGAGGAAAAGCCTGATAACAACGTGCGCCTGATATTTGCGCACGTAATTTTAGGTTTAATAATTGTGTATTTTATACTCTTAAATGCCACAATTTTGACGTTTATATTTCTAAAAAAAGAAGAAAGAAAAAAGTCCAAGTTGTGCAGCAATCATGATCTAATGATCGAATTTTCATGTAGATTCCTAAATTTTTACTTGGATTTTAGACTTTTTGTGGATAAAAAATGTATAATGTTCAATTTTGTTTAGCAGGGGGAAAAAAAATTGACAACATTCTGCAATAATCACTTTTTTTCTCTTCAAATCCACTTGTCCCTAATAGTCACCCCTATAACTACAAACACAGTCACGCCTACTACTACGAAACAGTAAAACCCAACATTTAAAAATTAAGGAGTTAGCAAGGAAAATGCAGTAGGATACATGTTAATCTGTAAACAAACCTGCTCAACAACATCACCAATGGCACAGTCTTCACTGATACGAGCAGAATATGACATTTTCATGAAAACTGGGGCATTGTCATTACTGTCCAATACAGAGATGTTGACAGTGGCTTGGTTGCTAAGAGGTGGTGTCCCAAGATCAGTGGCTTGAATTGTTAGCAGATATTCATGTGCTCTTTCATAATCCAGAGGTTGAACAATGGTCACAACACCTAAAAATTGGCAATTTATTAATAAATAACACAAGAATTCATTCTTATTTTACAATACCAATTACAATTACCTGTAAACTCACAACTGGGTCTATTGGTATGCATATAGCTGAACATACTTTGTCATGTAGATGCTATGAATGTGAGAATGAAAAATGAAAAACACCTCCATTTTTCTACTTCCTCCATTTTTACACTAGTTTTGTTCAAGCTGTCGTTCAGAGTATAAAACAAACGAGGTAGAAAGGGGCGAGGCCAAATCAGGGGCAGCTTTGGTGTGAGTTCTACATAAGGGTTGCCCGGGCACATGTTTGAAGCCAGGAAGCATGGGTACATCAAACCCATGATGAGAAATTACGCATTAAGGTATGAGTAAAAATGTTGGGGGAAAAATCGATAGTATAAATAAAACGTTAAGTTTAAGAGAGAAAACAGGAAAACCTGGACGACCTGGAATAGACGTTGAGGAATAAAAATAACAAAGATCAAGATATAGATTTGGAGGAAGGGTACACCAGGTTACAGCAGGATAAAAAAGAGTAACCTGGCGCTCATCTTCACAAGGAGTAAGCAAAATCTGTTCAGTTCCTGTTCGATACTTGTTCTATGGCCAGCTTGAACGCCTACTATCTTGAACCGAGGACATCCACGGCAGGTATGGCCAAAGATAACTTGTTCCATCATTAATGCACATGCATAAAGTACTTAATACGTTCTGAAGAACAGTTTGAACAAAGCAACTTTTCTTGAGAACTCTGATTATCTCACAAAAGAAAAAGTTGGGCCAGCAAATTGTAATTTTATAATTTTTATTGGATTTAAAATAACGTTCAGGGTAAACAGGGACGTTTCACAATATACATATGGGTACCAGTAGACCCCTGGTTCCAGGAGTACTGGTCCTTTTACTGTTCACAATGAATGGGTTAATTAAGTTTTACGCTAGTGTAGTAACACTCGAAATTTATGATAAGTATACAGTAAACCATATCTCCTGAATAGAACCGCTGAAGGCCAAATGTTTCTGATTTCATTACCTGGGGTTCACGATCATTAATCCCGATTTTTGAAAGGTGAAAAAATGTTACTGCTTCATATTTAGTACCTACCTAATTATACTTGATTATCATCAAACATCATTAAAACCTTTCAAACATTGTTGTAAAATTGTTTTAGTATATAAAATCTAGCTAGATGTATCTACTTGAAATATTATTAATCAGAATCCAAATCTACCTAACCAGATTCAGTATCCATTAATTGGAAGGATGTACTAATCAACTAGAAGGAAGGTAGGTACTAATCAAGTATGATACAAAAAGGATCGGTTTAAATTGACCAATTCACTTAATTTCACAAGCACTTTATGCATATTCCAGAGTCTGACATTGACACATATGAAAAGTAACTCATCCAGGCTCAATTAAACAAACTGCTTAAATTTACTAAGATCACGAGCAACAAAAATTAATATAATAACAAGTGCCGAATGTGATGAATTTCTCAATGCTTCAGACAGAAAGCTATGATTATCTAAAATTAAGGATCCCAAAACAGATGCTCATAAAAGCCGTCAGATAGCAGTTTACAAACACATAAAATCCAAGTGTTTTGTGACAGTTAATGTCACAAAAAGCATTTTGTAAAAGTCACACCAGTAAGATTAGCCAATGATGAATATATAAACAGAGGAATCAGGGCCTTCAAAATTTGAATAGCTAGTTAGACTCAATTAGTAAGTGAATGTTGTAATGCGATATATCTTGGATTCCTATCACAAGAAGATTTATGTCAGGTTCTTATAAAAAATGTTTGGAAAAGTTTTTGATAAGGTAAAAGACGAAAGAACAATATAACATTCAAAACAGGAAAATGGTTGCATAGTTTTGTTTCCACTGCAATTAGTAGGTAACTGACTAGAAGGTACATTTTATGATCTCAAACAAATGATGAGAACGATGTTCTTTTCAGAAAATTTTCATATAGGCCCAGAAACCATATTCATACTCATATACATACTCATACTTATCAGTGTCCTAAGGCAGTTTCTTATAATTATAGTGTTTCTTATAATAAAAATGTCAAGGAATAGAATAATCGTCTTTAGTTGGACGTGGGAATCAGCAAATGAGTTGATGAGACAGAAGAATACAAAAATATTTTGAAAACAGGTGGCAGGCAGATAATATGTAATTCTGTTAACTACACGTATACCTGACCCTATTAATTAAGACAAAGAAAGTTAATTGTAGAACGAAAATGAACTTCCACTCACCTTTTTCATGATCAATGGAAAACTTTCCATGCTCATTCCCTCCAATTATAGAGTACTGAATCTCAGCATTTATCCCAGTGTCAAGGGATGTGGCCATGACTCTGGCGACTTCTGTATCAATACCAGCACTTTCTGGAATGGTTGCATGATATGACCGTGAAACGAATTCGGGTGGATTATCATTTACATCCAAGACCACAACAGTGAGAAATGCCAAGCTCCATAATTGAGGAACACCAAGATCAACTGCTTTTATCGTGAGATTATAATAGGCTTGTCTTTCTCTATCCAATAATTTCGTGAGAGTTATGATGCCACTATCTGGGGCTATATTGAAGTGACCATCAGCTGAATCCAGGAGAAAATAGCGAACCTTTCTATTGACACCTGCAGCAACAGAATTAACAATAATTAATCAAAGACTGTACCATACACGAATCTGAGTGCAGGAAAACTTAGTAATAGATAATAGAAGCACATCAATTTCAATGGGAAACTATTTAAACCAGAATAAGGAAATCAATTACTTTTCAGAAATATGAATCTTGACTCAATTTGTACAGTACTCAATTTCTATACTTTTTGTTTTGCTCAGTTTCTTCAATAATTGGTGCAAAAGATCATTTCCCTTGCAATCCATCATTCCCCCATCTAACAGCTGAATCATACCTCAAACCAAGAGCTAGCACAGTTACCATATCTATTATCGCTATCTTTGAAAATTAGGCAATCAGGGTTTATGATTTTTTCTAACAGTGAACCTTGGTTCTGTAAATGTGATTATTGAAAGTGATTGTTTACGAAAATAATGAATGTCTGAAACAAAATATCATTTTCCTTCACAGTAACACACAGAAGGAAGGTTGAGTTACCGTGAACTGTATATCAATTATACACAAACAAATTGAGATACATTTGGAGAGATTGACGTAAGAGTAACCTTATAAACTAAGTGGTCGAGTAAAATATACTCATTACCAGCAGCGTAATTCATATATATTCATAATACTTATATATATTCAAGCTTGAAATCAATATGAGAATACAGAAACCAACCTATATCATCATCAGATGCATGCATTTTGGTTATTAGTGATCCAATAGTGGCATCTTCTGCAATAGATGTAGTGAAGTTGGCAGCAGGAAACACTGGAGCGTTATCATTCAAGTCAGACAGAGATATTTCTATGATAGATTTACATTCCCACTCAGGATGTTCTTTATCTTGAACATGGGCAGACAGAGAATACTCTGGCATTTTCTCTCGATCAAGAGTTCTAGCAGTTTTCAATTCTCCTGAAATTATTGTTTATAGGTAATATTTTCATTAGGGTCTAGATCTAAAAAACCAGTTCAAACTACACCTAATTCGTATAATTGTGTTTCACACATTCCATACATATTAAGTGAGTATAAGCTTTTAGCATTACAGAGGCATTACATACCAGAGGCTCGATCAAGGACAAAGTTTTCGGAGCCATTTCCAGTCAAGTAGTAACGTAACTTTGAGTCAAGATCAAGATCAGCTGCTCGAACAGTTAAAATGTAAGTACCCGGTGGAACTCCTTCGGAAATGATCTCCTTATAGCGGTACTTCAAACAATAAGGCTGTTGATCTGTTGAAGAATAACAGGCAGACCACATTAGGTGGAACATACAAATAGTTTAAGGATAATCATAACTTCGGAATTGCTGCTGCTTTTTCTCAGAAATTTAACTATGAGGGGGCTTTAATGGATAAAGTGGATGGATAAAGTGGCAGAAAATGGATGGCAAGTAAGCAATAATTCATGCTTACCTACTTACCCACCATCTACCATTTAGATTTAACGCTCCTACCTCCATCATTATATCTTTTTTTTTTGTCCCAACTAAAAGAGGTTTTAACTGATAATTAGTAGTTTCAAAGACACTAATTCAGATTCTAAAGTCCAAAATGCAAATCATGTTGTCCATTATACATCTAGGCGAGTTCTCTGATGAGTTTTAAGGCATCTGGTCAGGCCCCATCTTTTTATAGAACGGACATATAGGTATTTAACATCTACAGTTTTTAAAAGATTATTGTTCCCCCCCAAACATTTACTGGGCGAGAGAGATGCGACAAACAGCTCGAAACAAGTCGCCTTGAATGAGAACACGCAAGGCAACCTCCCCAAACATTTACTGGGCGAGAGAGATGCGACAAACATCTCGAAACAGGTCGTAAAACTCAAGGCCGTTCAGCCACCCCCGGGGACCCCGTCAAAGCAACGGACGCAGGGAAACCACCTCGAAAAACCAACTCAGCTATCATATGCACAGATACTGAGAAAACACTGTGCGAACCAATGAGATTGCACAGCCGAATTTATGAAATTAAGCGGACCAACCAGGAGGCGGCCACCTCCCTATAAATACCCCGCTGGGAGCCCTCCGAAATTCATTCCACTCTCCGCTCTCGACGACGACACCTCCGAAGTACGAAGAATTCTACACGCTCTACGCTGACGAACCTTCTGCATTGCGAGTTCATCTCAAGAACGGCTTCCTACTGCTTTCTACAAGCCAGACCTTCTCTCCACACAGATTTCGCATTGGCATCTACGAGTCCAGTGATTATTCATCCTGCTCATTGCCCAACGTAGTTCTTCTGTTAGGACGCCACCCGGTACTTCTATCGATATTCTCTTTAGACAGTACGCCCGAGGGACGTTCCGAGCCGTGTCACCCGGATTACATAGCCTTAAGCTCGTAGTCGACCGCTGGGGCACGCCGGTAAATTACTCAGCTCCTCCGCTCTAATTTACCGTCTACGGAAGTCTTTTTCAAGACTGCGAGGTAGGACCCTGCCGTCTGAGCATTGGAAAGACGCTCCGGCAAGCGAGTCCACTTCCAAAACCCTCTATTTTTCACACGTAGAGGCATCGAAACGAGCCAAAACTCGATCATTTCGATGGAACGTCAGCCTTCTTACTTCCCCTTGCAAGGGAAGGAGGAAGGCGGCAAGGCCGGGCCGAGTGACCAACGTAGTGCGCCCTACCGGCCACACGGTGAGTCCGCTGAACCAAACATCAGCGCAAGGCGCGACCCTCACGTCCGGATCGCCTTCTCGCCCGACGTATTCGTTCGAGAAACTTTCGAACAAGACTCACCTACACAAAAGATCGACCAAACCTTTCAGACTCACTCTGAAGCCGATCTTTACGATTCGACCAAGCTGTCCGACTACCCACGATATCCGACGCAGGCTTACACGGTCGATCCGAGTGTCAAATACACTCCAAATGTACAAAAAGCAGAGGATACTTTTCAGTACCTCAAAAAAGGTCAATATATTCCCCTTTCAGATGTAAATCTAAGGCCGGAATATTACAAAACGGCTCAGTACGAAACTGATCGAACCCAGCACTTGGTACACGAGCCTAGCGCTCCGCGCGGCTGCGACACGGACTATCCACCCTTCCAGCCCGCGAAATCAGTTGACCTTGGCGGCTCCGCCCGCATTCCTCGCGGGGGTGGCCTAGAAACCAACCCGCATAACCGGGATATAAATATCCGACTTGGTCTACCAACGTCAAGTCAAACCTATATAAATCCACTACAAATGGTGACCCCGCCTTTGAACAGGCTCAACACGGAGCATTTCGTTCCCTCTTATGAAGCTAGTGGATTTCAGGGAACCACTGCGGGCGTGCGACCCCCGCCGGGCCTCTACGCCCCACATCTCACGCAACATCCCTCTACAAACAGTGGCTTTCAAGCACTTTTAGAGGAGATGGGAGACTATCAAAAACCAGTCTTCCAAAAAAAGAATATTGATCGTGCACTCGCCGAGTTCGATCAATACTGCGTGAGAAAACACATGAGAACGCAAAACGAATGCTTCTCAGCGATATACAAGTGGGTACCAGAAGAAATGAGGGAAGCTATCGACTCAGCTTACCTCACGGCGCCTCACGCACCCTACGAAGAGGCCAAACAGCGCCTCCTACGAGAATATGGGTTGTCTTTACAGGACAGGCTCCTCGCACTCGAGGACCCCGCATCTCTCGCCAAAAAACCCAGCACCAAGTACCACGAGATGTACTCGAAAGCTGTTGGGTACTTTTCGGAAGCTCTAATCACTCAAAAGTGGATTGAGACTCTTCCCATCGAAGCACGAGGTATGGTCGCAGCTCAGCCTACCACGACCTCCCGGCTCGACCTAGCTGATACGCTACACGCGTACAGAGCAGAGAATACTTCTCTGAACATACGAGGAGTTGAATCTACTCCGAAACCCATAAATACTGGTTTCAAAAAGGCCCTCTCGAAACAAGCTGAGTTCAAACCCCAACCAGTGGAGAGTAAGCCTCACAAACCGATGGCCTACGTCTGTCGAAACCACGTACGTTTCGGTAACGAAACTCGCAAATGTGCAGACCCAGAACACTGCACTTGGAAGACAAACACTGCTTCCAAAACTAGCAAAAAGGCTGCGACTATAAGCCAGCCTAAAACCCGGGTTTCTACCGAAAATACTCAACAGTCGGTACAAGAAAGTACCATTCCAACCTCCGACACAGAGAGTTCGGAAAACGAATAACTGCCAGCGTATCTGAGCCTATACGCCGGCAGTCTACTGAGTATAAAAGGCTTTTCTTCAAGTGCAAACTGAATGGCACTGAATTTCTCATTGACACGGGAGCAGAAGTGAACATTCTGCCCCACAATGTCACAAAAAAATTGGGCTTGAAAATTCTCAAGTCCAACGTTAAGCTCACAGCAGCTAACGGAGCCCCTATAGATACACTAGGGCGAGCTGACACAACAATTAACATCGGCCTCGGGGACATGACCACCGAGTTTATGATCACGAAAGTTGATCTAGCGATCCTAGGTATCCCATTCCTCGAATCTTGGGATATCGGAATACGGGTCAAACACAAGTACATTTATAAAGATAAAATGAAGTGCTATGCCGATCAAAAAATAGCTGCAGTCATGAACAAAAAGTTCACTGACGAACAAATTGCAGCTACTATCCCTCACCGTGACAATACACCTCAACCAGAGGACGTGCAAATCACGGAGGACGAAAACATTCGCTCTATCATTAACAAATACAATGATAAAATGAGCAAAATTCATGGTAAATGGAAGAACAACGGGGTTTACCACCGTATAACCACGGAAGGAACCCCAGTACACTTCCGAGCGAGACCCATGGCAGGAGAAAAACGGGCTCAAGTCAAAAAGACTTTTGACGAAATGCTTTCAGAAGGCATAATTGCACCATCGGATTCCGAATGGGCATCTCCGTTACACTGTGTGCCAAAAAAAGACGGGTCATGGAGAATCACCGGCGATTACCGTTTCCTCAACGCGAAAACGAAGAAAGACGCCTACCCTCCTCCTCACATTCGCTCGTTCCAAGCGAATTTACATGATACGCAAATCTATTCAACAATAGATTTAAAATCAGCGTATTATCATATCCCGATGCACCCAGATGACGCTCATAAAACTGCGATTATTACACCTTTCGGTCTTTATGAGTTTAAGAAAATGAGCATGGGTTTGGCCGGAGCGGCTCAAACATGGCAAAGATACATGGACAGCATCATGCGAAAATTTGATTTCGCATTTGTATATCTAGATGACATCCTGGTGGCTTCGAAGAATTATAACGAACACATGAACCACCTCAGACAAATTTTTGACAAACTAGGGGAACACGGACTTCGAGTAGGTTTTGATAAATGCATTTTTTCGAAACCTACCGTCGATTTCCTAGGTTTCACTATCTCGAAGGAAGGTATAATTCCTAAACGAGACAAAATAGAAGCCATAGAACAATTTCCTAGGCCAGTAGACGTACGAAGTCTACGCAGATTCCTAGGTATGTGTGGTTTCTACCGAGCATGCTCGAGCAAATTCGCTCACACGGCACAACCTCTGTATGACTCCATTCAGTCAAACAAAAAAAATGACAGAACACCTATCGAATGGACATCAGAGAGAGAAAAAGCTTTTAACAGCTTAAAGCAAGCAATGATCAAAGCAACATTGCATAACATTGCTCACCCACACCCTACGGCGGAGTGGAGATTAGTCTGTGACGCGTCCGACACACACATCGGAGCGGCACTAGAACAAGAAATTACAGACAAACATGGCTCGAAATCGTACCAACCATTGGGATTTTTCAGTAAAGAGATTCCAGAACAATGGAAGAACAAAGCATCGTTCGACAAGGAAATGTTCGCCGTTTACCAAGCGTGCATTCACTGGCACAACGACTTGGACGGCAGATCCTTCCATATTTGTTCGGATCACAAGCCTCTGCTAGGCACGATGCTTAAAAAGAATGCTCATTTTTCTAAAATGAGATTAAGATGGCTAACATACATCTCTCAAATGACGAGTGACATTCGTCATATTTCCGGAGAGAGCAACGTCGTCGCCGACGCACTCTCCAGACCCTTCGATCCGGTTGAAATTCAAACGAAATCGATTTCAACACAGACGGACGAGGGTCCACCCATAGCCGAAATTTCGAAAATTACGGCTGCAATAGAATGCAATCTTCTACTGCACATTTCAAATTCACAAACTCGTTCTCCCCCTACCGCGGAGGACAAATCGAAACTCACACGAGTTGAATTCTCTCAAGGAGAAATTTGGTGTAACCTAGACCTAGGACACCCTAGACCTTATATTCCAAACGAAATAAGGGAAGAAATAATAAGCCAAATTCACAATTTGGGACACCCAGGTATACACTCTACAGTGTATAAAGTTAAACAACGATATTTTTGGCACGGACTACGTGCAGATGTCGCAAACTGGGTCCGAGCGTGCGAAACTTGCCAACGAGCAAAAATCACGCGCTCCGTGAAGCTCCCTTACTCCGAATTTGAAACGGCAAACAAATTTTCACACGTACACGTGGATATTACCGGACCCTTACCTTTAGCAAAAGGAGGGAAACGTTACATTTTGATGATGGTTGATAGAGCAACGGGTTGGCTAGAGGCTGTCCCTCTTAACAACATCGAAACAACCACAATCACAAATGCCTTTATCAATATTTGGGTAGCTTCAAAGGGCGTACCTAAATACATCACAAGTGATCAGGGCACCCAATTTGAATCAGATCTGTTCAATTCCATTATGGAACGTCTCGGAGTAAAACATACTCACACGTTACCATACAAACCATCAACAAACGGTATGGTAGAACGCAGAAACAGATCTTTGAAAGAAGCTCTCAAAGCTCAAAACGAAAATTGGCTCGATGCACTTCCCAAAGTTCTACTCGCCATGCGTACGGCAGTAGACCCGGCGACTGAAACTACGCCTTTCCAAAAAGTTTACGGGATTGACGTACCACTCCCAGGAGACATTTTCGTAACTTCTACGAACCTTTCGGAACCTCTTTTCTTCCGACCTACGCATATTAAACATAATAACACGAAATATGCCGTAAACATGCCCAAAAATTTGGATACATGTACTCATGTCTATATCAGAGTGCCCACACAGCTCACCTCTCTCCAATGTCCTTACACGGGACCGTTCAAAGTAGTTAAAAGAGATAAGTTTTCGGTTACAGTGCAAATTGGCGAACATACTAAAAAAGTTCCCAAACAGCAAATCAAGCCAGCTTATACTCTACACTCGGAAGAAGCTGTATCGCAAGGACAAGCTGTGTCACAAAATCAGACAGAAAGTAAAGAAAAAACTCCCCGAAAATCTGCCAGAAGGCACGTTCCCTCTACCAAATTCGACGAGAGGTGGGTAACGGCGCTCGAAACACCCCAGCCGGCGTCGTCGTTATTAACACGACGTCTTGGGAGGGCCCCTGTGGTGAAATCCACCCCCCCTTGTCAACAGCCCTTTTCAGGGCTACCAAAAAGAGGTAGACACACCACAAAAATATTTACAAGACGTCGAGTTATAACTCCGTCAAACAAAATATTTCACCAGAGAGAAAATACTAAATTCTCTCTCAAAAGTGAAATATTAAAGAATAACACGCAAGGCGACCTCCCCAAACATTTACTGGGCGAGAGAGATGCGACAAACAGCTCGAAACAAGTCGCCTTGAATGAGAACACGCAAGGCAACCTCCCCAAACATTTACTGGGCGAGAGAGATGCGACAAACATCTCGAAACAGGTCGTAAAACTCAAGGCCGTTCAGCCACCCCCGGGGACCCCGTCAAAGCAACGGACGCAGGGAAACCACCTCGAAAAACCAACTCAGCTATCATATGCACAGATACTGAGAAAACACTGTGCGAACCAATGAGATTGCACAGCCGAATTTATGAAATTAAGCGGACCAACCAGGAGGCGGCAGGAGACGGCCACCTCCCTATAAATACCCCGCTGGGAGCCCTCCGAAATTCATTCCACTCTCCGCTCTCGACGACGACACCTCCGAAGTACGAAGAATTCTACACGCTCTACGCTGACGAACCTTCTGCATTGCGAGTTCATCTCAAGAACGGCTTCCTACTGCTTTCTACAAGCCAGACCTTCTCTCCACACAGATTTCGCATTGGCATCTACGAGTCCAGTGATTATTCATCCTGCTCATTGCCCAACGTAGTTCTTCTGTTAGGACGCCACCCGGTACTTCTATCGATATTCTCTTTAGACAGTACGCCCGAGGGACGTTCCGAGCCGTGTCACCCGGATTACATAGCCTTAAGCTCGTAGTCGACCGCTGGGGCACGCCGGTAAATTACTCAGCTCCTCCGCTCTAATTTACCGTCTACGGAAGTCTTTTTCAAGACTGCGAGGTAGGACCCTGCCGTCTGAGCATTGGAAAGACGCTCCGGCAAGCGAGTCCACTTCCAAAACCCTCTATTTTTCACACGTAGAGGCATCGAAACGAGCCAAAACTCGATCATTTCGATGGAACGTCAGCCTTCTTACTTCCCCTTGCAAGGGAAGGAGGAAGGCGGCAAGGCCGGGCCGAGTGACCAACGTAGTGCGCCCTACCGGCCACACGGTGAGTCCGCTGAACCAAACATCAGTGCAAGGCGCGACCCTCACGTCCGGATCGCCTTCTCGCCCGACGTATTCGTTCGAGAAACTTTCGAACAAGACTCACCTACACAAAAGATCGACCAAACCTTTCAGACTCACTCTGAAGCCGATCTTTACGATTCGACCAAGCTGTCCGACTACCCACGATATCCGACGCAGGCTTATACGGTCGATCCGAGTGTCAAATACACTCCAAATGCACAAAAAGCAGAGGATACTTTTCAGTACCTCAACCAAGCTCAATATATTCCCCTTTCAGATGTAAATCTAAGGCCGGAATATTACAAAACGGCTCAGTACGAAACTGATCGAACCCAGCACTTGGTACACGAGCCTAGCGCTCCGCGCGGCTGCGACACGGACTATCCACCCTTCCAGCCCGCGAAATCAGTTGACCTTGGCGGCTCCGCCCGCATTCCTCGCGGGGGTGGCCTAGAAACCAACCCGCATAACCGGGATATAAATATCCGACTTGGTCTACCAACGTCAAGTCAAACCTATATAAATCCACTACAATTGTTATTCAACTGATCAAACACACTTACCATTCGCATCAAGAATATCAATGGATACTGTGGTAACAGCAACATGCTTCCCATCCGTGGCAAATAGAGAAAGATGATAATGGTCTATTGACTCCCTATCAAGAGATCTTGCCACATAAACTTCGCCAGTGACACGCACATCAAATTGAGTGTGGGGATCACCTCGTATAATATGGTACTCAACATTAGTAGCTTCATTGTCCAGATCCGATACTGCAACTTGAACAACAACTGTCCCAGGAATTGCATCTTCGTTAACTGAAACAAGAATGAAAAGGAAATTTCAAAGTTTTGTTTGAGAGCACATTTTTTGTCTCTAAATTCACCAGCTTTACTTCAAATATATGTGGAATTAGGCATAATAGTGATAATTAAAAATGGGCGAGAAACATTCTAATAATCCACTAATCTAACTTGTGTCCCTTTTGTTTCCCTCCTTCATCCAAGTAAAATATAATGATTACTCTGTGAAATTTAGTAATTCAATTTAGTGAATGGTTTCACAGTATAATACCGATTTTTAACAATGTGGTTTAGTTTCTTGACCGCTATGTGATAATGAGAACAGTTTTGGGATCTTGAGAGTCGGTCACTGACCGACTCTCAAGATCCCAAAACTGTCCTCAATACCGATTTTTACCAAATACATTATGAATTCCTGTGGAGGCACAAATATGTTAATCTAGCTTTAAAATGCCTCAAAAATTTCTTCTTACCTGCAGCACTGTAAGTATCTTGCAAAAATCGTGGCGGATTGTCATTATAATCAATCAGATGGATATTTACGGTGACACTATTGGAGTTGGCTGGAGTA
Organism: Adelphocoris suturalis; assembly: GCA_030762985.1. Classification (NCBI taxonomy): domain Eukaryota; kingdom Metazoa; phylum Arthropoda; class Insecta; order Hemiptera; family Miridae; genus Adelphocoris; species Adelphocoris suturalis. The sequence continues at coordinate 1,138,758 of CM061051.1, read as the reverse complement.
CCACTGTCTGTAGCAACCACTGTTAATGTGTAAGAAGGTGTTACTTCCCGATCCAAAAGGATGAGGGTGGATATCCAGCCAGTGTGGGAGTCAATAGCGAAAACTTCAGTTCCTGGACCAGTGATTAGGTAACGAACTTCACCATTGGATCCCTCATCAGCATCAAATGCGTGAACTACAACAAAGTATATAAATAATAATAATAATCTAATTCTAAAGTTTTTTTAAAATTATTATTTTTTCAAAAATGTACAAGACTAGCAGTAACTGATGATAATGTTATGAGTATACTGTAACATTATTACAATGTAGTTACATTAATTTGAATTTGAAACCAATTTTTTGTCTGTGGGTTCAGAAGTGCAGTACACAAAGCAAACAGACAGTTATTTTTATTTCTGAATTTTACATATTTAACCCTTTCGCGACCGAGCACTCATGAGGCTGCCTACTCTCCCAGCTCAACATTACGAGCCCTGGCTGTTACTGTGGACCGACGTTTTTCAACCTTCTCGCGAGATTATCTTGCCCTTCTAAAAATTAATGTACTAGCTTCGTCAAAAATGCTCCAACCACGCTCAAATTTTGAGAGGATACTCTTTAATAGTTGCAGATTCAACTGCTTTATTAAAATAACCATGTTTGAGGGTTTTAAATTGAGTTTTGAGTCATGGAAAACAAATACGTTTAAAATGGAATAATGATTTGATAATATATATTATAAAAATTCCAGTCTTCCTCTTCATCATTCAAAAATCGTTGGTAACAATTTCTCGCAATTCATATCGTCCGTGTAACCTAGTTTATTAAACATATTTTTGAAAGAAATCGCACAATAAAACAGAATAAACATGCACAAACACTATCACACTTGTCGCAATTTTCGCCCTCAGTAAAAAAAAACATTTTTTTACTGCAGTCTATGAACCCTTTGGTATCCTAAAAGGTACCAAGACCCCCCTTACCCCTCTTGATACCAAGATACCCCTTGGTATCGTGAAAGGGTTAAGACACAGAACATCAAATTTTGAGGTAGAGAGGTAACCATTTTTTCATCTTTGATTGATTACAAAGGCTGCTGCCTGAACGAAAAATATACAAATATATCCTCCCATGTTGCAGGGGAAGACACATATACATGACATACATATATATGCCACTGGATTGCAGGGGAAGACGGAAATTGCGAATATGTAGTGAAAAATACAATGTGAGTATACGCATCTGGACTGATTAGGTTTCGCGAGTATACCCGTCGCTGGTCGTGAAAGGGTTAAGACACAGAACATCAAATTTTGAAGTAGAGAGGTAACCATTTTTTCATCTTTGATTGATTACAAAGGCTGCTGCCTGAACGAAAAATATACATATGAGGAGTCCAGGGGAAAAATGATTTTAGTCACACAAAATTGAAACGGAGAAAACTGAAGTTTAATATTCCACTATAAATTACACAATTATATTGCACAGTGAAATGGTTAAGAAAAATATCTGTTAAATCATAAGATTACTAAGAATCGGTATTGGTAATAAAAAACTCCGTGAAAAAAAATTAGAGTAATTAAAAATTGAAATTACTAAAATTGGTGGGACATAAATCGTTTTTTCCTAAAAAAAAAATCAACTATGGTCAACTAGCTGGTCTCGTCAAAATCGTTGTCACTTTTATTGCTTGTTTCTTTATTCCCCACGTTCGTGACCGTTACTTACCAAGCTCTCGTAAAAGCTTTTCGAGGTTTCATTGATCAAGAATTTTGACAACTTGATCAAATCCTTCATTTTAGCCTTAGGGTAAATTCAGGGGGACATAAAAATTTCTTCCCCAACACACAACATTTTCTATTGCATGTTTTACTGTGACTAAGATTGTTTTTCCTGGAAACGATGTCACCATGCGATAGTACTTCTAAAACCTCAATTTTCACAAAAAGTGGACTAAAATCATTCTTCCCCTGGACTCCTCATATATATCCTCCCATGTTTGTAGCATGATGGAGGGCTGTAGGCTTGTTAACTGTATTCAATGCATGACAGAAAATCGAAGAATAATTACAAACCTTTTAAAATCAAACTTCCTTCTTTGATGTTTTCAGCTACTCGTACATCATAATGTTCACTGTCAAAGTAAGGTTTGTTATCATTGTAATCAAGAACTTGTAAAGATATTTCAGTGACAGATGTAAGAGGGGGGCTGGAATCGGTATAGGCTAGGACGCCTATCACGTGAGAAGCTTCAGTTTCTCTGTCTAGTTGTCCAACGAGAGTTATTTGTCCACCAGCATCAATATTGAAAATGTTTTTACCAGAAAGTAATTTATACTTCACTGGCATTTCTGATACCAGTTTCACTCTAGTTACAACTGTGCCTGAAAATGAAAATACAGCATAATTACAATTTCATAAGATGACTAGAGATATCAAATTACAGTGTTGTAAATATATATAGATAGGACTACTTTAGACTAGAAACATGAATGATCCACTTCTTAGGCGAATCCTCCATCAGAAGTGTTAAAAAAGTTCGCTTTGGACTCACAAAATATGAATGATGTTTTACTGCCTTCTGATAATTTTTTCATGTTAAAATATTACTTAATTTTGTATTAAGAATGCTTACCCGGGGATGCACTTTCAGTCACGAAGAATTTATCATCTCTCCTTTCAAACAATGGAGGTACATCATTGGGTGACATAACATAAACATTAACAGGCACTTCAGTATGTAGACGAGGTGTTCCATAGTCCGTAGCTCGAATAAAAAATTGAAAAACTTGATTTTCTACAATCAGAAGCAAAGATAAGACCATTGATATACATGAATAATATTACCAAGAAAACTTAACAGCTGCTTGAGTTACCTGAGGCTGCATCGTTTATAAAAATAAATCCAAATATTCAAATTCAAATAGACACATTTACTTATTCATACCGTATGGAAGTGCTGACTTCAGTAACGAGAGGCCACCTGTGTTTTTATTTATGAAGAATATATCACGAACACCACTAACTTCTTTCTCATAAATTGAATATTCGATTTGAGCTGCTTGATCCTCATCTTTGTCAACAGCTTTAACCTTAAATATAAAATTTAGATTAATAATAGTTGTTCCACGAAATAAAAACACATCCTAACTGTGATTTGGTACCTAGTTTAAACATTTGGTACAAGTGATCTACAAATGATAAATTTTCAATAGTCAATTGCTTAGGTGATCTCACCAATATTTAAAATGAATACATGAATAAAATACGGACAATCTACTGAGATTAACATAATTTATCTCGTTTGTTCAATAAACAAGGTGTGGTGGCAAAACAGTTACACATTTTGGTTTATTATTTCCAATAATAAGCCTATGTGATCGTGTAGCAAAAAATTTTTATAACCCCCCCTCAAACTTTGTCACTTTACGTTTCAAGGTGCGTAGAATCCAAATTTGAAATGCCCGTCCGCCGTCCGGGCCATAAAAGGCCTTAGAATTGACTTAAAAAATCTGTTCTTTCGCACATAGACTCCACTTGGGGTCTAGTTGGTCCTAACTTCTCGCCAGCTCGATCGCTCCACTCTCATGGGTGCTATGAGCCAAAAATAGGTGAAAATGTGTCTTTTTTTGTGTATATTTCAAGTTGTATAGAAATTGGAGATTTATGAGTGAAAAGAAAATGTTAGCTATTAATTTTATGGAAAAAAAGTATTCTAAATGATACTCTTCTATTCAAAAAGAGATTTTGGATTTTAGGCTATTTTTTGCAATTTTATAGATTTTTTAAAACAAAATTTAATGAAGTTCAAGTTTTTAGCATAATTTCGTACATAAATTGTTGAATGTTCTATTTCATAGTTGATAAACTTTATTTGACCAATCTCATGCTAAAAAATATCAATTTAACAATTCTTAGCCATTTTCAGTGATTTTGTCAGCACATTTTTTAAAATTTGACCAATTAGATGATATCAATATACTTTTATGTGTTGGAAAGATGTCTTGGTAATAAATTGTTTTGTTACTATATTAAAAAGCATAAAATTGTGAGATTCCGCTGCTGTAATGGATCGAACCCATTTGTGAGGTCCGAAGCTCCGAGTTCCGATGCTAAATATACTATAAGCGGCGTTTAATAATTATGGACCAGAGATCTACGTAGAAGGGCTGTCTAGTTAAATAATAAACCTAGAATGAAGAAGGTTGAATATCGCTATAGGAAATATAGTGTATTTCCATGAAAGCTATGTCAATTATTCTATCGAATTGCTAAAACGTGTTTTCCAAAACTTTTCTTTAATTATTTTGATTATTGTTATAATTATTTTGGAATTAAAATTTACGTTTTATCTACATTAACAACTGTTTGCAACTGTCTCAAGATATTCTAGTACTCTGAATGCAAAAACCTGGAAAAAAGTATTGAAATTATGCTTAATATGCACTTACTTTCAGAAACCCAGAATTCACTGTCAAATTGCTGTGAATACACGCTTTATACTCAGGCAAAATGAAAATAGGTGGGTTATCATTCACATCAGATACCCATGCTCTGACAGTAGAGAATCCTAATTTTCCACCACCATCATATGCAACAACAGGAATTTCATAAACCTTTTGTTGTTCACGGTCCAAAGAAACTTTTGTAATTATTTCACCTGAAAAATGCAAGATGATTTTAAATTCATACATGAGATTCGATGATTTAATGAAAAAATATTTGTCCTTTCATGGATATTTTCCATGTTACACATCTCTAACCTGTGACATTGTTAATTGAGAACTTTTCGTTCATTAACTCTGACTGGATCATATATGAAATCACTCCAAATTGATCAGAATCCTTATCAGTAGCCACCACTTTGACCACTTTGGCGCCAGGAGGAGCGTTTTCTGAGACCTTGGCTTCATAAAGATGTTTACTGAATTCAGGATTGTGCTTATTAGCTGCGATCATCTCAATTGTCACTTTGGTGAAGCTGGTATAAACACCATCACTCACAGAAACGTTCAACATGTGAGCTCTTGTTTCCACTAGCTTGTGCAAATTGGTCAGAGATATAATACCTGAAAAAAAAAAAAAAAAAAAAACGAAGAGTGTAATAATCCTAGTTGTACAGCCACATCAGTGGTAAGGAGTTGCTTAAACTGACCAGCATATTATACAAAAAGAAATAGAAAGGACTATTTTTGTAGGGATTAACATCTTTGACCCAAACGCCACACCAGTGCAGTAGGAACCCACTTTGGATTTAGTTTTTACTATTTAATATGTTTTTTGTTCACTAAGCCTATGCTTATGACTATACCACAGCATAGTACTAGTTCTGTTCTAGAAACAAAGGTTATTTGCGCCAGAGAGAACATGTAACATAATAAGGGGAACCTAACCGGTTTTAGATAATGCCACACTGGTGTGAGGTGCCCAACCCATTGTGCTGGATACCCACAATAAGTAACTAATTTTTGAGTATTGAATAAATGACCTCTAAAGGAAAATGTAAAAAGAAAAACTCAATCCAGTGAATCAAACACAGTTCATACAAAGTTAAATACATACCAGTGTCTTTGTCCATTGAAAATGTTTGTTGCTGGTTTCCTCCCACAATGCTGTATGATAGCCGATTGTGATCAATAGCATCAGGGTCACTAGCAGACACAATTGTTACAACTTGCCCACGAGATGCTTCTTCTGATAACCAGGTATAAACACTCTGCTCCAATTTCGGTGGATTATCATTCATGTCAAGAACTGAAAGTGAGATATTTGATTATCAACTTTTACTTCTTGTCAAGACAATTTGTGTTCATCTTCTGCATTCAATTACCAAGAATATCTGTACCCCACTTGTTCATTTCATTTTTATAAATGACAGTAGATTGTATCCAGAGGCATTCAACACAAACTGTACTCTCAGGAGTTATGTAGAGGTTTTTCTGTAGTTTTTCAAAATTTACTGAACCAGTGACACCATTGCACCTCTTGTTCACTGTAATGATACTAACGACACAGGAATGTAGGAAAATCTACTCATTTATGGAAAGAGTGGTTTGAGTCAAAATTTAGAGGATGCAAATGTAGGTATTTTCATTTGAAGAAACAAAATTGTCCATTTTTGTTAAATTTGCATACTTACATAACTTCTGGGTATTCACTAATTTATAATTATTCCAATTTATTTGAGTATTTATTCATTTCATTATAATTTTATTATTATTATTTTTTTTTTTAAGTAAAAAACTGTGAAGGAAAATCCTAGAACAGGAAAACTTGATAAACTAACCGTGAATCCAAACATGAGCTGTATTGGATAGGCTTGGAACACCATTATCAGTTGCTATGACAATTATATGATGGAGGGTCTGGGTTTCGTGGTCCAGAGATCGTTTTAGATAGATGGAACCATCTTCAGAGTCGATATGGAAAAAATCAGCTACGCTACTATCACTTTTATCCAAAGAGTAGTGTATTTCCCCATTTGAACCTGCAATTTAAATCACAAGAAACATTATTGTCTAGTAATAAGTTTGTGGTTGAACTCAACTACATTGTCAAATGGAAAGTACAAAGCCTACCAGTAAGCTTAAAATACCTGTATCGTTGTCATAAGCTGTAAGTTTCATAACAACTGTTCCAAATGTTGAGGCTTCAGAAATCGACACGTTGTAAGAATCCGATGGAAATGCTGGAGCACAATCATTTACATCTGTTACCAATACGCTCACGAGAACATCAGCAAACACACCCGAAACACTGTCTGTTGCCCTGACTGTTAAATCATACTCCTGTTTATTCTCATAATCAAGCTCATCAACGATGTACAACCCACCTGCAAAACAAAAGAATATGCAATACTCATCAACGATACTATATATAATCTTACAGAGTAATCTTAATTGCTATGTAATTAACTCCTATAATTATAGTGCAAAAAAAATCAAGGGATTCAGATAAACAGTTCCACAACCACTGAGGACTGTTTATCTATATTTTCCTACCATATCAGAAGTAACTATAGGACGGCAGCTGATGATATAAATATGATAGTGGTCACACAAACCCTTAGAAACCTACATTATAGAAAACATTACAAATCAGGGGGATGAAGTGAATTGATTTCTTGGGTATAATTAAAGCCTTTGACCAAGGAAGACGAGTTAATTTTGTATATAAATTGAGGGAGAAAGGGTCATCATCAGCACCACATGCACAAAGAGACAACAAAACAGTTTCTTGTTTTCACATTGAAAATAATGGAAGGAACACATCGTCGAAAACTCAAGTATCATCATTGTAAGGATATCAATCAATCGTGTGGCAGTGAAAGTCATCATCAGTGTAGAGAATATATTGATCGTTTACTACAAACAGCCTTTAAATGAAGAAGAGCTTGAATTTGGTACCTACTTTGGATTTCAGAATATTAACGATGTGTAATAACCTCCCAAATCATGATTTTTCTTTCTCAACAAATGAGTAAATTCCGAATAAGCTTGGATTGAACTTAGCAAAAGTGCACACGTTCTAGAGATAGATGCAAGAAACTGGGAATACCAATGAAATACAATCATACGTCATAACAAGCGTCTGAATTACTACCCAACCACACCACATACTATCAAGTAGGAAAAAATTCTTGCACCCACATCAATCACAAACATTGGCAGTATATACTTTTAAGTAAGAAAAAAAAAAAAAAAAAAAACCCCTATGGGACTTAGGAGTAGAAAGATAGTCAAGAGAAAAGGAAGTGCAATTGCACTAGCAATACTCCAGAGTGAGGAAAGTAAATATTTGCCAATGATTACCATAATTACTATAATATACTAACTAAATGTGGCCATAACCCTTAACAGAAAATAGAAGCTGCACTTTGTAAATATTAATAGCTTCGATAAGGCAAATTATATATATTTAAGAATTAGTAACTATACTCACAAGGACCATTGTTACTGTCAGGGGCTGTGAAAAGGAAATAATGTAGATATTAGAACCACACCAAAGAAAAGTTACTTCAAACACCAGTCAACTTCTAAGTAACTAAACATCATACAACGGTTAAGAAAGCTACAGGCTTATTTTAGCCCTAGAGTTTTCCAATAAATAGCTTATATGATTTAACAGCATCCCAAAACTCTGATAACATCAAATCAAGGAACAAATGAGTCTTCACACAGCTCTAAAGTATGTTGGTTCATCACACAAATAGAGTCATGACCCAACTTTTATCAAATTAGATCAATAATGTTACTTGGAGAATGTTCAAGTTGATAGACACACACAAATGTTATGTGTTAAAGGAGAAAAACCTTCCTACCACACCTCACCGATTTTCATCTTTCAATATAATTCTTAGATCTAATTTGTTAGAGGACAACTGTCCTTGGAGTCTGTTACACGTCATTTTGAAGTTTTGCTATGACCATCAGTTGACTTTTAAAAACATCAAATCATTATTAAGACAACCTGACAGAACACAGAGCAAGATATTGGAAGTGCTCCCACAAAAGACAGAGAGTTGATGGTCGTGAAACGGAAAGAGCCACAGGACATTGAAGGAACAGTATTGGTAAAAGTACAAACAGTCCCGTCAAGCCTTCGAGTCAGTCTGTCAAGTATGCGGGAAGTTATACCTACCACCTAAACACTAGCGGTATTTTGGATCAGGTGCATGTACTTCAAGTAGCAATGATTCTATGATTTGAAACTAAGTACATTTTTGTTCAATGACGATTGTAAAAATATAGACACGAGCTTAGAGGACCTGTTGAGTTTATTTTATTTGTTCATATTTAACTTTTTTTAAATCGGCATTCTTCACTTTGCCCCTCCCTGCTTGTCATCAACAGATGTTTTACGGCCTTCTTAATTTTCTTCAAAAATTATAGTTGCAACAAAAAAATCAACATTTTAGTTCTAGTAAGAAGTTCGATTTAAAAGGATAGGACATAATTTTTAGTAAGAGGCAATCCTAGAAAATGTATCTTCTATTCCATAATTTCCTCCATCTATTGAAATGTTAGGAAGTTCTACTCAACTTAGTCAAGAGGTGAACTAAACTGAAGATTTAATGCTTGGGAAGCAAGTAGGAACATGACAGCTAATGGTTTCCACAACAAAAAATGAACAACTGACACTCGGAACAATAATGAGATTGTTGCATTAAATAAAACAAATGAAGTTAAATTTCAATCAATACACACAAAATGAAAGTTCAAAACAACACATAATAATAAATAAAAAAGTCCACATTCAACGAAAATCGAAAGTTAATAAACAACGATGATCACCTGTATTAAAATCGACTGCAAATTCTTCCAAGGCATTTCCACTAACTATAGAGTAGATGAGTTTTCTTCCTAATGGAGACTCTGCTTGAATGCTGATGGATAGCGGAGAATGTAACTCAATGTTTTCTGGTGTTGAGACTGAGTAAAATTGTTTGTCAAATATCGGCATTGATCGATCCATTACTTTCACATTTACTGTAACTTCTGTTGAACAAGGCGTACTTCCTGAAATGGAAAAAAAGAAGAAAATTAACTCTGTTTCAATAATTTCGGGAGTGTCGTACAAATAGTATGTTATTTAGATTTTTGTAGATAGGGAGAATGACTTATATTCCACAATTGAATTTCAACTACAATATATATTCCACCTGTTTACAGGCATCATCAGGTAGGCAGGTATCTTATTATAACATTGCATAAGAAATTTCTTCTTTAGAACACTAGACAAGGTACGATTCAACTGAGAAAACTGGTAAAACTTATTTAAATTACCGAAATATTGAAAAAATCATAACCAGCACCAATCAATCAAATGTTAATGTGAGATGACGTTAACTGCCTAGAATTATTTGTGATATTATTAAACATTCCAGCATCCAACATTTATTAATTTTCCTTGAAAGGAATAACAGAATCCTACTACACTCTGGACCATAGTGTCACCTTTCCTTTCTAGAGCAATTATCATATTTAATATAATAGCAGAGTTATATTGTGCAATTAATTGTTACTATACATAAATATTACCCCATTGTATTCAAAATTTTATGCAATATGTATTCCTATTCATATTATTATTCAATAACTACCCAAAAGAGTAAAATACATTACTTTTGAGCGTGTGATAATGTTCACTGGTTGATAACATCAGTTGATAGTTTCCACATCATTAAAGTGAACTACTAAAGCTATGAATGTATGCATTTTCAAATCTGAAGGAGATGGATGGAAATGGAGCTGTTGAAATGAAGGACATTGGTTTGATCCTAGCAATAAGGAACTTGTGACAGTAGCCCCTCTAGTGTAAAAGTTTTGGTTTAAAAGACTACTGGCAGTCAAAGTCAGCCATCAAAGAGTTTGTAAAATAATTCAATTTCATGAAAGCATTAAGTGATTCTTGACAAGAAAAATACGTTATATTACATGTGTGCAAATAATTATTGTACATTTACATACCACCATCATAGGCACCAATTATCAGTTGGTACTCTCTGTTGTGTCCTTCCAGAGCTTGTTTGAGGGATATCTCCCCCGTTTTGCGACAAACCTTGAATAGTTCACCATGACCCCTGATTAGTTCGTATCGAACCTCTCCATTTTCTCCTTTATCTAAATCAACTGCGTGAACCTATAACAACAAAGAGATTGATAAAAATTCTCATTAAAAGATGTTTCAATCAATAGGGCATTCATTGAAAAATAATTTTGGAATACAGTGTTCGTTTTTGTTGTATAATGGAATGTCACAAGATGAATAAGGAATAAATGAATATTGCAGACATCTTATAAGACTTCTGGGTATTTTTCAGCGTGATATTTTAAAATTAGCTCCTTCAGGACAAATATCGAAAACACTTCTTAGTATAAGAACGTGTAGTGAACGTTTAAAAAAATATTAACTTTAATAAAATATTGAAACATTAACTGAATATGTTATCATGCTCTATAGTCATTGATAGCAAAGTGTATTGTCAATATAAGATATCGCTATCGTATGAAGGTACTACTATGTACACAACAGTGATAGCCTATCCATTGTATACAATCTTACCTTTGTAATCACATCCCCTTTATGTGCATCAACAGATACAACAGCATAGTACGGCAAATTAACAAACATAGGACAGTTATCATTGATATCCAGAACAGTGATGTTAACTGGGACATGAGCTACTCGGATTTCTCGTTCACTGGACTCTGTGCTTTTAGCCTGAAATGTACAAGAGGATTATGTCAACTTCCATCATTACTCTTGTTAGAGTAAATACTAACACAATATAGAATAGACCCATAACTAGGCATATAGTACTTATTACAATAATTGTTATTAGCCAAAGTTAACAACAATGAATGGAACACACTATTATTTCAAGGAACGTTGCTATTTTTTATTTATTTCCATTTTTATAGACTTTATAATATAGATTAATAGTTGAATTAGAACATCTCAGGGCATATAAACATTTTCAAACCAGGACATTGAAAAACCAAAATGTTGAAGGTATTTTAGCCTCACTATAACACTTTCCATAAATAAAATACACATAAACAATACTTACCTATATAATAACGCGCAATTTTTTGTTAGGTATAATAGGTATTTATATTTACCTGAATAATTAGTTGGTAATATTCTTGTTGTTCTCGGTCAAACCTAAGACCTGTTGTCCTCAACGCACCAGAAGTACTACCGATTGTGAATAATGGAGATGGGTTAAGAATGGAAAATATCAGATGTTCATTTAGATGGTTGCCAATAATTGTTACAACAGCAACTGTTATCTGTTTAGTGGAATTTTCCAACACCGAGCCATGGTACATTTGTCGTTGGAAAATGAGGCCTGAATCCAAACTGTGCTCCCATTTAATATTGACAGTTCTGAAATGAAAAGAAAAAAATAGCAGTGGGTACTCTGGAAAGTGGACAAATAAAACTTAAAAAGTGTTTTTAAAAGTAATTTTACGCACGCTTCGTCACTGTATTTTCCGTCAGATACAGAGACCCGAAGTTTCTGAGATGATGTTTTTGCAGCCCTCACAGGATCCTTAACTCTAATGATCCCAGTTTGCGGTGATATTGAATAGACATTATCTGAATTACCAGATAGAATTGAATAAGTCAGATGTGTTAAGTTCGAAGAATCTCTGTCAGTAGCATTAAGCTGAAACAAGAACCAATAATATCAGAATTTTGAACGGAAGTAGTATTTACAATAATCTACTAATTTTCAAGCAGTTTACGTCAAGCAGATGAGAGAACTTCTCTAAGCGAGGCTTCAAAACACTCCCCAACATATACTTCAACATAGACCATGTATGTGCATTTGAGACCATGTATTCCATGTACAGAAGGACTTCCAGAAAATGTTTTAATTTTTTTTCATAGCCCATCAGGGGAGCTGGGTAAGTAAAAACACAGTGATCACACGATAAATCACAAAACCTGCAGTTGTGAATTGGTTCAAGATGAAGGAAAACCTAAATATTGACCAAGGGCCAAAAATTTTGAAACTTCAGGCCATTTCTACTCTTAATAAATTTAAGTTCAAGATTACGCTAGTTAAGAAATTATTGTAAGGCTTACATCTAAGCGTTAAAAACGTTTGTGCCCAACAAAATTGCTTAAATAAAACGCAATCAAAAGTTTTGAAAACGAAGTCCATTATTTTTGCTAAATATTAGGCAATACCGTCCTGCCGCTAATGACCCTTATGGTTGAGGTGCAGCTTAAACCACACAAAAAAGCCAATCAGTGAGAAAATGTTAGCAATTTGTGTTCAGATTATCCATGTTTTGGGAGAATTTCAGAATAACTTTTTCCAGGCCTTCTACATCACAACCCTCTCTCTCAACCCTTTGAAGTGTTTGGAAAGCAATATGGTAGGGATTTGGAAGAGGGTGAGGAGTCAACATTATGAAGAAGTGACAGAGAAGTTTTATAGTCTATACAAATTACTTCACATATTATAATTAATGACCCCCTAAAAATACAGTATTATAATCTCAGAAATGGATACCTATACCTAATTTTTTATTATTTTTTTAAAAATAATACACAGAAGGTATATAAACTGTGAGGTGTGTGACATCCAAAACATCCAATGATGGATTGAGTTCAGACACATTCTGAGTGGTCCCATCCAACATTTACAATAATATATTATTTGTAGAGAAATTTTCAAAAAGAAAAATAAAGACTACGAGGTATGGTTCCAACCCTCTCATGACAAAAGGGTTAGGTACCAAATGAACTTATGTTGACAGTGTTTTATGAGTCAATCATCTCATTGCAAGGGAAGGGAGAATTTGTGTTGCAGACAAATGGACACTTCTGAAACTCGTCCCTACTGAAATATTTAGAGAACTAGGCAACCTACTCAATGAAAAGGTCTTATCTGTGATTTTTTAAAGATCTAGTTTCATTAAATAAAAATTAGGAACATGAAAAATGTACGAATGTGGAAGCCAACACAGTGATAAGAGTTAGCGCAAGTTATGTAAGATAAAATAACAATGCAACTCTCATTAAAAAGAAAGGACTCCCAATACAATATTAATAAATGAGTACATTACCCTAATCGTCAACACGTACCTGGAGCACAGCTATATTTGGATAGGTGGGCATCAAGATTGAAGTATTGTATGAAGACTGAGAGAAAGAAGGACTGCAGTCATTAACATCGGCAACTGTGATTACCACTCTAGCGAGTGATTCCGAGGACAAATGCGGTTTTCCAAGATCTGTCACACGGACATGAAACTCAATTTTCGGTAACGTTTCGTGATCCAGAATAACAGTTGTCCTAACTGCACCTGAAAAATGGAAAAAGATTAATTTCATCGCACCAAACTATAGTAAACATCCAATAGTGTACCCCATTGTAACGGAAGAGAGAAAAACACAACTAAAGCACATATTTAGTAGTCTTAACTAATTAACAAACTACGCATTATAACTTTGTTTTGGAACTATGATCCAAAATTGTTGAGAAATCGAAACATGGCAAAACTCCAATAATATAATATAATATATCCATTAAACTCATCATTGGGATAATCAAATTTAAATTCTGGGTAAGTACATTTCATGTTCGAATTATTGTAGGACTGATAAAGTAAAACTATATAAATAATTCTTTAATAAGATAATAATAACTTATTATTAAGTTGTACTAATAATTAAGTTATTGTCTACCTGTAGTTGAGTCGATTAGAAACATTCTTCTAGGTCCAAGTTCTACAATCTCAAATTGTAAAAGAGAATTCAGTTCGGAGTCCTTATCGGAGGCCGAAATGACTAAATGAGAACTTCGGTTAGCAAAAACTAAAGAACCAATTGAGGCGTCTTCATTAATCCAACCTTGATATTCTGATTGGTGGAAGTAAGGTGTGTTATCGTTCCGATCAAGTACATGAACTACAACGTGGCAAACTGCTTTTGCTCCAGCCTAAAACAATTCCATATATTATTGAAAATATATACAAGTGAGTGAGACATGAAACTGTCTTTGTAAGAAATTCAGTATAATATGCTTTGTGAATATGGAAACGCAGATCATAACATTTTAAAAATTAACATTAAATTCTGTTTATTTTCTACATAATGGCTATCAGAATATATTTCCATTTTTCTCAAAATTAGAATTTATTTACTAACCATATTAGTAGCAGTGATCGTTAGATTGTACACTTTTATCTTCTCATAATCTAGTGGACAGTTGGTATAAATAACTCCTGTGGTTGGATTGATTGCGAAAGCATTATCTACATTTCCTTGTACGAGTTCATAATGAAGGGATGATGTGCTCCTGGCTTCCAAATGTTTGACTGATATCCCAGCAGGTTCATTTTCATAGAGTTCAGCAGCCACTTCACGTCTTGTGAACCTGAATAGATAATAGTAATTGTTGAGTGGCATCATATCAGACGCATTTTTTTAAGCATAACTTATATGTTTCTATTGTATTACCTTGGGGGAGCATTGTCAGCCATGACGACCATGATGTGTACAGGGATAGTACTTGACAGTGGAGGATTACCACAGTCAGTGGCTTTAACAATAAGCATATATTCTGTCATGGAACCAATATCCAATTCTCTAGCAATATGGAGTGTCCCATCAATAGGATCCAGAGTAAATGCATTGCCAACATTTCCTGTAACAATTTATAATGTTATAGTACGAGTAAATACAATCACAGATCTGTACATAATATCTAACCGTTCATGTGTATATGTATCTGTAGAAGTTATAAGAGGCCTACAACAACACTAATGGCATCCAACAACAAACTAATTGGTCCGCTGGCCAGGTTCCTCACGAAGTTTAGGGTTTCAGTTGATTATGTGTGGAAAAAACGATTAAAATCTATACCAAAATAAATTTTTGATAATTTCACAATGACTGAGGTCAGTGATGACAAGCTACTGTCGTCGGATAGTCATCAAAAACTATACAGTAGATTCTGTGAGGGGATCACTATTGCAAAATATACCGAACTTGATTTTCGGTTGATATGATGACGTTCAGCATCGCCGATGACAAGTTCCTGTTGTCGGATTGTCACAAAAAACTATACAGCTAATTCCTGTTGTCTAACAATTCTACCGATCAAAATGTATTGATGGCTCCGAAATAGCGGCCTATACCACGGAACACACACACACACACACACGGATGCTGACAAGAGGTAGCCGAGTCAAACCAGAGACTCACTTTGTTCATCAACAAGAAGCAGAGAGATAACCAGTTGTTATCTTCTCATTAAAATGCACCCTGTGAGTGGACTGAACTTGCATTTCAGATTGATCTTACCTGATGAAAGTGCATAAACGATTCGAGCATTTTCCCCATGATCCTTATCAACAGCATTTAGTGTAAGTACAGTTGTTCCGATGGGTGATGTTTCAAATACTCTTCCTTGAATGAGAGACACACTAAACTCGGGAGTATGATCATTGGCATCATGAACAGTGACAATGACTCGAGCAAAATTCTTTTTAGCAGGTGTTCCTTGATCCTTTACCATTACTGTCATGACGTGCTCTGAAATAGCCTCCCTGAAAAAAGAACAGATTACATTTCAGCATAAATAAATAATCAGCAATAAAGAACCAGTACAAATGATAAGTGAAGAGAGTAGATACATTAGATATAACTATGTATCTAATTTATTCTCAATAGTTATTCAGGAAATTGCTACCTCACTTTCATTTTCCCACCAATCAACCCTAATTCAATGATCACCTGAAATTACACACAACCCAACCCATGGAGCAAGGTTTGGTTGTGCAACATGAACGAATAAAGTAAGATGAAATACAAGGACGGTTTTAAATATTTGATCCATAGAGAATTTATAAGAATGTCCTCATCGACTTCATTCTTAACATGGTTCTGGTTTAATGGTTCTTCTCTTGATAGAAGAGAAGGAATTTAAAGAATGCTTAAATTAGGAGCAAAGTATCAGGAAGAAGATATCTTACCTGTCAAGAGGTAAAAGAATTGATATAGCTCCAGTCAAATAGTCAACCTTGAAGTGTTGAAGTGAAGCTGAACTTTGAGCACTATGAAGACTAAAAACCACCTTGCTGTCTTGATCCAAATCTGTTGCTGACAGCCTTATTATTTCTGTTCCAACTGGAGTACTCTCAGAAACATTTGCAGTATACAGTGGCTTTGAGAACATTGGTCTGTGCTCATTGATATCAACCACTTGAACGTAGACCTGAATGAACATAAATTTACTCAGTAAGTATCAATGGATACATCTGGATCAGACATCATCAAAGAATGAAAAGCAATATAGTTCTACAACTGCACTCAACATACCTGGGTCGTAACTGTGTGCACACCATCAGTAATGCTAATGGTAAGATTATAATTGTGCTGTTGTTCCCAATTGAGCTGGCGTGCAAGTATGATACTGCCCTTATCTCCAAGAATGAGGAACTCCGATCTAGGATCACCATCTTAAAATACAAAAAGGTTAATGGAAAAATCAAGGAAATTATTTAAAAAATGTCATATAAGAAATTGAACAAATTCAAAGCAATTGTAAGCTACCAATCAGTTTAGAAAGAAGCATTTGAATGTCAAACTCAATGATATGGAAAGTTTAACAATATTACTACCAAATTGCAATAAATAGTGTTTCATTAACAATAACAAAAAGTTGACTTCAATTCATACAACGAGGATAACCTTACCAATGATTTTGTACCATAAAGCGTCCCCATCTTCATCTTCACATTGAACTAGAGACACTAGGAAACCCACTTCATCACTTTCATGAACTTCAACTCGTTGGTCCGGATTTTTTACGACAGGCGGGTGGGCAGATTCCTCAGGAAGGGGAACGACTTGCACAGATACTTTAGAGATAGAAGTCTTGTTGGGAAAACCATGGTCTGTGGCTCGAACCTATTAGAATAGTGATAAATCATTTTAAGGACATAAATTGTACTAATTTAGTGATAATTAAATAAACTATGGTTCAATGTTTGATTTTAATTACTAGGAACTGACTTCAGAGGAAGACAATACTACCAACTTGAGAATTTACATATTATTTTTTTATTTTTGTTCAGTCAGGAATACTGTTAATCATAATAACTTTTGGCGTAATAGATGCAATTCTCACATACAATTTTACACTACCTATTTTATTCATGTCAGTTATTGGTAAAACAACAGTTGAGTTGTATGGTGCAAACTGTTATTGCTATTTAAGGGATCAATGAAATAAGAGGAGCTAAAGGAAAAGTGTCACATTCCTAAGCAGTCAAGTCTTTACAGGGATTGTACGAAGTTCACATGAATGAAATTCAGCCAAGACATTGAAACAACAAATTTATCCACGTTTTCACAAGATATAACTGAATTCAAGATAGATAGATAGATAAAGCATGATTTATTGATAAGTACATTAGTAATGCATCAGATGATAAATATAATCAAGGAGTCATGCAAATTATCGTGGTCATAGAATGAACGTCTGAAGGATTCGCCGTCAAACACAGTTGTAGCCAGAGAAATAATAATAATTGCTTGCTTAACGAATTTTACAAAAATAATATACCTAACACATAATATAATAAATAAATAATGCTTAATAATATACATAACATATTCATAATGACATATCAGGAAGCTTTCTTTCAAGAATGGTTTAAAACCGTATTCAATCTTCGCCTTATACCTTAGGTTCCACTGAATAACTAGGCTAGAACATTAGAAAAGTAATCATTAGTTGAGAATATTAGAGTGACACAGTTTTCCCAAACTCCTTTTATAACATTACCACCCGAATCAATTTGCGATAGTAGGTACCTGGTAAGCAATTCAACAAAGGGTGGTTTTTAAGCTACAGGGTTGTTAATGTTGGTTAAGTAAACCTCTAAAAATGATAGGGGTTTCACAATTTCTATAGGAGAATATGTACCTTGTAAACAATAGGAGCGAATAAAAATAATATAATAGGGACCTGCGTAGGAACTTGCATAAAATACTTACAAATAAATCATATTCCTGACCGGCTTGGAATGATCTGTGAGAATAAACAACACCAGTTTTGGGGTTGATACCAAATTTGCCTTTTGCTCTCCCTGACATGATCTCGTAAAACATTTCTCCATTTTCCCCCACATCCTGATCAACAGCTATGACCTGTAATCAAACGTTATCTGGTGAAAAAATATTGCCTTAGGTTAATTTAAATTGAAATGGATGTATGTAATTCAAGTAAGCTAGCTATATTTCTTTCTACCACTATAAGGAAAATATTAATTAGCGAAGAAGAGTACATAATACAAGGTATGTGGGTTAGGTCCCACATGGTGTGGGGACTGGTCCAGCTGTCATTGGATGTCACATCTTTAACCAATGTTGAATAATGCTAAAAAGATGAATATTTGATAATTTTACTAACTCAAGGAACCTCAACCGTATCTCGCCTTGGGTGCCAGCACACAACCCATGTGGCAGACCTGGTAGTGATGTTCTCAACAATGCTAAGTTAGATGTGTTATCCACTGTTATATTCAACATTCAAGTTGAAGTATTGTTAAGGCATAAGTCTGAACCATCATTCGTAGCTAAAACTTTTTCTCAGAGGTTGTAAGATGTTTATTTCTCTCTAGTCCTCATTGAAAAGAAAGAAATGTCAGTAAAAATTATATTTTTAGTCTTTACGTAACATTCATACTTACTCTAAATAGTACGTCACCATTTTCATCTTCTGGAAAGCTTTCCCAAGTTCCATTGGCTAATATTGATTCAGAACCAATATCGATTTCACTGGATCCACCCTGAAACTGAAGCGAGAAAGAAGACTAAGCGTTTTAAACACCAATGAAATAGCGAATAAGTAGGTAAGTACCTATAATATTTACTAATTTTCACTTCAACAACTTTTAATATGCATTCTTCTGGTGCACTCGTGCTTGATAGGAATTTTAGTGATAAAAAAAAAATAATAATAATAAAAAAATAACAAAAATAAAAACATGTTACTTTTATTTTGATACAACGTGGTTCAGATTTTGATCACTACTATTAAAAAATGTATAACATTGATAATATAATAAAGTAACACAAAATGAAATAAATACATACCAAATAAATAACTAGGTTAAATATATACAATTTCAAAAAAAATTTATAAAACTGAAAATAACAATTGCAAGGCTGGTGGGATAAACATGGTTGAAATTACTAAGAGAAATACATCGCTACATGAACAAAGGGATGGAAAAAGAGTGTAAGAATTTATCACACAATTTCCATCCAACACATATATTAATACGCATTGTGTGAAAAACATTTTTTTTGCAATCAAATCTTAGCTAATCAATGTTTAGTGGGCCTGTTTGAGTTACACTAGCATCCTCGGCCAACATAACAATATAAAACAACCTATAGGTATGTTTTTTCCAAAAGTAACTTAATTGAATATCAACTGGAACCATGACATTAAAGAAGTTATTTGTATAGTTATTCATTGTAAGATATTATTCATACCTGTGTGAGTGCAGACTCTTGGTGATGAGTTTCTGGAATGTGAAAAAGGTATAGATTTTGTTGGAAATGCGGACTGTTATCATTTTCATCATCGACAATCACCACAACTCTTGTAGTACTGGAAAGAGGTGGAACTCCATCATCGGTTATAGCAACCTGTAAACATGATTTCGACAATAGAGTTTTCAAAGAGTAAAGCGATGCATTCAGGTCCAAATCATGATGAAGAATTTCGTTGCAATATTCCTACCTAATGATCCAAGTATAAATTGAAACCAGTGATCTGGCGATTTGTGCACTAAATTGATTGAACTTGCTATTCGGAAACGCAAATTTAGGATGTCCTGGTAGGACAAAAGTCACCTTTTCCTCATCATCAGATCGTACCTATTGTCAACGATACTTGCCCGGTCCAAAGTGAACACCTGGTTGCGCTGATCCCTGGCACCATTTCAAGTTCTGTTCAAACTAAGATAAGATGTGATGTTTCCAACCAAATAGGTACCTACATCAGGGTACTTGTTTTGGATTTGTTCAAATCCAACCCCAACAGAACTAATTATAACAAAGATTTACAACATAAAGCAATTTTCAAATAGGACGCTGGTTTTCTGAACAACTAATTTCATCGTCTTGTCTCACAGAGAGTGGGTACATTTGAGTATTGTCTCAAATGTATGGTATATTTACGTACTACCTGCTCTCAAGATTATTTTTGTCAGGAAACCAACCTTACACAAAAATCAGATTATGGAACAATTTCACTCACCTCCAATATGTGTTCAGCTTGGTTCTCTCTGTCCAACTTGCGCCCAGTAGTGGTAATCAGGCCTGCAATTTATGAGATACAAAAGTCACATAGTTTGCAATTTTCCACAGCTTCAGAAACAATACAGGTAGGTATTAATTATTTTTGTTATGGAATTGAATAATCAAGTACGGAAGTAGAGGTTGTGAGACTACATACTATAATTTTCCCTAATTAACTTAATCTATAATCTGTTAAGTACGATAAATGTAGTGCGATTAAAATGGCTGCACAATGTTTGGAAACAATTTTTCTGAAATTTTGCAACGTTACTACTTTTGAAATCTCCTTGGCTTGATTCATCGATCTATTTTTAACTCTTTAATGGGAAAGTAATGAAATAAATATGCATTTTTTCGAAAACAACTGACGAAAAAAGAGAGACAATGTTTTGAAATAATTTAAAAATTTATTTTGTGTAGGAAGTACGTAGGAGACACTGCTAGTTTGTCAGGACATGACCTATGTGTACTACGGGATACATTGCCGGCTGTCAGAATTCTGATGTGTACGTGTCATACTTCATTTCATGTAAAGATTAGGTCGTTATGAATGTGTAAATCTTGAAAAATAGCATGTAAGTAGTACACCTACATAGATCGGTATTAATTCGAACAGTGCACAACACAGCAGTTTTAACACTGCACAATTTATTAAGTTGAGTATGAAACTGAGGATAATGGAAGGTTAAGTCGTTACCGGAATGAGAATCTATGTTGAAGAAGCTTAAAGGATTCCCAGAGGTGATCCTGTATGAAATGGTCAAGGAATCAGGATCCGAGGCGGTCAGCTGGATGACGGGAGTGTTAGCCGGCGAGTTTTCTGAAACGCGCGGGTAGTAGACTGGCTCTCGCGTTAGCGGCACGTTGTCGTTCACATTAGCCACGGAGATAAAAACCTGCAAGAAAACAAGTGAAAATTACAATTAGTAGTGAATATTATTTTAATTTGGTTCTTCAGCATTCAACTAATGAAATTGTGGAACCCTGTGACAATATTAATACGGTTTCAAGTCAAATGGTTGTCCATTCCCACAAAGAAAAACATTCACATTTTAAAAAATTTCCGAGCCATTGCAATAGCATCATTTTCTACGAAAATTCGCTAAAACTCCGCATTTTGGAAACAGATAGTAATATGGACTTGGGAATGTTTTTTTTTTTAATTCAGAAAGGAAATTTGCTAATTTGCTCATTTTATCATGAAACCAGAATTCTTTGCACAATAAACATTCACACCATAAATCGGTCGTTATAATTTTTGTGTGCAAAATTGTGCAATTATGCACAATGTTGCACATAAAGTGTTCAAATTTATCAAGATTTAATTTATGGTTTAAATATTTCATTCTGGGCATTAATGCAATTATATGAAAACATTTACGATTTTTTTTTTTTTTTTTTGTCAATTGAGCCATATTTAGCGATTTTATTTTACATCCAGCTGTATTAAAATCTTCTTCGATTTTTTACTTGGGTGATGATAACGACTAAACAGGCAGGTATAGGCACCTGAAACTTTCACTGCAAGTTCGCCATTATACACATTATAACACAGCAACCTAAACATATCCGCAGACTAAGACTTCGTAACATTTTTTTTCTGATCCAAGAAAGGTTTTCACATTTCTTGGATCAGAAAAAAATAATATAAGTTAAAATTAAAAAAAAATTAAGTTAAACGAGATTTATTTGCATAATTATATTTTTTTTAAACTGGTGAAATGAGTACTCTTATGGCATAATTATCTATTTTACAAAGTTAATTTATACTCCACTTGAATAAACCAGTAACAAGACATATCATCTTTTGAGCCGAAACAAGAGAATCCTTTTGTTCGCGCAACTGGAGTCCAGGTTCCACAGCGAAACGTGAACATAACACGTCAATAGCGCCCAAACCTGGCTATGAAACTTACACAGTATTTTTATTAGTATCAGAACTTTATAAAAACAGCAGAGCTACACCAGAGGAAGCCGGAGCTTTTTTTAGCTTTTTTTTTTAAATAGCCTACGCTATTCAAGTCCAAATGGCGCTCAAAACCGAATTTTGGCCCAATTTCCCATCTGAGCTGAACGGACAATTTGTGTTACATAGGTTATATGTTTGGATTAATACAATGCATATACATGTTTTATATGACACAATATGAGATAGAGAGATTCTAAATACTGGCTGTGAATGGAGTAATTTCCCGAATTAGGAATTACACTCGTAAATCAAGATTTTTGGTGAAAACGACATTTTTAATTGCAAAAACATTATTACAGCCAGATTCTACGGGAAAAATAGAGTAAGAAAAGACGAAATTAACGAAATTCGGTTAACGAAATAGCCACCTGAAAAATGGTTTTTTCCGCCTCAGCCCCAGTGGGCGACGCGCGCCTCAGAAAGCGCCCCAAACACTTATAATCCTTAGTACCTACCGTTTCCGAATCGGTTCCTCGAATTGATTCTTGTTTTTGCCTGTAAGTTAATATGCTTACGTTTTAGATGACACGAACTGAAGTTTTTATCAACGTCAAGAGGCAATGGTTTACTCAGCAGAGCGCTTCGATCGTTTCACCATGGCGACCACGAAGTCCGCACTTCAGGAAATCATTCCATCGTTCTAGACAACTTTATTGTTCCTGTTTCATTTGTCTCGAACGTCCGAGTAACTCGAGCGACGACCGCGGCAATACTTTTAGTAGAGCAAACAAACTGGACTCCTGGATTCAGAAAAATGTTCCGCTTTTGGAAACAATGAGACTATATTCCGCAACAACAACCGACTGACGTGATGCGGACAACAGAATTCGAGAGAAACATAACGGTTTTGAAGGGAGGGGAAATATACCCACATTGTTACTATCAATCTTTATGTTGTAGTAATCTTCATAGATTGTTACAATGGATTGCTGGGTGTAGAAATATAGGTAGGTAAATGATATTCATACAAAATCATCGACGCCGAGACATAGGTATCATATGGTTGAATAACTAAATATTGAAAAAATAAAAAGTAAAAATATAATAACTGGTAGGTTAACGGTAGGTGATGAGGTTATATTTAATTCATTACAATTGGGCAGCAAAGTTGCAAAGTCGGTATAATTGTAGGTTTGGAGTAGGTATCCCGTTTTTGCGAATTTTCGTAGAAAATGAAACTATTGCAATGGCTCTAAATTTTTTTAAATAAAAATTTTCGGAAAATTGTTGAAATCGTTGAAATCTGTTTTGAAACATTCTGAAACGAATCCTAGAGTGTAAAGTTTATACACACACGCGCACACACACACACACACGCACGCACGCACGCACGCACGCTATATAATAAATCGCAAAGCTATATATATATATATATATATATATATATATATATATATATATGTGTGTGTGTGTGTGTGTGTGTGTGTGTGTGTGTGTGTGTGTGTGTGTGTGTGTGTGTGTGTGTGTTTTCGAAAAAATGTTGAAATCGTTGAAATGTGATTTTAGGCATTCTGAAACGAATTCTAGAGTGTAACGCTTATATATATATATATATATATATATATATATATATATATAGCTTTTTCAAATTGAATTCGTCCTTTTACAAAATGATTTCGTCCTTCAGAAAGAGGGACCAAATCTTGACGGCAACCAGAAAATGATAAGCAGATACCTTTTCTTTTTTCGAAGAATAATAATTTATTGCATTGGTTCGCATAGTTAATAAAGATGTGATTGAATAAATTTACAATGTTTACTAGGAATTGACACTAGAAATTTGCAAAAAGTTTGCAAGAAATTCATACACAGCCACGAATTTTAGAGTTTTAGTTTATATATTATTTTCATTAAAGAACATTTGTGATCGACCAAGAAAAAAAGCAGCCCCCTCAAAATTTGTTGGTTTACGTTTGAAGATGGATGAAACCTTGAAGGGAAAAAAAAAAAAAAAAAAAAAAAAACTACCGAACGCTGTCTAGAGCTTTTCTCCAAATCTACTGGACCAAAGTTTATGAAATTCGGCTGAAAAATTATACATTGGAAGGGGATGTGCCAGTAAGTAACATCGGCACCAATTTTGATAAACTATAAAGGGTACCTAGTAATCAAGAGCTGAAATATTGAAAAATCGAGATCTCGAAAACGTTCAAGGTAACGCCGCTGTTTTGCCAATTCACGGCACTGCATCATCACAGCTCGTGTAAAGAAAGTTTAGGTGTGTTATTTAATTTTATTCATTTCTCTTCAGTAGGCGTCAACGCCTATGCAGACACATTAGATACCTGCCTACTGAGGATTTAGTTTAAAGGGACTGAAAAAAAATAAAGTCCCGTCGTTTCCTCTTGTTTCGGGTACCCATGAATTAGCATCTTGCATTTTTATTATATTTTTCTTACAATTAAAGTCAACTTATACTAAAAATCGCTATTACCTACAAGTAAGAACTGTGACCACAATGCAAATGGAATGGAATACAAATGTGCGAAAAATGCTATGGAGAGACATCTAAATACTTCCAAGAAAAGTAAAGCATTGTATCGTACTAAGTAAGCAGGATGAAGTCGACCCAACCAAAAGCGGAAGCGCTATGTTGTTACCAAATTGAACCATGAAACCAAACCGACATGATTTACCCTCACTCCTGTTCCATAATACATTTCTGATAAATTCAGAAAAATGTGAAAATATTCTTATGTGCCCACTGAACTCTAAACTAGAATTTTTCAACACCGAAAAAGGATTATAAAATTATCAGATACTTGTTTTTTAATGCATCCAACAATTTTATCACACTGAAATACCAAAACTCCAAACGCTGGCATACATTTTTTGAGCGCATCCAAGCTTTTTTCGCTTTTTTGCGTAGAAGTTCAAACAATGGAATAGTTTTGTATGGTTTTATTTTATTTGTTAAGTTCATGGGATTATGAATGCACATCACCATTACTGGAAGACGTGCGTACAACATAAATGATAAATTAATTATGTAGGTGCATTTGTCTGATGCGAACAGCCAACGAGTCCAACAGGACTGAACATAAGTTGGTTATACTACAAACTCAATACAGGCAAGTCGTGCGGAATGGTATAACCAGCGCGCCGTCTTGCTGGTTAATCCTCAACCGGTATTCAAAAGTTATTATTCTCGATGCCCTCTCATTATGACCTCAACATTCTTGTTGATGTTATTACTATCTGAACCCAATGTTTGACAGGGAATTTTGCGAAACAAATGAAAATTAAAATTTGGGATTCCTCGAGGATCAGACCTAAATTTAAAATCCAACCATTGAAACCTAATCACGTGCAAAGTTTAAAAAGATAAATAAAAAATATTTTACGTAGTAAGTCTTAAACCAGTGATGCAGGTATAAATGATATCCCCTGAAACATACTTGTATTTATACAGCGTCTCTATTTAAGGGCCTCGAAAGACGGATCGATTTGTTAAACAAACTCTGCCAGCACAAACCGTTTCTCTCGGATAATGTTCAAAAACCTTTCGCGCTCGGGAATATATATTTCAACTTTCAAGGTTTTGCTTTCGGGTCTTCTACAGGTGCAGATTATTGTGATCACTTTCGGGAATTAGGATTGTCACTCTCATTAGACCGTCCTAAACAAATTAGGTTTCGTATCTATCATGCGAGTCTCTGCAGTGGCCAACAAAATACAGAGCAAAGTAAGTTAAAAGGCCCAGTTCGATGAAATATATCAATTCGTGCCCTTCCTCATGCAGAAGCGTAAAATCCTTCCAAGAGTAACTACTTAACAGAAATAATGACTTCTACAGTTTTCATCAAATTTTTATTAGAATCCATCAACTTATTCAAATAATGTTAGAATTGTGAGAAAGATGATGTCCCACACCTACTAGCTGGCATTTAGATATTTTTGGTTTATTATTTTCAATAAAGAACCTTTTTAATCAGCCAAGAGGGTCTAATAGCTGCCCGAAGCTTTTCCCAAACCAAAACTACCGGATCGAAATTTATCGAACTTGGGTCAAAAATGACATTTGAGGTCTAGTTGGTCATGAATCACCACCGGCATCCCAAAACTTTCGAAATAAGAGTTGCGTTTTTCTGTTAATCATTGATAGACTTCAATGAATCGAATAAGCCCACCCGGATTGCCATTGGATTGGCAGGAATGAATAACATCAACATACGTGTGAATGAGAACTGATGTGAACATAGTAAAAATCGCCTTATGAACTACGACGATCGTATCAGCTGCCATAATTCCACTGGAATTCTCACTTCACAAAATCGAGTTTATTATAACTGTTGTTACCTATAGAAGGGGTACCTACTGCATTGGTAGGTGTTTTATTTTATCTCTTAAATTTTCGTTTGGTGAGTGACTACAGCTATGATGATATTCTTAGATTCTGTTGTACCATTATTCTAAGATACCAGCGGTTGTTATGTTCAGAGGGCCTAGTAAAATGTAGGTGTTTTATTTAATTTCCTCTAGGGAGGTGTCTACGTTTATGAAGGTATTCAGATAACGTATCCTAGACTTCCTTTAATAATTAAAGACGAGTGATCTAAGTAGAAGGGCTATCTGAAACATAAATAATAAACCATTGTATTGCAACGATTTTCGTGTTAGTAACCTTTCTTTACTAAATTACCATTAACACACTCAAATTACCACACACCGTTTGAAAAACCATCTCATTTCTCTTATCTACGAAGAATGTATTTCGAGTCTACCTATAGGTAGCGGAAGGATGGTTTTCACTTTCGGGAGATGAATAATATTTTGTCTCCAAATTCAAGTCCCACTCGCATTTTACGTTTTAGACCATTTTGAACAACTTTCGTTCCGTGTCTGTGTGTGTGTGCGCCCGTCGTGTGTCCACGAATCCTTATAACAAGCTTAATTGCCACAGGTTTCATCCGATTTTGTTAAAATTTTTAGGGAATGTGCGGGCTAGACAGCAGATAGTCCCCTATCAGTTTCATTGTTCCCAACATAACACTTCACTCTACGCATGCGCAATAAATTCCATCAGGCATAATTTTTTCACGCCTTAGTCCACCGATCTCGCTCAAATTTAAAGGATAATTGGGAGAAGCCTATTTGATCAGCCAGTATGAATTGCAACATGATTGAATCACTAATAGCTGCTGCACAGGGCGAATGTGTAATCCTTGTAACAAGCTTGATTTCCACAGTTTTCATCTGATTTTGATGGATTTCTCAGGGTATGTGTGGGTTAGAATTTCATTTTTCTCAAATCGTTACTTCATTGTGCGTATGCGCGAACGTAAATTACTCCATGTATTACTCCACGTTTCCTAAATGACCGATTTTGACGTTTTACGCTTCTTGATTTACTATTTCCGCCATGAAATTTTTCAAACATTTTAATGATCCATACATTCATGTTACACGAGGAAGCTATATGCCACACTCCATATATTTTAGTTAATCAAAAATAATTTATTAATTTGATTTTTTCATTTTTGAATCAACTTCCATTAATTCATACACATATCTCTATCTTAATGCGCCTTTCTGGAAAGTTCTCAACAATTGTTTGCCACTTATTTATTCTTTCACTCCAGAATAAACCAGAATGTCTAATTCTCCGCTCGTGAAAGTCATTCTCCCTTTCAGTAGCGCAATACCACTACAATTTGCATTTAGAAGAAACTATGTTTTCTAATTATTGTGCTATTTTCGATTATTTTGTGATCTTCTGTTCTTGACTTTTTTCACTGACTTCTGTTCTTGACTTTTTTCATATATTATCTGTGATGTTTCGTGAATATTATCGTTTTATATAATTTTGTCACAATTTTTTATTGCATCCGAGTCAACCCATTAGGTAGTGGGAGCATTATTTTCACTTTCATCATTTTCACTTTTTTATCTCCAAAATAAAAATTTCCTTTGCATTTTACGTTTTAGCCCATAATGTACAATTTCGGTTCCGTGTCTGTCTATGTGTCAGTTTGTTTGTGTGTGCGTGAATGTCCGTGTCCGCAAATCCTCGCAACACAAATAACTTCTACAGTTTTCATCCAATTTTAATGAAATTTTCAGGTAACGTGCGGGAAAGGCTGTACGTAGATCCATCCTATCAGTTCCATTACTCACAAATCAATACTTCACTCTGTGCATGCCCAATCAGGGATAATTTTCACACGTTCTAGTCGTCCGATCTCGTTCTCATAAGAGGGTGGTCAGAAAAAGATGATTTAATCATCCCGTACCAATTTAATCCGAACCGTATCATTAATAGCTGCTGTGCATGGTCAAATGTGAAATTTTGCAACAAGCATCACTTTTACAGTTTTTATTCGATTTTGATGATTTTTTCTGAAATTGTGCGGGTTATATTCGTGTGGTTTTTTAAAATAATTAACCATCTAGGGGCTACCCCGTGAAAAAATTTACAGTTGTCCACCGATTTCGCAATAATCTTTACCGATGATAATAGAAACAAACTTAGATGGTAAATCAGGCTGCTTGTGCAGTCACGTATTGAAAAATCAAAATCAAATCAAATCGGATACATTTGTCAAAACAACAATGTGTAGGACAATTGTTAAAGTTCCAGTCATGCAGCATGATCGTATGAGCGAATTTTCGTAAATTGTCGTACTATACTGTATAGTGTTACATTGTTTTGAAAATTAAGGACTTCGAGGGAAAAGAAAATGTTAACTACCAATTTTATGGCGAAAAACTCGTTCTAAATAGTATTCTGCGATTCAAAGAGATTTTGGATTTTAAACTTTTTTATCGTCTGGAAGGAAACATACATACAACATACGAAAAAATGTTAAACTTTAGGATTCGTTTCAGTATGTCTCAAAACGGATTTCAATGAAGAAAAATTTCGAAACTTTTTATTTTAAAATTGTTGGAGCAATTGCAATAGCTTCATTTTCAACGAAAATTCGCTAAAAAAAGAAATGTAATTTCATAAGCAATTTTTACTTTGAACGGTAACATGGGAAGTTAGCATTGAATAGAACTAGTGAGTCACCATCAGAAAGGCGTTTGGCATCTTAGATCAGATTAGAAAAAGTTTTACCCCTAGATTTCAGAACATACCTCGAGGCGGGAGCTCAAAGGGACGACGCCATGGTCCTGAGCCACCACGGTGATCCAATAGTGAGGTTTTGACTCGGCATCCAACTTGGCGAGAGTACGGATGTTCCCTGTAATAGAAGAAACCCAATATTAATTATTGAACTCCTACATATTTATGTATTTAGGCATTTATTACGGGAATTCAGTTGCAAAGTGAGTGATGTTTTACACTTACTAGAATAAGTAAGATTGAATATCAATTACACCATTAAAATTTATAAAATGTTATACAGGGTGTCAACGTCAAGCTCGAACTACGAGCTAGGTATCGATTCTACGACGAACTTCCGATAAAGTTATCGATAGACATATTCTTGAAATTCCCTTCTTAAGTATAGCAATTTTAATTATATTAATTTTAATTAATACTTATTTTCATTATTGCTTGGTTATAGCTGATATAATTGTTTGTCGTGTTTTCGACCATACGCCAGTTAAGTGGCCTCCTCCTTGCTTCTTTAATTTATTATTTTATTTCATTCATGATTTGAGATCAGTGTTAAAAAGAGCGTTAAATTTCCTATCACCCTAGTGCCAATTCAATTTTTTTAAATTCTTATAAAAAGATGATAAATTATCCTAAAAAGTAAGATTTGAAGAAATGATAAAATTTCCACTTTTTCCATTCGCTTGCAAGTCTGAATGAATGTTTTTTTTCTAATGTAATTCTAAAATTGGGCCCAAAAACTCAGCTATCGCACGGTATAGTCAATTTTACTTTTATATTGCTAATTAACGAAGAAAATGACATTTTGGCGTTGAAAAACGCGGTATTCCAATGATTTATATACCGTTATGTAAAGTTAGCTTTCAAATTTGTTGAAAATTAGAGAACCCATGTCCTAAATTACTTACAAAACCATATCAGATTCACTAGAAACACGCAACAAGAATCACAAAAAGGTAACGAAATTCGGATGAGAAAAAGTTGGTACTAGAAGAAAGGGGAGAGGGGGGGGGGGGGGGGGGGGGACAAAGGAGTAGTTAGATTTACGTTTAAAGTTTTGAAAAGTTAAACAAATATTCGGATCCATCGCCAGTTGTAATGAACTTTAAGATACTTGAGGTCGTTCTATTAGGTAAATGGAAGAGGTAGTGATAGCAGAGTAGGTATGTGACTGTAAAATAAACAAAGAACGCCTAAAATGTAGTTATACTTCAGGAAAAACCTGCAGGAGACGCAATGTCGGTAGCTCAAGAACTTGGTCCAACTAATGAATGACCATCATTCAGCTAAAATAGGTTTATGGCGTAGAGAGGCTGTCTCTTATCTCAGAATGAAAAAACCTTCATGATTTATTAGAGAGAAAGATGGGCCGGAAGAATAATGATGGTCGGGAGAGATCAATCAATTCAGAGTTTCGTTAAAACAACGCGGCTAAGAGGGAGAGAGAATACTACAGAAAACACTCCCACCTCCACCCGTGAGCCTTTCGGTTTTATGTTACCACCACTGTGGTCTCATACCCTTCATCAGTTGCGAGACAATTAGCTATTTCACAACCGTCTATCTTGCGATTAAGTAGGGTACAGGTACTAAAGAAGATTGCTGAAGGGTACGTTTAAAGGTTTTTTTTATTTATTCATGACCTTTGAATTAATTAGTATCATAGCAACAGAGTTGCCTTTTCCAATAAGAAACAGACGTGGAAAATGTGGCTTTTCCACCTTATTGGTGAAATCAACGAAGATATAGGCTGAGGCCACGATATTTCTCAATTTATTGCAGAACGTAATAAAAAAAGTTACTATCATGCAGCATGATCGTATGAGCGAATTTTCGTAAATTATCGTACTATGTTATGTTGAGGGAAAATAAAAATCGTTAAACACCAATTTTATGGAAAAAAAACTCGTTCTAAATAATATTCTGCTATTCGAAAAGAGATTTTGGATATTCAACTTTTTTGGAGTTTTTCTCAATTTTTTAGCACATTTTAATGAAATTTGAGTACATTTTTCAGCATAATTTTGCACATAACTTGTTTAATGTTCTATTTTATAGTTATTAAACTTTATTTGAGCAATATTCTGCTATAACATATAAATTTAACGATTTTTAGCTTTTTTTTAATGTTTAGTGATTTTTTCAGCACTTTTTTTGAAATGTAACCAATTTAAGTACTCAAAAAATGCTGGCCAACGAACTCGTCCTTTCGTTCGGAAAGCTTGATTTTTTGGCGCACGGAATTTTTGTCTCAATACTAAGGAGAGTTATCGTCTGGAAGGACATATATATATATATATATATATATATATATATATATATAAATATATACACATATGAAAAAATGTTCAACTCTAGGATTCATTTCAGAATGTCTCAAACCGGATTTCAATGAAGACAAATTTCAAAAATTTTGATTTTAAAATTTTTGGAGCCATTGCAATAGCATTTTCTACGAACATTCGCAAATAGGAACGAAAACATTCTATTTAGAAAGATTTCTATATAAATCGTCCTGCAAACAATAGTCACTTACCGGTATGATCTGATATAATATTAAATGGGAAAGGTGATTTGGATGGGAAAGCTGATGATAACAACTTCCCATTTGAACCCTAACCATCTTGATTAATTTTGCGCGACCCCGATGTATAGCGAGGTGAACTACAAAGGGGTACGTTCGTATTCCATGAATAATGGATAATGAATCGGATGGTTCATGGATATTCGGTAATGAACTGCCGAGCAAGTAGGGGCGATGACCCTTTCAAGTCTTCCAACGCCAAGTTGGGGGTACATCAAAATTCCGCGTCGGAAATACAGTGATGGAGCCTGGAGAAAGGGGATCAGGGGGTGATGTAGGTTCGTTATCAATATGGGCGGTCCAAGGGGACTCAAGGGACTACACCTCCGGGTTGTTTTAGAACCTCAAAGGGAAAACTACCTCTGACCAACCTGATATACACCTACCAAACGAATTCCCCCGCCCAACGCCTCCAAGATTATTAGACAACAACTGCCAGGGAAAGTAGGGCACCTTGTTCCACGATGACATCAGAGGGCCGGGGATTTTTCCTTCCCCCCTTTTTTTTCTTACGGAAAGCAATTTTCTCGAAAGTGGCGGAAAATAAAACGGGCGGAACGTTAAAATTGGATACTTTCTCTTCAGGTCGCTTACTGATGAAAGCAGAGGAATACGCGCTCCATCATAGAGTAAGTGATGAAGTCCTTGTCGGTTTACACAGGGTTTCCGAAATTTAATGTTTGAACAGCCCCCCCCCCCCCTCTCCTACGAATGTAAAGCAAATAAAAAGATTTTCGCAACCAGTGCCATCCTCAGCGTATATACATAAACTATCGTCTGTACGTGCGAAAATCGAGTACAAGACATGATTACGATTAATGTGAGTGAAGGTCCGCATCCGCACAAGTTCTTGTTAACTCATGGCAAGGAACTTGAGATTATAAAAATAGAAAACTCTTAAAATTCGAAAAGCCATTCTATATTTATTTTTAAAATCCAATAGGCTGGGATGGACAAAATAGTGTTAATTGTTAAGAGGTCAATACTAATTCGATCAGCGTAGAAGATTTAGAAGATTTAATTTCATATTTGATAATATTCCTATATATATCGACATGAGTGACGAAAGGGTTATAACGCACAACTCGATCAACCTTGACTTTGATTCGTGAAAATTTCCAGTCACGCAGCAAGATCGTATGAGCGAATTTTCGTAAATTAACGTATTGTATAATTACTGTTGAATTGTTTTAAAATTTGAGCTTTTTGCGTGCATGGAAATTGTTAACTATTAATTTTATGGGAAAAAACGTCTTCTAAATAATAATATCCTATTCAAATAGAGGTTTTGAATTGTTAGCCATTTTTGCAGTTTTTAACCAAATTTTAATTAATTTTAATTACATTTTTAGCATAATTTTGTAAATGAATTTTTGAAGGTTCTATTTTATAGATAATAAACTTCATTTGAGCAATATTCTATCATGAAAGTGATATTGAGTGTTTTTTTAAAGTTTTTTTTTTTTTTTTAATTTGACCAATTTAATGTGCTAAAAAAGTTCTGAACTCGAATAGTTTCAAACGAACTCATCCTTTCGTTTGGAAAGCTTGATTTTTTGGGGCAAGAACAGAATTTTTATCTCAATCCTAAGGAGCGTTATCGTCTGGAATGACACATAAATATAAAAATAAATAAATAAATGAATATATATATATATATATATATATAATATATATATATATATATATATATATATATATAAAAATAAATAAATAAATGAATATATATATATATATATATATATGAAAAAGTATCAAACTCTAGGATTCGTTTCAGAATGCCTCAAAACGGATTGCAATGAAGAAAATTTTCAAAAATGTTGATTTTAAAATTTTCTGAGCCATAGCAATATCTTCATTTTCTACGGGAATTCGCTAAAAAAGGTAGCACTACGTGGAAGACGATGGAGAGGAAGGCAGCTGGTGGTTGGTAGATGAAAATGGAATGTAGAAAAGAAGAGATGGCTGAGGGGTAGTACGAGGGGCAGGAACCTTAGGGAGATATATAGAGATATGGAGTCAATCAGCGATGATGTTTCTAAATAAAATATTACCTAGCTTTTAATTACGAAACATTTGGCGGGGGAAAAGTTGATGATTTATTCAGCAGAATCGCTCCTCTTCGGTTTCGAGAAACGGAAAAACCGCTATAAATCACAAGAAGGAAATATATAAGTAAAGACCAGACGGAAAGATGTAAGAAAACAGCTGAATGCCGTCTGACAGGCGACCAATGCTGGTTATAATGGAGAAGTTTTGAGAGGGAGGGGTAGGGAGCGGGAGGGGTGTTCATTCGCATTCTCTTCTGGTATTGCACTTTATTCAGCCTCCGCTCGCTCTCCACTATTATCACGGCCAGTAATTAATGATATTATCTGGATGACTTTATCATTCGGGAGTCGCTTTTGCATTAAAGCACACAATACATAGTCGGTATAGTTTGTTGAGTCGGCGCCGTACCCAACACCCAGGATCGTGGTTTGAACTGCAGGGGGGGGGGGGGGGGGGGGTAATTTAAGCGTTGACTAAGTATCTTCTTTTCTGCCAACTATTTCTTGATAAGAGTATTGGCCTCCCACCCCTACTATGTCACAGAAATAGTTACAGGAATCAAACACTTTAGTAGGGAGAGTAGCTAGCTGTTTCTATCAAACAGAGGTGTACTACTTTCCGCTTAGGTGAGTAGGGAAAAACTAATCAAAATCAATCAGTAGCGGAGGTGTACTACTTTATGCTTAGGTGAGTATATATATATATATATATATATATATATATATATATATATATATATATATATATTTAAATGAAAAACTAATCAAAATCAATCAGTAAATTAAAGAATGAAATAAATAAATATATATAAAATTAAAAGAATCGGAAATAGTTGAATTTAATAAATTAATAAATTAAATCAGCAAATTAATCCTGACGAAAAAATAGGTAAAAAAAGTTCCAGTCATGCAGCATGATCGTACGAGCGAGTTTTCGTAAATTATCTTACTATAATAATGTAAAATTGTTTTGAAATTTGAGCTGTTTGAGTGCAACCTTATAAATAACTCCTTATAAATTTAATTTAAAAAATTAAAGGAGTTCAATATAACTCCTTCACAAATTTCAATGGTATATACTGTTTTACAAGCATTCGTTAATGGTTTCTAATATTAAAAGGGTATAAAGACTACAATACTTTATAGGTGTCTTCTGTCAAGATAAATGAAACAACTCGGGAGGTAACTTTCTCTCACAGGATGTACTTTGAATTGTTTACTGGCTGAATAAGCCGAACATCGAGCAAAGTAGCAAAACGTAACTATGTGAGGAAAGAAAAAATTCAATGCTAAGGGAGTTTGGGATTTTACAACCGGATCGACCAACACAAATATCAGTTCGAACAAACAGTATTGAGCAAGCAGCAAGTTTCAGTGGGAAGGGAATGTATTTGTCGAGGGAACCTAAAGAGAGTTATAGGGGTGGACCATGTTTTTATGATCGGACACGGGGACAATACAGGTTCCAAAGGCTGTTTCATTATTTGCTAAGTGGATGTAACGCGGTAACACGCTTCGGAATATCTAATGCAATGGAACCAGAATACGGGAAAAGCACTTGCGTTCCCGGCAAGTGGGGCAGGAAGAGAGAGAGGTGGAGGGTGTGGATGGGGGCCCCCCTCGTCTTCGCAAATGGCAGCGCAATTTGGAGTCTCCGTCCTGAGGCAGACGAGGCGGTTGGGGGTGTGAGGTGTGGAGAGGCGGTAATGGCAGGTTCCGCCCTAGTTGATAGTCAGCATCGGAAACAGAACAAGGGTTATGTGAATCGGGTGCTGGGCCTCGTCAGGGGCGGGGAATCACTTCTACCAAGTCAATACACCTCATATTAGCCTAAAGTGGAAAGGCCCAATTATTGATTCGATTTCTATTGTGGAAGGTTCGTGCCATCACCAGTCGTTAGACCAGGATTCAATCAGATGAGCTTTTGTGGGCGGTGGCGATCCTCCAAGCGCTGGCTTTCTTGCGGACTGCAGAGACCGCAAATGAATTTTTGGGACAACCGATCGCCGAGCCGAATGTCACAAAATCGACTACAATGACATATGTCGCCGTTCTAACAGCAACATGGGATGCCTCAATTTATTCCAATTGACAGGAGAGGGGGAAAAAAGTAAACAGCAGCATGACAACATTTCCACGAGACTAATAACTCAACTAGTCAAAGAGACTATATTATCAACCAATGCAGTTCAGCAACCAAAGTTATGGGATTGTAACATGTCTGCAGGTATTAGCGATTCAATTCATTGAATAAAAACGCTTCGAGTGATAACGTAAAAGTTTATTACTTCGATACAGGAAAGTGGCGTGACGGTTCCCGTCTCAGCAAAGCGATCTATCTACCTCCCGATCCATCGAGAAATTGAACATTTCTTCTCTATCTTTGATATACAGTAATTGAATCAATCTTGAATAACCGTGGAAGAAAATTCCTGATAGCTGCACACTATGTAGTAGTAATGTTTCAACGGGGATGTCACATTTCTACTATTGATGTCGGATATTCGCCCTTCCGCCATATTCGTCGCAGATATTCTGAGAATATCATTGATGTATATATGTAAACATATGATTGTGACATTCACAATTAGGTATGTATTTTAGCTAGAATAGATTATAGTTTCATATTTGTTCACTATTAGTTGTAGAGGCAAAAATCATATAATATACGTGTAGGGAAATATGTAAGAAATCTGAATAATTAGTGGGTTGAATGGTGATTTGTGCTGTATACGGAGTTGTGAGCCAGATTTTAGAGGGCCAACCGAGCGCCACGCCAACCACTCCCATGCCTCAACCATCCAACCATCATAACGTTTCTCATGCAAGACAACCATAGACGGAGAGACCTGTCTAAAAATAACAGCTCCCATCACCAGCCAGTTCTACTTCGGCAAAAACTCGAAATAACGCGCCAAAGAAAAGAACGGACCATCCAGCCGAAACTCAAAGGGAAAACATCATTAATACACAAACACATCATTCATTCACTAAATGATGGTACAATATAAATGAACTATGCACAAAAATATGTATGAACTATGTGTATTTAATCTTGGAAAAAAGAACTTTTCGCTCCTAAACGGATTAAAAACGAGCATTGTCTTAATTTTACCGTAAAATTTAATGAAATACTGAGATTCAAAATAACGAAACATTCGAGCATGTAAATGTTCCCTTTTGGGACTAGTGGAAACGCTAGCTGGCACGATCAAGTTAAAACGGAATTGGAGAAAAAAAAACGTTTTGCTTCTTCATATAAACCCAAGCGAGGTAGCTGAAGGCCTCTGGGAAATAAATAGGCTGTACTTCCACGGTCTAGTGATTGGTACTACTACAAGCGCACGAATACACGAGTATTGAGCCTGTCCTTTTGGTATTGCCGTGGCAACAAGGTAAACTCACCAAATCAAAAAACTCAATGATGTAAATGAGGGGGGAATGTGACGAATAGGACGAGGGACAAATTACGGGAAACGTCCAAGACCCCTAAGTGAAAAGATTACACAAAATTATTGACACGCAAGTAGTTTGGAGGAAAAATGTAAAAGGAGTGGGAACAATAGTCGTTGAAGTAGATGAGGAGTAATGAAAGCCGCCGGAGAGGGTGAATAACCCGGGACGGAACTCCGAACCCTTCTCATACTCCCAATCCCGGTTTTTGATTAATCTTTACATTAGTAGAGCTCACGCAAGAGGTAAAAGTTGATAATACGTTCGTTTCTACTGAAGGTTTGTTGTACTATTGATTGAAGGGTTTGGCCGGAAAACTGCTAAAGGATTTGTAAATGCCATCGGAATTATAGGCTTCTTATCAGGCAACTGTATGTAAAGAACCTACACATAATTCTGCAAATCCACACATATTAATCACTCAGCGCATGCCTGCGTATCAAACGCGATGCAGCAGGAAATGTAACTGCCCCCGAACCTAGACTATAATTGTTAACTCATAGCCTACAATACAGGGTGTCTCCGAATCAGGTGTCACACAAAGCAGGAATCGATTCTGCAACAAATTTTCAACAAAAAGTTCCTCTAAGAAAATTTGTTTAAAAGCTTAGTTTTCGAGTAATTCAATTTTTTTTCGGTGTTTCCAACCTTATATCTATAAAATAATCATAACCCCTTCAAATGACAGTAAAAATTAAAAAATGAGTACACCGTTGGAAAGAACGTTAAATTTCCTACCACCATGATACCAATTAAAAATTTTGTAAGCAAGGTTTAATGGGAGAGAAATCCGGCTCTTCATTCCGACTACTTCATTGAATACAGTTTCATTCCAAGAAGGAAACGATTCCATCAATACGACCAACTGGGATTCCTTCGAAACAAAACAACTCGATATATTTTGAGCTTACAACAATGTTATGACATACATAAATCGTGACTGCAATAATGTCAGTAAGCTGACACTAAGAAGATAAATGGTTTTGAGAGTTAATGGCACGAAACTCATATAATCACCACTAACTCCCTCGACTATATTTTCAACAATATTACATATTCACTCTATGAAGCCAACTTGGACATAAAACTGCCTGAAGGAGTCATGTAAATTAATATGCTGAAGGTGTAAAGGCATATTGTTAGGAAAACTTGTGAGACAAATGTATAAGACACAGCATTTGACTCTCTCAACGTTGCACTGATAACAAGGGCGAAAAAGTCGAATTTTGAATGTTGGTGATATGAGGATTTATTAACTGGATTTTAAGGAGGTTTTGTTGCGGAACTTGAACCTGAAACGGTGAACTCTAATGTTTACTTCGCAACGCACGTCAAGCCTAAAATCAACCAGATCGATTGTTTTTCTTATTTTTCATTTCTTAATGTGTTCGTCTATTGTGGAGTGTAGATCGTCTCTTCTCCGACTTTAGCTATGGATTCGTCCTGTCAAGGTAAGTGGAGGAAAAGCAGTGTACTGTTGCTATTTGGAATCTTGAAGGGGGAGAAAAATTATGAGTTTTTTCTCATGTGAACAAAAATGACTAAATATCCTTAAAAACGACATTAAAATTGGAAGCGTTCTGCCTTTTAGAAATTTGTATATTTCTCTGGTGAATTCTGAAGAGATAGAACCGTTCTGAGACTGTTCGAAGACACCGTGTTGTTTTCGTCAAGTACGACTGCCAATCAAATTTCTGCAAATTGCGAAGAAATTGCAGGTCAATCGATGTAGAATTGGATTTTCAACAACATTCCTACGATAAGAAACCCGACTAAATATTAACTTTTAGTCTTATTTTGCGATTAACTGTATTTTCCGAGTACTACACACTTTGAAATACAATTCCTCTCTTATGCATGAATCAAATTAAAAATTTCTCGTGATCAATTCACGTAGAATTTTATCTTCCGTCTCCCTACCATAGAGCGAAAATCGGTTTGAATTTTATTTGTAGGACATGAGTTGGAAAGCATATTTAAAAAATGTAGTTTTTCCAAGAAAAACGCATCATCATTTCGGCCCACAGTGCATCTCACTCGGCCACACTTTCTCACCAGAATCAATCTTTGAAATTGTTTTATTATATTTGTTTTATTATAAATTGTTTTATTATATTTGAAATTGTTTTATTTGGCCACACAATCTGCCACCATGGTTTTAGAGAATTTTCGTAAAAAATTAAGCTGTTGCAATGGCTCGCAAAATTTTAAAATCCAAATTTTTGAAAGATTTCTTCATTGAAATCTGTTTTGATGAATTCTGAAACGATTCCTGAAGTTTGCGCTTTTTCTTATACATTGGTACATCGTTCCAGACGATAACTCTCCTTAGGATTGAGATAAAAATCCCGTTCTTGCGCCGAAAACTGAAGCTTTCCCAATGAAAAGATGAGTTCGTTGGCCAGCACTTTTTGAGTACGTTAAATTGGTCAAATTACAATAAATGTTCTAAAAAATCAATAACAATGGCCAAAACGGCCAAAAATGTATAATATTATTAGTCAAAATGAATTGTCAACGATTAAAAAGGACATTTAAAATTTTTTGCACAAAATTATGCTGAAAAACTTACTTAAATTTCGTTAATATTTGCTGGAAAATCTACAAAAACTGCAAAAAATCTAAAAATCTTTTTAAAATCGCCGAATTTCATTTACTTTGAGTTTTTGTTGTCATAAAATTGGTTTTTGAAAATTTTTTTGTACACAAATTGCTCGATACATTTTAACGCACACGAATACGATAGGTAATTTAAGAAAATTTGGTCATAGGTCATACTGCACGACTAGAAGTTTTTATGTATTGTTTCCCGATCAGCATCCAAAAGATTAAGGAATACCTACCCCGTCGGACTATTCACCGAACCACACGCGCAAACTATTGAGAACAACAAAATTTAAATTCCTCGGCCTTCCACTGACTTTTTAACTAGGTAATTTCCAAGGCTGCCTCTTGCTCTATACGCCTCACTTTCGACTGCTCTGCAGTCAGTTCAGTGTATAAATATATACAATAAGAGAATGGGTACTTTCCTTTTACAGTTGCACACATATGGTCGGCACACTGACTTCTTAGAAACAGATAACTTGTATTTAGACTATAATATTGAGTAACAAAACGCCGAACCGATTATTTTGGTACTTTACAATAGTATTTTTTATCAATCTTTATTTACATTTGTTTTCTTATTGTACAATTTAATGCTAGTTTATTAATTTTGAGTTCCAGCTAGGAACTTATCACTTGAATATTGTATTTTTTCCATGTTTTCTATCTAAGTATAAATATTAATACCAAATACATTTGGAGAAATAGGTACATTAGATCTGTGACAATCTGTGACAAGCTTTTCTTTTACAGTTGCACACATCTGGTCGGCACACTGACTTCATAGAATTAGCCTATAATATTGTATTGACTCTTCGTATTCAACAAAACGCCGAATCGATTATTTTTAGTACTATATAATAGTATTCATTATCAATAATTATTTATATTTGTTTTCTTATTGTACAATCTGATGTCAGTTTATTAATTTAGTGTTCCAACTAGGAACTTATCAATTAAAAATTGTATTGTTTCTATGTTTTCCATTTAAGTATAGATGTTAATACCAAATACATTTGGAAAAATAGGTACATTAGATCTGTGACAAGCTTTATATATATATATATATAAGTGATGATAGGTTAAAGGATAAATCGCTTTTTAAAAAAGTTGCGATTTATTTATACAGGAAAATTACAGGTGGAGGCTAGGAACACACGGTTACGTGACTGGGTTCAGAGGAAGACTGACGAGTCGCGCTCGGTGTCTCCTATTTATAGCTTCTGGTTCGGCTGATGTGGGTGAAGCCTACATCAGCAGGTTTTATTTCAAGAGAGGCGGTTTATTATTACGTAACGCGTCCCCCCTAGGATGAAATTTTAGGCTGAAAAGGATCTGACTCTATAATTTTGATTGAATTTTAAATTTTCTGAATTGAGCAACCCCACATCAAGTCTACCTAATCCGTGTGTTTTACAATATGATAAGTAAAAATGTAAAAAGTATTTGAATTAAATTGATTCACTTAATATGAACATGGATTAATTATAAGAATACAATTGATAGTACAATACAATACTACAATACTACAATACAATATTACAATACAATACTACAATACTACAATAGTAGTACAATACAACGATCAGGATAATAGTACAATACAATGATTGGAATAACAATCATAATTATTTAAATGGACGTTGTACAGCAATTTAGGTATTTAGCTATTAGAGTTTCTGTTGAGGATTTGGTAGTACTTTACTGCGTTTAGGCATATTATTGATCCTACGATGATATACAGGAGTACTGTCCAAATACTGGGGATCGAGTAAGGTTTTAAGCTCCAGTGAGTTATTGGGCGGACGTCTTGTAGGTTGATGTTTTTAAGCTCTAGGTTTTTAAATTGAATTTCCTTAGTCGGTCGTTGTATGTCCGTAAGCGTTATGTGGGCGTCTACAATTAATTGTGGTCGGCCGGCTGTTTCACTATGGGGGGCGAAAAGCGTCTGGTTCTGGTAAGACAAGTGGTGCTTACCCGGTGAGGCTAGGTAAATACCGTGGAGGGTTTTGGTCTCTACTGTGTTGTCTTGGGCTATGCTAATAACATCTCCTTTAGGAAAAAATAGGAGGTAATTGTTTATATCTAGCATGAGCTTGACATGGTTGTTATCGGTAATAAGTTTTACATACTGACATTTAGTGGTGGAACCAGTGAGGAGGAATTCTGTTTCACATTCGGGGTGAAATGGTGAAATTAGAAAGTTTGGGCATAATCGTATATGTCCAGGTGGACATGGTTGGGACAACGGATAGGTTCTAGTACTTGATTTTAAGTGATATTTAAGAGTGGGTACTATGGTCATATATTCGGAATCAATGAAAGTGGGTATTGATTCTATGCTGTACATCTCATAGTCGTTTGGGTCTACTATGGGTATATCCAGAAAATAGATTATTTCTTCAATGCCTACGTAGCATCGAACTCTGATGTGTGTTTGGATTTCGAACAAATTTTTTCCTTGGAAATCTAAAAATTTATTGCCGTAATATGTGCTTAGTTTTTGAAGTTCGTCAAAAAGTAAGTGTGGTTTAATTATGCTAGGGTGAATTGAACCTGTTCTGCAA
This sequence comes from Adelphocoris suturalis, assembly GCA_030762985.1. NCBI lineage: Eukaryota > Metazoa > Arthropoda > Insecta > Hemiptera > Miridae > Adelphocoris > Adelphocoris suturalis. The sequence continues at coordinate 1,095,635 of CM061051.1, read as the reverse complement.
GCTGTTAAGGAATTTTCTATATCTTGAATTATATCGGCAATCATATTGAGTACTATTTGATGGTGTTCTAACGTCGCTCTGGTTATCGCTAATGTCGAGTAATTTGGATTTTGATGTTGTAATGAAATCAGTTCCCTTTTTAATTCAACGTTGTTTTGGGCAATGGCTTCAACTATTTTATCAAAATTTTCTTGGACCGCGGTGTTAATTGAAAATTGAGCTTCTAGTTGGGAATGGAAGTCCTTTTGGTTTCGTTGAATTTGTTCCAGGATGGAGTTATACTTTTGTTCGTCTTGTGCATCTAAGTTACCTGTTATGAATTTAACCAATGATCCTAATCCGTTGATTAGTCCACGTTTGTTTCTTTTGGGCGTCCACGGGATGTGAATGTCACTCAGTTTTTGTTCAATTAGTTCGAGGGTTGAGTTTATTGTGTGCATTAGGAGTTGGGTTTGACTGTGATCTAGTGTGGATTGTGTCGATTTTTGCAAGGTTTTTATGTAAGTCTCTTTCATCGATTGTGTTCTAGAAATGAGTTCGGTTAGGTCATAATGGTGTGTGAGTGTGTGGTATCCTTCCACTATTTTTGTCGGTCCCAGACGGCTGGCTAGTAATCCCGGGTTGAGGGTTATGTTTTTGATGGTCTGGTCTGTCGAGTCTGTCTGTCCGAGGAGAAAGACGATTAATCCATGGACGAGGAAAAAGGTTTTCCTGTAACATTTAGAGTAAGTCCGTTTTTAGGATTTCGTAACAGATCTGTTCTCTTAATGTTTGGGCGTCTAGAGTTTTAGGGAGTTGTTCGTTAATCGTAAGGAGTTTTGCGAACTGGCATAGGAAAACGCCACAATCGTTTCCGTTGTTCTGTTGGGGTGTGTTAGGTGGAGTCGAAAGTTTCCAGTTCTGTGTGTCTAGTGGTGTTCCCCTCTTGTCTAGGTGTTCACTTTCTAAGTAGCGGATTATGTCTTGTAAAATTTCGGTTCCGTCCTTGTTCAAAGAGTCGTAGTAGTTTATTTGTTTTGTTTTTGTTTTAATTTCGATTAATCTCCAGTGGGAGGATTTGAAAATGGGGATCAGGATTATGTCTTTGCTAAATATGTCCGACTTTTTGGTGTATTTTCGAACTCGTTCGTAACCGCCAAATTTGTAGGATACGTATAGGAAGCTGTTGAAAGAGTAGGATTTTGGTAGGTTGTCGTTGCGTCGGCTTCGTTCGTCTATCAGTTCCATGTAAATGTTAATTACTACGTCATTCAGCCAGTTATTGTCTTTTAGGGTTATCAAGTCTTCGCGTGTCACCTTTAGTCCGAATTTACTTGCAAGGATTTCAGTTTTGTCTAGTTTAGGGTCCCATGCGTTTGCTACTGAGTCCGTAAATTTTTTGGGGCGTCGTACGTTTGAGATGTGGATTTTCTCTTGGGTATTGTGATGACGGGGAATTATTAATGCAGTTTTAAGTTCTGGATTTATTGCTTTGACGTGTTCCTGATTGAATTTCGGTCTGGTTTTGGATTGTTTTTGGACCGTTTTTACGTGAATTTCCGGTGGAATTGCGGGAATTTCTTCGCGGCCTTCATTCTTCTTTTCTATGTATTTCTCTTTTGCAGAATGAAGTTTTTCACCTACTTGGGCGTATAGAGCTTTCATTTTTTCCTTGTGGGAAGAAAGATAGCTGTTAGCCACGATTTGATCTATGTTCAAGTCTAGTAAGGTGTCCGGTTTTACGTGTCCGTATAACAGTTCGAAAGGGGTTAACTTGGATATCGAGTGAATTGAGTTATTGTAAGCCAGTACGGCGTATTTGACTTTGGTGTTCATAGTCGATTTTTTATGCTCATTTCTTTCATTCAATATCCTAATGTGTTCTATTAGAGTGGAATGGAAACGTTCGATCAGACCATTGGAGTCTGGGTGTTGGGAAGATGTGAAGTGTATGTTTATGTTGTGTAGTAACAGAAATTCTCTGATTATGGAGTTTTGAAATTCTGGGCCGTTGTCTGCTACGATGGTTTTGGGGATTCCATAATTGGTAAAGTGAGTTAGTAGTGCGTCCACAATGTCTAAGGCGTTCGATGATTTTAAGTTATAAGCTTGTGCATGTCGGGAGAAGGAGTCTATAACGGTTAGAAATTTTGAGCCTTCTAGGGTCATTTTGTCGATATGTATGGTTTCTAAAGGTCGTGAAGCGGTTGGTGTAACATTATATTTGACTTTGATCGGGTTCCGATCGTATTTACATCTTACACAGATGGTGCAGTTGTTGATAAATCTTCGAATGGTTTCCTTCATGTTGGGCCAATAATGAGTTCGCTTCAGGTGGTTGTAGGTTTCTTCAATGCCACGATGGTTGGTTAGGCCTTCGTGATATTTTTTGATTATTTCTGACCTTTTGTTTTCGTCGGTTATGTCCTCTAATTTTTTGGTGTATTTTGTCATTGTTATTTCCGAAAAGGCAAAATTTTTCGTCATGATATTCGTAAACTGTTCATAAATGTCTTCTGTAAAATAAAGTCCGTATTTAATTTTGGGTAGGATGTACTCTTTTACGAATTTTATGGTATCTGATTCTAAGTTATTTTTATTTAAGTAAACGGTGATTCTATTCTTATTTTCAAATATTTTTTCGACTTTGACAGGGTCTTTCATCGGGAGTTTCGTTAAGTTGATTACGACTTGGTGGTTACAATTATTGACTGGTTCGTCTCTAATTGGAATAGCTACGATTGCATGACCTATGGCGTTAGAGTGAATCGTGCTGCTAGGGTTGGATTGGGAATCATTGCATTCGTCGTCAGAGTCAAAATTTACGATTATGGAAGCGGGAGTGTCTACGTCCTTGTCTGTCATTCGGAGGAGGGATTTTGGAGTTAAGGCTTCAAAAAATACGTCGACTGCTTTGTCGGCTTCAATGGGCTCGTTTTCGTTGTTGTTCAGTAGTTCAACACGAGAAAGGGCGTCAACGTTGGAATTCAACGTTCCTTTCTTGTAAACAATGTCGAAGTCGTAAGCTGACAATTTTGTGCGCCATTTGAATAGTTTAGAGCCGGGTTCTTTTATAGAATATAACCATTGCAAGGGTCTGTGGTCGGTGTGAATTTTAAATTTTCTACCGTAGAGGTACGGTCGAAAGTATTGTACGCCCCAAACGACTGCAAGGAGTTCTCTCTCTATTGTGGAGAGGCGTTTCTCGGAATCGCAGAGAGTCCTTGACGCGTAAGCTATCGGCTTATCGTGTCCGTCAACCGTCTGGCTCAGCACTGCTCCAACCGCAATGCCGCTTGCGTCCGTTGTTAAGTGAAATAATTTTGAGAAGTCTGGGTATTGCAGGATGGGTTCGTTAGTCAGTAAATTTTTGCAGGTTTCGAATGATTCCGCGTATTCGGGGTCTTTCGTATCAATTTTGCTTCCTTTCTTTAAGCATTTTGTCATGGGTTTGGTAATTTTCGCGAAATCTTTAATGAATTTTCTGTAATACCCTAGTAGTCCTAAAAATGATTTGATTTCTTTCGTGGTGGTTGGAATGGGATAATTTTGAATGGCTTTGATCTTGTCGGGGTTCGGTTTTACGCCGTTTGGGGTGATTATGTGACCTAAGTATGCAATTTCTTTGCGTAGGAATTCGGTCTTGTCAAGTTGTACCTTGAGGTTTGCTTTGCGCAATCTCTTGAATACTTCCTCAAGACGGGTGATGTGTTCCTGCAAAGAAGTACTGTACACGATGATATCGTCGAGGTAAACACAACAGTACTCATTCGTGATACCACGTAAAACACTATCCATCAGTCGTTGGAATGTGCTTGGCGAGTTTTTGAGGCCAAATGGTAAACGATTGAATTCAAGATGGTAAGTAGGTGTACTGAAGGCTGTTTTTGCAATACTTTCGGGACTCATTTGAATTTGGTGAAATCCGGATTTAAGATCAATCACACTGAAATACTGGCATCTGCCTAATTTATCTAACAATTCCGAAATCTGAGGTAGCGGGTATCGGTCTTCGATTGTTTTTTCGTTGAGTTTTCGATAATCGATCACGATTCGAAATTTAGGTTTGCCACTAGCGTCAGCTTTTTTGGGGACGATCCAAATTGGGGCGTTCCAGGGGCTTTCGCTATGTTGGACAATTCCTTGTTCTAACATATCCTCGATTTGCCGGTCTACTTCTTGTCTATAGATTTCTGGGAATCGATAATTACGGGCATGAACGGGTATTTCATCTGTGGTTCGGATTACATGTTTAATATTGTGGGTGAAAGATAAGGGTTCATTATCCTGATGGAAAACATCGGAATATTTATTAACTAAATCTGTGATCATTACCTTTTCTTCTTCATTCATGTGATTTAGGCGTAATTTAGATATGTCAAAAGTGAATTTAGAATTTTCATCGAAAATGTTGTTTAGCGATTCTACAGGGATTTCATCTAAAGTTTCTACTTCTATGGGGGAAATTTGGGAGAATTTGCCGGAAGTTGGTTTTGGATTTAAAATTCGCACGTTGGTTTCATAGTCTTCGACGTGAACCAAGCACTCGGGGATTTCCATCTCTCCTATTTTTAAGTAGGGGAGGACAGCATCTCCTTGTTCGAGGTTTTTGACTCTAATCTTGATTTGCTGGATGGATCTAGCATCTATCATGTGGGTTTCCGCATGTTCAGTGCCTAGATATTTCAGCGGGATATTTAGGTACGGGGTGAGCAAGTAGTCCTCGACTAAATCGATTTTTGCTCCTATGGCTTTCAGGTTGTCTATCCCTATCAAGAGGTCGAATTTGTCGTGGAATTTAAATATGTTGAATTTTAAATTTAGATTTTTCTGTCTGAAAGCGTCTCCGCAGGGCACTAGAGTAGTATGGCTGCCTCGCGAAGAACCGTGGGCGGTTCTGACGAAAAATGGCTCTAATTTGCGTTTATTTGGGAAGAAATATTCTGCGATTTCAGGGTTTACATAACTGGTTGTGCTTCCGGTGTCTATTAGAATTTTCAAGTTGAATTTTGGTAGGTCTATATACGGGAGTTCACTAATGGTTTTCTTGTTTAAGTTCATTAAGTCGTATTGGGGAATTCTGGGTCGCTTTCCTCTAAAAAATGGGGGCTATCGAATTCGTTTTCTTCTACTGGTTGGTATACGTCCGTTTCGTAAGTTGTGTCTTCGCAAATTTCGGGGTCGTCAGATTGTATATCGGATACTTCAACGTTGTTGAAGTTTGGATTAGATGTGCGCCAAGACATGGGTGTCGGTTTTCCTGATGGGTTAGGGACGTTTTGTCTCGTGGGCGGTGCATTTGGTTTTTGGTTTGAAGGCTGAGGGCTCGAGTTTGGTTTTGAGGAATTTGCCTGAGGGGCTGATTTTTGGTTCTGGTTATTTGTATTCCGATTGGAATAATTTTGGCTTGAATAACCGTGATTTGGTCTGAAATTTGACGGGTTATTAGGTTTTTGTGAGGTGTTTGGCGATGGTCGTGAAAAATTTTGATGTGGCTTGTTCTGATTATATGACCTGGTTTGCGATGAATTTTGAGAACTTTGAGGGGTCTTAGTTTTGTTGTTGCAAAGCATCTGATAGTCGTTCGTTAGCCATGACAGCGCCGTGTTCAAATCGGCGGGCTGTCTCGTTCTCAAGATGCTGCCAAGGGGTTCTTTTAATTGTAGTAAGAAACAGCGAAGTGCTACTTTCTTATAATTCATGATCAAAATTTCGTGATTTGGGACATCGTGAGTTTGGAGGTAAGCGATTAGGAGATTTAGGGTTTTAGTTATTTTATCATGGAATTTGAAGGGTGATTCCCCTTCATTCTGTTTTGACGTGACTAACTCAATTAATAGGGTAACGTCGTCTCTACGATCCGTGTAGGTCTCAATTAGGGCCTGCCTGATTTGTTCGTAGGTTGTGAGATTTGCCGAAAAAATCTGTTCCGAGGCGGGGGATACAATTTTAGCTTTAATTGCGTTGATGATCATTACATTTTGAAAGTCTAGAGGGTCATTGTTGTTGAAAAATTTATTGTGGATTTGTTGGGTAATTTCCAAGAAATGATTTAGTGTTTCAGGGGAACCTTTAAAGGTCGGAATCAGGTCCAAATGTTCCTTTTTCAAAGTGGGTAAGTCATTGTTAGTGGGTCTCTGTTCCCTAGGCGAAATCACCTGGTTTACAAGTAAATTCTGTATTAGGGCGGTCAGTTGGCCTATCTGTTCCGTCTGGTGGTTAATAATTCCTACATAGTCAGTCGGTTGAATTTGAACGTTTTGGGTTCCTGAAGTTCCGTCCATTTCGGGTATCGTTTGAAAATTTCTAGGAAAGAGTGTTAGATCAAGCCAGGGGAAGCTGGCGTGAGGGAATTTTTTGTTGTGTTTTGGAATTTTGATTTATCTTTTCAGACGAAAATTTCGTCTTATAAATCGACTCGAGTGGGTTTCAGTTATTGATTAGTTTGTAGCTGTAATACAAAAATTATAATATACAAATAATATTCATTAATTAATCATGCAAATGAGACAATGAAAAATTAAAATTAGATGTCTTATTTGTAAACTGAAGGTCACGGTCGTAAGAGATCCGAGAGCGTCTTCTTCCAGCCGGGAATTCTTGGTAGAGATTACGGAGGATTTTTAAAGGGCTTGATAAGGCAAGCGGGTGTACGTGCAGATAGCAAGAGCGGTCTGCGTGCGGGTCAGGTGACGAGGTGACAACTTGATATGCCTTCAAGTTGACGATAAAATGTTTTAGTCTTCGCGACTTATTGTTTGAGATACGTTCGTTCTCGAACGATTTGAAAATTAAGGTTGATTCGAAATGTTTCGAATGGGGTTTTGTGACGGTGAAATTTGGGAGAGTGAATGTGCTTTTCACTAGTTGGGAAAAAGAAATATGCTTTTTCTTCTTCCAAATTCGGGGAAAATGTTAATATGTTAATTGATTTGGGTTTACTCACGCTGGAGCCGTCATCTGCCAACGTGAGGAGTCTTCTCTGTTGAAATTTGTCCGCCGGGTCCTGTTGATGCCTTCTGCGTGCCTGTTTGGTACCTTCTTCGTGGGTAGTAGGGTCTGGTGGAGTCCGGGTCCTTTTGATATTCCCTCAAAAAGGTCCTGGTTTCTTCACGTCCTCATAGACTGCGCCAGTGATGATAGGTTAAAGGATAAATCGCTTTTTAAAAAAGTTGCGATTTATTTATACAGGAAAATTACAGGTGGAGGCTAGGAACACACGGTTACGTGACTGGGTTCAGAGGAAGACTGACGAGTCGCGCTCGGTGTCTCCTATTTATAGCTTCTGGTTCGGCTGATGTGGGTGAAGCCTACATCAGCAGGTTTTATTTCAAGAGAGGCGGTTTATTATTACGTAACGTATATATATATATATATATATATATATATATATATATATATATATATATATATATATATATATATATATATATATTTGAAATGAAATGTTGTATACCCTTTCAAGGGTTTTTCGATTAGTAATCTCAACCAATAAAATGTCACCTGAAAAAATTAGCTGTTAATGGTCCTCTGTGGCAATAAAATAAAATTTGCTCGACCCCCAGAACCAGAAAACTTGAGACGTTGAGTGGCGACTTCCTGAACCTCTCCGACTGCGTCCGGAGTCCACCCATTCCTCAATCCAGCAAGTAAAAGTTGCTTTCCGAACATCAAGCAACCTTTCACTCAATTCACGGAAAGTAATATGAAGTATTTATTTATAAGGGAAAGTGGAATCTTGAGGGTATCAATGGATACTATCCTTGCATAGTACTGGAATCCTGACTAATGTAATCTCAATGATTCGGTCAACCAAAGTCTCAAAGAGAGGGAGAAATCCATTAGGCGCAAGCTCCCCCAAACGCCTTCACATACGTTAAGTTCTGTCAAATAGAAGGGCATTTCCATTTCAAATAGACAAATCCTCGTTAGATATGATTGGAGTGACTCCTCCAAGGATAGGGCTCGCGATCACTAGGAAATTTCCATTCGGAACTGCATACATTTCGGGTCTCAACACAGAAGATGTGTTGGAATGCAGATTCCCAGAAGCTTACTCACTCAATCAAAGACCAAACCGTTTATGCATAAATGAATAGCTCGCGAGGAGTCACCTAAAAGAGAATTTAACACATACCTACATCGACATTTCTCACGGAGACAGCAAAACTATATTAGGTATGTACTTATTCACTGGTGAGAACGGTGCAAAGCATAACAGCGATTGCCAGTTTCTTTATAATATGCAAATTAAACTTCATTCCCATTCATGTATTCTCGTTGAATAACTTCCGTGTTCCCAAAGCTCAAAAATACTTATAAGGAAAAACTGAAATTTGAATGAAACGGAGTAAACGCTTATTGTCAGTCAGATTTTAAGATCTGGAAATCTAGGATAATCCTTATCTACAGGTAAAGGGATGAAGGAAAGTAATAGGCACTTGTGATGATGACGCTTACATTTTTCCCCCAAGATACTTTCAATGGTCAAAACCTCTTTTGATTCGCAACATACAGTGTTTTCAAAAACTATATTGTGAATAGCGGTGGGTGCGAAATCTGTCACCGCTTACTATGACTGAATCAATAAAAAACATACTCTTAAGTTATCATATTATATTATGTTACATTGTTTTGAAATTTGAGAACTATGAATGCAAAGAAATTGTTAAACACCAAATTTAGGGCAAGTAAATTGGTTCTAAATAATATTCTGTGACTCTAAAAAGATTTTGGAATTTTTAGATTTTTTGTTGTTGCAGTTTTTAACGATTTTAAACAACTATTAATGAAATATAAGTACATTTTCAGCATATTGTTTTGTGCATAAAAGTTTTAGTTCATCATTGATAAACTTTTTTGGACTAAAATTCTGCCGAAAAACACAAATTTAACGACTTTTAGCAGTTTTTAGCGACTTTAAGAGATTTTTTTTAAACACTTCTTTGAAAGAACGGAATTTTCATCTTAATCCTACGGAGAGTTATCGTCTGGAATGATATATATATAAATATTTATATATATATATATATATATATATATATATTTATATATATATTTATATATATATGAAAAAGTGATCAATTCTAGGATTCGTTTCGAATTTTCTAATAAAATTTTCGTAAATATTGCTTTTAAAAGTTTAGGTGCCGTTGTAATAGACATGCTTTACGAAAGTTCGCTAAAATGAATTAAATTTTTATTGAAAGCATGATGCTGATAATAAAATATTTCCAACCATAAATATTTCCCCTCAGGATTAGATGTGGTCCAGAGATTCCAATCCCATCCTTGGCTGATGTACAATTTTTGACGAATGAAGGGAGCCCCTAATTTGACTCTTGTCTGCGCTTGCCTGATGAGCTTCTGTCTGTCTGTCCCGTGTAAAAGGCTGCGATTTCGGAGCCATCTACTCAAAATTTGGTTGGTTAACTCCTTAGACACCCGGAATTGCTGTACACTTTTAGGTATACCGATCCGTCACGATTGGCAGGGATAACGGAGACGACATTGAACGAATCACCTCAGAAATACGTATTTCGTATGGATTTAAATAGTTTGACGTATTGAATTAATTGAGACGACTTTTAGAGCGACCCGATGTACTGAATATTTATCGTCAACGATATCGGACGAAAAATCTCAAAAATACATATATTGTAGTTATCGATTTTTTAATGTTGAATCGAATGGATTATACTATATATATATATACTATACTACTATATATAAATGTATTTAGACTAGAATCTTCTTTGTTAATAGGCCGAATCGATAGGAAATAATAAATACCGATCATTTCGGTCGGTCTATGTTACCAAGCTTTTTTTTCCGCAATAACATTTGGTGCACCCTCCACACGTTTGACGTCCTGTGCAAACTTAGATATGCTTAAAACATTTTTTGGTTACAGAAAAGTGCATTATTTTTTTCCAACTTCGTGTGGAACCCAGGACAGCGAATCCACTAATTAAGTCAGAACCGTAAATTTCAGTCCCGTCGTTTGGGAAAAAAGCTTCAGCAATCTAAACCAACAAATTTTTAATTAGTGTTGTTAGTTAAAAAAGGTGCAACCTACCTTTAAATGAGGAATAGTCCTACGGATAAATTCAATTCAATTATTTTTTCACACTTGATTTCTTATAAAAATCAGCTTAATCTACTGCCGCACGGGCTAAAAACGTGATTATGCTGCTTCAAGATGGAATTCAGGTGGAATCAGAATCAGCTTACATCGTCCTTCATGAGAAGTTTGGAAAATAATTTTGGCCAATCAGTTTCTTAATTCAGTGTTCATTGAAGGTTAGCACAGGTGATGAAATTAGCGACTCTTAGTTCATATTTAGGAGAATATTCATTGTGCACAGAAATTCACGTCATCAATATCAGCCAATGGTATCGAAAAGATGAAGCTCATACACTTTCCCTGTAATCTGAAGAGGAATTATCTCGTATTGTAGGAGTACTGAAGCAAGGAAAATAGCCGCCACTGAGAAACGTATTGCTATCGTCATTCTCGGAGAACTTCCCACTGTATCGTGTGTTTCTTCTTTGGGTCAAACAGGTTTTCGGATCACTGGATTTCCAGGGTATTGCCTTTATAACAATTTGCGGTCGCGAAGACGACATTGGGAGACAGGCGGGAAGGAAAGGCCGGGGAAGAGCGAACCCAACAGATGTTAATCGTATCATCAATCACACAGCTAACAAATTCGATAAGTCGGATCCGAGGGTTTCCTTTCCAACTGACGGCCAGTGGCCAGAAAGTGGATTCCGAAAAGGAAATCAGAAGACAGGCGGAGACGGATGACCGAAGGGGATATTGCCCTCAATCGACAGTCTAGACCTCGAGATACCTAGCGCAGGTCCCTCAATTCTTTCTACAAGAGAGGGACAATCATGAACTCGACACTTACTATTCCTAAGCCGGAAGAATATTGAACAGCTCTACAAAACAAAGAAAGGTCAAGGTCAGTGGCGTTAATTCAGGGCAAGATTACACGGAGAAATAGCTATATACTTTACCCACTCAACTGTTTTGTTCCCCAAACTGCAACAAGAGTGAGTTAGCATCGTCATTCCTAATTCCCGTGCCCGACATGTGACTTTTTAGCTAATTTTCGTAAAAAATGGCGCTATTGCAATGGCTCCGAAAAATGTAAAATACATTTTTTCCCCGCTGATGGGGGATGTATAGTATGAGTACCTATATCTGACATGTAATTGGTATGTCATACTAAACAACCGACCTCCCGATCGGTATGTCGGGTAGGAGGGTGGCACACACGGAGAAAAAGCTATCTACTGTATCTACTAAACTGTTAACAAAATTTTTAAATGTATGTTAATTTGAGCGCAACTACCTACAGTTCCGCCTACTATTTTGCTATATTCGTTATAGCTATACACGATTATACATCTAGTTTTGGAACTCCACGGGTTTTTATGGGTGAAAAATAGGTCAAAGTTCCAGTCATGCAGCATAATCGTATGAGCGAATTTTCTTAAATGACCCATCGTATGTATTATATGTTCAATGTTATTGAAATATGAGTACCAATTTTATGAAAAAACTCATACTAAATAAAATTTGGCGACTCAAAAATATTTTGGATGTTAACATTTTTTTTTTGTAGTGCTTCCATTTTTTTTAAAGCAAATATTAATGAAATTTAAGAAAAATGTTCAGCATAATTTTGTGCATAAATTTTTAATGTCCTAGTTCATTGTTAATAGACTTCTGTAGAGTGAAATTCTGCTAAAAATATAGATTCAACGACTTTTAGTCATATTCAACCATTAAGCGAATTTTCGTACATGAAACTACTGTAATGGCTCAAAAATTTTTTAAATACGAATTTTCGAAAATTTTCATCATTGAAATCCGTTTTGAGACATTCTGAACAAACCCTAGAGATTTATATATAACAGATATATATACATATATAAACATGTGTGTGTGTGTGTCATTCCAGACGATAATTCTCCTTAGGATTGAGATAGAAATTCCGTTCTTACGCCAAAAAATCAAGCTTTCAAACGAAAGGATGAGTTCGTTAGCCAGCGCTTTTTGAGCACATTAAATTGGTCAAATTTCAAAAACTGTGCTCAAAATTCCAAAAATCGTTAAATTAAAAATTTTTTTCAAAGCAGAATTTCAGTCAAAATAAAATCGTCAACGATTAACTAGGACACTAAAAAAAAAAATTGGACAAAATTGTGTTGAAAAACGTACTTGAATTTCATTAATGTTTGCTGAAAAATCAAGAAAAACTGCAAAAAATCTAAAAATCCAAAATCATTTTTGAATCACCGAATTTTATTTAGTTTGAGTTTTTTGCCATTATTTAGTTTGGGTTTTTAACTATTTTTTTGAACTCAAATTGCGGAAATTTCAATAGAATTTAACATATTATAATAATATAGGTAATTAGAAAATTAACTCCTACTATCATGCTGCATGACTGCAACTTTATTGTTTTACGTCGGGTGGAAGGGGCCATATGAGAGGGAAGGGTAAGTTTAGAGCTTCGAAATGCGGCCAATAATGTGAGTAGTGGATATTTTCAGCTGTTTTGAGATTTTCATTGTTTTTTGGCGAATAGCTTCCGAACTATGCATCCGCGCGGTACGGCAACGGTTATAATTTTGAAAGTGGACTAAATTTGTAGCTATTGGAGCGCAAATACAGCTCTGTAGGTCAAATAGGGACCGAACACGATTTTTCTTCTTCCCTTTCTTGTTCAAAAATAACATAAGGTGATGGGAAACAAGGCTAACTCGCGTTATTTTTCGTTCCAAATTGCGCTCTGTTTTGGATATTGCGAAATTTCACTTGAAGCGAGTAGGTCTCGCCCGAGTGACTTTAGCTAGTGTTGGCTTCTCTTGCTTGAAATGTTTATTAATCTTAGTTAGCTTAGTACTTTCGCCTCATCAGAGCTTCTGGTATATTTGTGTTAGGCTATTATATATGTTAAGGTCCTCTTTCATCATTTTGTAGTGGGTAACCAGTTGTATTTGGTTCCCTTGCTAGGACCAATTTTTTGATAAATTGAGAAATAAGCCAATTTTTTGGTGGAACACATTGTCTTCCAGGGAGAACTCCTTTTAATTTAATAAAAAGTAGTTCTCCTTGGAAGACAATGTGCTCCACCAAAAATTTGCTCATTTCTCGATTTAACAAAAAATTGATCCTAGCAAGGGAACTAAATACAAATGGTTACCCATTGCAAAATGATGAAGGAGGACCACCTTAATATATATTAGCCTAAAGCTGAAAACAGACGTGACGTGGGATGAAGCATGATCAGGCAGAGACAGACCACGTCAGAGATGGGCCCACAGGTTCACACTTTGTTGACGTGACGTGAGGGTGGAGGAGGTGATGCTGGGATATCGTGCTCAAAGGAGGGTGGAAGGTGTGTTCAGTTGATGTGTAATCTTCGACAATGCGAGAACTTCTCGACTTGCTTGACGAGGAAGAGGAAGAAATTGCTGGGATGGCAATCGCCTATGCTGCAGCAGCAGCATCAAGGATATGGGTGCATCCCATCAACAGAATTTTTTACTTTGATGCCCGAATTGGTGGAGGCCGAAGAGCGTTTCGTCGTGGATTTCCGCATGACGAAAAATGAGTTCTATCATTTGTTGAAATTAGTTGGTCCGAAAATTGAGAAACGCTCGACTCAACTACGAAAGAGCATACGCAAAAGCTATGATGAGACCTACATGGCGAAAGTACTAAGCTAACTAAGAGAAGCCTACCAATTCTCCCCTCACAACCCAACAACCTATACAAGGAACTTGGCACACCACCGAAGAAGAATACGATTCAGTTTTGATTCGTAAACCAAGCGAAAACACGAGGAGTATGGAAGTACCTATACCATAGGATAGGTGGAATATCGTTAGAACATATAACGTGCGTACGACGTATGAAAGCTCCCTCCCTCGAACTTTGTTACTTATTGAGTTCATTTAAAACTTTGATGGGCCTCTTCGCCTAATTCGGGCGCAGCGCTCAAATTAATCGATGGGAGTTTATGATAAGCCCCCCCTCAGCCACCTGCTCGTAAGTCTATGCATTATGCAAACCGGTTTAAACCCAAGAATGTTAACTTGCTTCTATTTGCGCCACCTAAAACGTTTCGAAGATGATGGATTGAGGGAGCCTCGACGTCTCCATTGTAGTAGATACCGGCTCGGCGGGGATATGAAAAACTACGTTTCAAAACATTACCGAAACATCTTTCATTCTCATATTCATGACATGTAATAAATTGCGGACGTTTTTCCAACCTCGGTAATGTAGTTTGATGTGTTTCGAAACGTCTTTACCGAGACACGTCAAACCATCATGGTTGTGGAGAAAAATTTACTCAATATTCAATGTATTAAGCTACATAAAGACGTATCGCTCGGAGTTATGTTTTCAATTGATTATTTATAACGAAACATACGATGAGAGCAAAAGTCGAATTCATATGACAGCAACTAGAAGCAACTTAAGGGCTCATTTTCTGCACTTTCCAAATCTATGATAAGAGCATACAGATATTTTTCATACGTCATTTATTTAGTAATAGACAAATAGATACAAATTTAAAAATTAACAATACAGAAAAATTCTACGCGTGTTGTCTGTTTTTATACAGCGTGTCCCGCATGTGGTCAGTACTTTAGGGCGTGATTCTAGAGCTCATTTCTGATCGAAAGTTCATCTTAGAGACATTTTTTTTAAACGCTTAGTGTTCGAGTAATTCAATTTTTGAGATTTTTTTCGTGTTTTCGACCTTAAGTCACTAAAACAGCAATAACTACAAGAATTAAAACAGTAAGTTTAAATTTAAGGATGCAGTTGGAAAGAGCGTTAAATCCATCCTATCTAATGCCAATTTTTTTTTTATAGGATTCATTTGGTGAAAAAACTGCCTGAACATGAAATTTCCACGAGTATGAAAAATTCCAATTTTTTAAACCGGCTGTGAGTGTCCCATTTCTGATCTGTTTTTCGCGTTCCTCATCTGTAAAAACTGGCCGAAGATCTCAGCATTCAAGCGGTATAGTCAGTTTTTATTTTACTTTGCTAATTAGAGGATAAAAGTATGTTTTTATGTTGAAAACACATGGTTTTTTTTCTATGAAATCGAGGGATTTTGTGAAAAGTTCAGGGCCAGTTTTCACGTATTTTTCTACGCTGAATCGAATGGTAAGACTTGCAGTTCTCCCCAACTCCGTTATAACAGAGTTCTACACTCTAACTAACTAGTTTTACCCTTTAAAATACATAAAATTGAGCATAAGAAGTGAACTGAAAATTCGTGAGTTAAAGTGTAAAACTCTGTTATAACGGAGTTGGGGAGACCTGCAAGTGTTACCATTCGATTCAGCGTAGAAAAATACGTAAAAACCGGCCCCAAACTCGAATTTTTTTAGCGAGACATTTTTCACAAAAACCCTCGATTTCATAGAAAATGCCATGTTTTTTAACATACAAACATACTTTTATTCTCTAATTGGAGAAGTAAAATAAAAATTGATTATACAGCTAAAAAGCTAAGATCTTGGGCATGTTTTTACAGATGAAGTACACGAAAAACAGTACAGAAATGGGACATTTACAGCCGGTTTAAAAAATTGGAATTTCGTGGAAATTTCATGTTCAGGCAGTTTTTTCACCAAATGAATCCTATCAAAAAATTTTGATTTGGCATTAGATAGAAAGGAAATTTAACGCTCTTTCGAACGGTATCCTCAAATTTAAACTTACTGTTTTAATTCTTGTAGTTATTGCTGTTTTAGTGACTCAAGGTTGAAAACAGGAAAAAAACCTTAAAAATTAAATTACTCGAAAACTAAGCGTTAAAAAAATCTGTAAGAGGAACTTTCGATCAGAAATGAGCTCTAGAATCACGCCCTGAAGTACTGACCACCTTATGCGGGACACCCTGTATAAACAAATATCAGCCTGTTTGGTTTATAGGTCGGGTCTGAATAGCAATTGAAATTCCCATTTTTCTGTAAAATTCCTTAGTTTCCATCGGTTTTCCGGGGTCAAATTCGTAGTTCTGAATTGTCTGAACTGTGATTTTGTGATAGTCAGCCTGACTATGAAGCCTTATTAATATCTGTACAACACCACAAGGAAAAAGTTCCTAAAACCTGCCGTAAACGGGATATAGAGGTTCCATCAATTTAGTGGTTGGTTTACGATAGCGGTCGATAACTGACCAAAATCGACCCAGGTAAAGTGGTTAGGATTAATATTTTTTGCTAAAAATTTAGGAGGGTCATCCTGACATACCGAGGAAGCAAAAAAACAATGGGGACAAGAAATCCCAGAACTTTTTTTTTGAACCACCCTAATATATATATATATATATATATATATATATATATATATATATATATATATATATATATATATATATATCTATACTCAAAAGCGTTAAAATCCAGGAATCGTTTCAGAATGCTCAAAACGGATAATTTCCTCGAAGGGAATAATGGAAAATGTTTATATAACAATTGTTGAAGCCACTGCAATAGCTCAATTTTCATTTAAATAATTCGCTAAAATCATCTCGCGATTTGAATATTGAGTGTTTTTGGGTGAGGTGATCTTCTTCCATGTTTACGTAAAATTATAACAACTGTGGATGAGTAGTTGATAAAACGCAACAGTTGGATTAAGAGTTTTTACGGCAGAGTCGTCGCCTACAGATCTGTTTGTTCCACGGAGCCAAGTGTCGTGTCTGGTCTCACTCCGTCTTCTTCTGATGATAGAAGCGGATCTAAGGAGTAAGACCGTGCTGAGATAAGAGTTTTCTTCCTTGTTTTCTATCCCTAACCTACGCCCACAGCCTCCAGTGATAAATAACTTGAAAGAAAGCCGCGTGTTCCCGCGACGTTTGTGAATGGTCGACTCCCCTTCACCAAACCTCAAACCAATCTGTTCCAAGTTATTTTCTTGTCAAGCCTCCTTGATCTCTACAGATGAAAGAAGTGACAGAAAAGCTATATCCCTCTGTACAAAATTAAATTGATTGTGCCAGTATTTGGAAAAGCGCTCAAACGAATTCATTTTCGAGCCCTTACCTTCGAACGTCCTTTTATACGAAACCAAAAGAGAGTCATGAATCAGGATACGTCTAAAGGTGGAATAAGGCCCATTAATTCACGTATTCTTCGTTCAAACCAGCAGCGATAGCGTCCAAAGATGATTGACGAAACCTTATTAAACCCACCACATTTTATAACATTCACAATGCAACAACTATAATTATAAGTATGAGGAATTGAAATGTTCGGACAAGTCATTAAAGTAGAACTGACTAGAAATTTCAGCTGCCCTGTCATTTTCATCCTCAGGATTATAATTAAGGGGGTTCACCGCAACATTGACTTTAACGTTAATTTCAATATACCTTTTCTCAGGGGGGGGTTTCTACTTATCATCTGTATCTTACACCAATCAGGGCCACTTTCACTAACAATTTATTTAACGGAGTTTAGCCAAACTCCATTAAAAATAATCTCGAGGCTCAAACCTTGGCGTCTTTCATCAACTCAAAACTCGTTTGGAACAACGGACTTTCCTTAACTGAGTTTAGGACACACTGTCCATTAATAAGTTGGACTCTTTGATGCCGGGACAATAAATCCGCCACGACAACACCAATAATTGTTATCGTTCGGCTTAAATTACCAAATAATAACACATTTCAGACATTTGTGGATAAAATTGGGAAGTTTTGTATCACTTCTAATCGATATATTTGAGACTGTATAAGGGCATACTATTCATTATCCTATCATAATGTGCCACCATTATTATCATCACACAATATACTTAATTTTCCTCTTATCCGTGTGCTTCGCTGCTTAACGGTAGTTCATGTAATGAGGCTGTTTCTAATTTAATCTAGAGCTCGTTGCATTGTTCTATTATAAAACGTACAGTAATAATTAATATCGATAGTATTAATGAGGAACGAGGTTTGTTCCTCATTATGTTAAGCGACAAAATGCCAGGGATCGCATTATGAGGAGCGGGCATGTTGAATATTCGCCAACTTTCTGGAGAGATACCTACGATCAATGAATATTTACCACTAAAATATCAGGCACGTACCTTCCTAGTTGTTGCATTATTTTTCAAACATTCAAGATTTACCTATTTAAAATGCTTATTAACACGAATTTATTTTTATTACTTACTGATTTTCTAGGAACGGATAGTATTACTTGCAGATCTCTCCAGTTTCGTTATAACCGAGTTTCAAACATTATTAGTTTATTTGGTATGCTCAATTGCATATGTTTCTAAGGATAAAACTAGTTCATTAAGGTGTAAATTCTCGTATGTAGAAATTACAACTGCTCACAAAACCTACGCGGCCATCTTGATATCACAGCTAAAAGGGATTAATTAATTAATGTAACTGCTGGCCGGATTTTGGGGGATTATACTAGTAGGAGTTCAAATTCGTAAACTGTTATGGTGAATAACGATGAGCTGGAATCCCCGTTCATTTCCATTCTTTTTTAGCTTAAACTCGTTTCTTTTTGGTGAAAGTGGTAGTGGTCTATTGTGGTCATTACCTGTATTCTGTTGTACCTAGGATGGACTAACGGCAAAACCGATTGGCAAAGGATGAATCAGTAAAAAAATAAACATCTGGAAGACTCCTTACCTCTTCCACCCTCATCCCCAATAATCCTCCTGGAACAGGAGACAACAACCACCAATATGGCTTGAGGTTTTACAGCATCTGTTCTAGCAACTCTTCCATGCACAGGATTCAGTTATTTGGGGATACGAATGGGTAAAATTGGACCAATAGTTAAGAAGTACGCATAACCTCAACTTACAAAGCACTGAGTTTCACTTCAATTCACTGTTAGGTTAAAAAGTTGATAGTGTTAGACAAGTTTTGAAGCTTGCATTTTCACCATAAACTACGACAATTACCATAGTTTTTTTATGGCGTCTATTAGAGTGTTTAGAATGGTAAGAGAGAATCTTTCATAAAACCCTAAATTGCTCAAACGAAAGAATATACGGCCATCGAATCCTGCCTGTCTGTCGGATGAAGGCTGTTGAGGTCTCCTGGAAACGACATATGACTAAGTTAATTTCTGTTTTGGGGTTTGAATTTTATATTTGATGAGAATCCTATACATTTTGAAAGGACGGTGTGGACCTTAGCATTAGACAGATGTCTAATGTGAATTCTATGAACAGAAAATACAAAAAACTAGCAAAACACAGGTGATTCGTTTCAGATATAGAAAACTAACCTCGCGATTGGAGTGCGTAGTTTGAGACACACATATAACGCAAGAGTCTCTGAAATGTAGAATATATATCTGTGCTCAGATTAAGGGATCTTTCGAATGCTACACTACATTACTATTTTCTCGTAAAATATACACGTAATTCACTCAATGAGTTGCAATGTCCACAGTTAGTTAATATTTACAGGAAAAAGTGTGAGTCGGAGTGGACCTGGGGGGTCGGGAAAGTGTTTGACAGGGAGAGGAGAAGTGCGAGGAGGGTCGTGAAGAGAGATGCTGAGGAGAGGGGATGCTGACCTCAGCATCAGGAGCCACGGAAAAGCCCCACCCGCGCCTCGTCTTCTCGATTGTTGGATCTTTAGAGGTGGACCTCTGACATGTAAATACACTTAGCCAACATGGGCGCCCGGCAAATTATCAGAATGTATTTGTGCAGCGTGTTAACTCTTATTGCTTTTCCTCGAACCACTCGCCAGCTAACCCGACCCAAAAACCTTCACCCCCTCAGTTGGATACGTTGCGTCACATATGATGTTACAGGTTGTATACTTTTTCTTATGAAGGTTTCGAAAAGGAATTTCCAACACGTCAGTTTTTCCACTTTTGAAACATAACTGTTAGTGGTTGACTATTGAATTGTTTATTACCCAAAGTACTATCTATTAAATACATAGTATGAGCTATTTAGTATTGATTCAATATGCATAAATCCTGTTGTTATTAATCTGGTTAGTACGTATTTTTTGTATCTGGATCTAGAAAACTTTTGAGGCATTTTAAATGGCTATCTAGGTCTCTATGAATGATATACATTACACAACGTGGGCTATGAGTGGATAAAGTCAATCTAGGTCAATAACATTTCCTGCAGATATATATCTAGTTATATACGTATTTGAACGCTGAGTAATTAGGTACTATATCAGGATGCCTAGTTTTAACATAAAGTTGTCTGATAGTGAAAACCTTGGCAATATCAAATAATTCGTTTGATGGTGTTCTCTCCTTGGTAGTGATGGCATTATTTACAAGATTATTTTTTGTCGAACCTGAAGTTAATGTACATATGAGAAATATAAGTACCACCCCAAGCTATTATCCCATATTTCAGTAACGATTGAATCATACTATAGTATATCAGTTATGTTCCATCTTTAGGCAGAAAGTGTCTTATGTTATAGAACACAGAAACGTAATTTTTAATTTTATCATATGTGTAGTCAACATGTGCTTTCCAGTTTAGCTAGAATACATTTCTCTCTTTTAAATCCACATTTCTCAACTTTTGACCACATTTTCAAGATTAGCGTTAAATTTATTTCAAGAACAGACGTTTTTATATTTATTCAACACCATTCAGAAACATCATAAAAAACAAAATTCAATCCTTTAAGAAGTTGGAAATTTAAAAAAATAAGTAAATAAATATCAAATACAATGAAAAATAAAAAAAAAATTAATTTTACACACCGTCAACTCATTTGATGCTCTTTCCAACAGGAACTTTTTCTTTGCCAAGTTCGAGAAAATTATGATTTGATGTTGAAAAACGTGGTTTTTTATCAATGAAATTATGGGATATCTTGGAAAAATGACTCTATGTGAACCTGCGATTTTCTGCTCAGTTTCTACGTTTTTCCCCATTGCTGAAACGTAAAGTACCTCTGATTCCGTTATAACCGAGTTTCACACTTCAAAAATTTTTGTTTTAATTGTTATGCTCAATAATATGTATTTTTAGGAGTAAACTAGTTAACGAAGGCGTGAAACTCCGTTATAAAGGAGTCGGAGAGATCTGCAAGTGTTACCAATCGATTCAGCGTTAAATAATACCTATAAATTGAGCTCAAAATCGTAAGGGTCATTTTTCAAGAAAAACCACGATTTCATTGAAGAAGCTACGTTTCTCAACATTAAAATATACTTTTCTCCTTTATTTAGCAGAGAAAAGTAATTTTGACTATACCGTTTAAAAGATAACCAAATGATGCAGTTTTTGTGAAAATTGTAAGAATGATTTTGAGGTAGTAGCTAATTTTTTTCTTCGATTCCTAGTTTAGAAGTATCATCGTTTGTTTTTTAATAAAAAGAGAGAAAAGAATAAAGACACATAGAGTGTGTTAGTCAGGATAGTGTTAAATAAATATGAAAATCAACTGTTCTTAAGATAAATTTAATGCTGATCCCGAAAATTTGGCCAAAAGTTGAGAAAATTGTATTTAAAGAGGAGGATCATAACTTGGCAACGGATTGAGCAAGGACGGTGCGAGTCGCAGCATTCTGCTTCATTTCCAATGTAGTTCTTTCTGATTTTCTCTCCAAACTATGTTATGGACGTATATATCATTAGAAATAAAATTAAAAATGAATACAATTAGAACGTTAGAGTATGAAGTGAGCAGAAATTTTAGAGTTGACAATGAGTGAGGCATTCAGATAAATTCAGGGTAGGCATCCAGAAGCAAATTCATCGAAAGAGGGAGACGCTGGAGACGTCAATTCCATAGATAATTTGATGGAGGAAAAGGTTGGAGCATATTATTCGTAGGCAGACTTGATCGTACATATTTTATTAATATGCCGTATTGATGGGTTTCTATATAAAAATGATTTCTGGTTGTTTGAAGCGATACCTATAGGGAATTCTTGTGTTTCTTTACAAGGTGTTGCAACTATACATGCCGGTTACTACTATATGCTCTCTCTCTCTCTTTCTCCCTTGTTCTCTCCCCTCTCCCTCATCTCCTTCTGCAGCTCCTCATTATACTTTTTATTTACAGTTAATTAAACGTTAAAAGCTCCCCCCCCCCCCCCCCCAATGGTGTTTCTTGACGAAATCCAGTGGGAGTACATAATGTATGTGGCAGTAGGGTGGTTAAAAAAAAAAAAAAAAAAGTTCTGGGATTTCTTGTCCCCATTGTTTTTTTGCTTCCTCGGTATGTCAGGATGACCCTCCTAAATGTTTAGCAAAAAATATTAATCCTAACCACTTTACCTGGGTCGATTTTGGTAAACCGCTATCGTAAACCAACCTCTAAATTGGTGCCGAGGTGATGATTTGAAGGACGGATTTCAATTTTTTTGGGTCAATTTATGGGTTTTTGCATGCGCTGAACACGATGAACTTATTTATTTTACGCTCCGTCCACTAGTTATCCGGTAAACTGGCAGAGGGCGCTGCTTGAAGATAAGTAAAAATCGAAAATTTCACCGAAAATGCTGTCGCCTGGTTAAGAATTGTACTAGAAACATGCTATTATAGTCGGATAATATGCTTTGGCATGTTCTGAACATGATTCCGTTTTTTACTATACTTTTCCGCCGATGATTGCTTCGTTTATCGGCCATAAACCTCAAATTAATTGTAGGGTAATAGACAAATTCACTCTAATTTCACCGGAAATTATGTAGCGTTGATAATTTAAGGTCCCAAATACCTTGTGCCGATAAAATTTGGTATTTTCCAGGCTACTCGGTACAAAGCCGTTGGTAATTTGGCAAGGACTTGAACCGGCATTGTACTTGTACAAGCTTTTACACCTGACCGATACCGCTGACAATAGCTAACCCTACGCTCAAACGATCCAATCACAGTTCAGACAATTCAGAACTACGAATTTGACCCCGGAAAACCGATAGAAACTTAGGAATTTTACAGAATAATGGGAAAATTTAGCTATTTTCTCCATTTTTCCGCTATATTTGGCAAAAGTACAATGCCGGTTCAAGTCCTAACCAAATTACCAACGGCTTTGTACCGAGTATCCTGGAAAATACCCAATTTTATCGGCACAAGGTATTTCGGGACCTGAAATTATCAACGCGACATAATTTCCGGTGAAATTAGGGTGAATTTGTCTATTACCCTACAATTAATTTGAGGTTTATGGCCGATAAACGAAGCAATCATCGGCGGAAAAGTATAGTAAAAAACGGAATCATGTTCAGAACATGCCAAAGCATATTATCCTACCATAATAGCATGTTTCTAGTACAATTCTTAACCAGGCGACAGCATTTTCGGTGAAATTTTCGATTTTTACTTATCTTCAAGCAGCGCCCTCTGCCAGTTTACCGGATAACTAGTGGACGGAGCGTAAAATAAATAAGTTCATCGTGTTCAGTGCATGCGAAAACCCTTAATTCACCCAAAAAAATTGAGGACCCAGGTAAAGTGTTTAGGATTAAGATTTTTTGCTAAAAATTTAGGAGGGTCATCCTGACATACCGAGGAAGCAAAAAAACAATGGGGACAAGAAATCCCAGAACTTTTTTTTTTTTTTTTTTTTTTTTTTTTTTTTTTTTGAACCACCCTAATGTGGCAGGTCTTACCGACATCGGAAATATCAAACCAATGAAATTGTTGGGATTTATACCTCCATCCTTGTGATGGCACCCAGGACGCGTAGATATAGGGGGGCTCCACGCAGCAAATAGAATTGAGAATAAACGCAGCAATAGAGCTTCACTGACGGCAAACAAATCGAATGTGTTGCCGGAAGCGCGAAGCCATCAGGTATGATGTTAGGAAACGAGTGATTTCATTGTCAGAGACAAGCAATCGCTGTTCAACTCACGTCAGTAATTCAACAAGAGCGGGAAGAAAGGGGCCGAATAGGAAAATCTATACGGTACAACAAACGGAACTCGCTGTCCAAATCCCTTTCAGCAGAGACAAAGGCGATGGCGACTTTCTCCCAGACGTCTGAACTCCTTCTGCCAGTTCGACTCGGATTTATGTAGCCGCGCTTCCCCCGCCCACCAGACCGTTCAGTTCTCAAAGGGCCAACTCGGTGATCAGGGATAAAGGGCGCATACTTGGTTACAGACAATGAGCCATCAATCTGCCTATCTAACGAGTTCCCTTTTCCTTTCGTCTCTCAGGATCCTGGATTCCGAACGTTTCAATTTACTGAGCCCTTCTCAGACCGTTGGCGTGATGAGAACGCTCATTGTTGCCGTAGATTCGCGGATAAATCGTTTCAAGTTCGCAGCGATCCGCTTGGCGATCGAAGGCGCAACGCGAGAATCAGTGAAACAAGGGGGTGAGCGCTTCCGCAAAGTTCACTAAATGAAACACAGTAGGTACATACTAATTTTTAGAAAAAAAAAAACTCTCAAATTTCGTTACCAGAATTCACCATTTGATTGGAAAATTATGATTGATATAAAAATTTCGTTCTTGCACCAAAACGCCAAGCTTTCTAAATGAAAGGATGAGCTCGTTGGCCAGAATTTTCCGAGCACATTCAATTGGTCAAATTTCAAAAGTTCCAGTCATGCAGCATGATCGTATGAGCGAATTTTCATAAATTGCGTACTATTTTATTTTACATTGATTTGAAAATTAAGGACTTTGAGGGGAAAGAAATTATTTATAACCAATTTTATGGCAAAAAAATCGTTCAAAATAATATTCTGCAATTCAAAGAGATTTTGAATTTTTAACTTTTTTTGCATTTTTTATCGGTTTTTTAGCACTTTTAATGAAATTCAAGTAATAAACTTAATTTGAGCAATATTCTGCTAAAGATTATAAATTCAACGATTTTTAGCCGTTTTTAGCCATTTTAAGTGATTTTTTTCAGCACTTTTGAAATTTTCTCAATTTAATGTGCTCAAAAATGCTGGCCAACGAACTCGTCCATTCATTTGGAAAGCTTGATATTTTGGCGCAAGAACGGAATTTTTATCTCAATCCTAAGGAGAGTTATCACCTAAAAGGATATATAATTATTTGAATATAATTCAACATATCATGTTAATGTGAGTAAAGGCTATATTCAGGTAATTTACTGAAGAAGAAAAAGTACCTACATATTACATTTCCATAAATATATGTAAAAATGCTATAATAGGTACCTAATTGTAATTAAGTATGTATGTAACTGCTGAAATAGATTCAAAGGTAGTTCAAGTAAATATTTTATAAGAGTTTGAAAATTTTTATTTTCTTTCCCTTTAAAGGTGGTCGTCCATTAGGTCGGCAGAGCGGCGCGGCGCGGCGCGGCGCGGCGCGACGCTAAAATCTTGAGGTTCGTCCACTATAGGGCGGATTTCATTTTTCGACCCGCCGTTTTGCCAGTCCTGCGTCAACCGCACAGTGGGGCCAAATTGCCAAAAATGGGAAAAAAATCATTATCTTTGAAATGAATGAGTGTTTTGACTTGGGAATGGTTTCATTCGATTCAGAATACAAAAATACATTAGAAAATTATGTTTTCTGAAGTTTAAAATTATTATTTTAGCACTAAATCTTGTGACTTTTGAAAAAATTAAAGTTAATAAAAGTGGGAAAGGGTGTGAAAAATTTACTGTGATCATTTACCAACTTTTCGTGGAAAAAGTTGTCTTTTTCGTTTCAGACAGTAGTCGTGGAATACGGTGATAATGGTTGTCTGAATTAAGGTTTCTTTATAAATATGTATGTAGGTATATTATACAGGTAGGTCTTAGCTTCGGCAAAGTGTGTTGCTGATTATTGAGATTCGGTCAGGTGATTGAGTAAATTTTGTTCCCGAGCTTTCGACGGTTTATTTCATCATCTTCAGGGGGTCTACGGACAGACTTTACAGTATTAGAAACAGTACCTTTACAAAATAATTAAATTAGTGTTAAGTGATTAAACTTTTGCAAAATTAATAATTCCTTTGCTTCCTCACTTAATGGAAAAATCTTTGGAAGTAAAAGTCAAATCCCTTTTCAAGGTCTAGCCACATTGTTTACCGTCCTTGCATCTTGAAAAAATATTCTCATAGTTGAATTTCCGATTTGAGATAGTTGATTGTCGTAATTTCGTAACAGATTTTCGTAACACAAATTCGTGATGTTCAGGCGAAATGGTAGCTTCGTCGTCAATTCCAAAAAAGGAGCGACAAAGTGCTAATCATGCATCATGATCATTCGAGCTAATTTTCGTAAATTATTGTATTGTATACCTAATGTTAAATGCTTTTAAAATTTGAGCTTTTTGAGTGTAAAGAAATTGTTGGCTATTATTCTTATTAACCTTTATGGCAAAAAACGATTCAAAATTATAATCTGTTATTCAAAAAGAGATTTTGGAATTTTTCTTCTTCAGTTTTTATAGATTTTTTTTAAAGCAAATTTATATAACATTTAATTAAATCTTTCAGCATAATTTTGAACGTAAAATTTTCAATGTTCTATTTTATAGTTAATAAACTTTATTTGAGCAATATTCCACCAAGAAATATAAATTCAATCATTTTCAGCCGTATTTAGCCATTTTTAGTGATTTTTTCAACACATTTTTTGAAATTTGACCAATCTAATGTGTGACGGCAAAGACGGTCTCGCTATGTCTTTGATCACATTTCAATCCTCTACACCTGAATACGGTGGAATACGGCGATGAAATTTGTACAGCTTCTTGATAATGGTCAGAACTTCAAGAAAAAAAAATGAGCCAAACCAAAGGAAGGCGAAGCTCGTTTTTTCTATGCCTCCCAAGCTGTATTTCGCAATAAAACCCAAATCTGGAGCTAATGTTCAAGCCATAATGTTTTGAAAAAATAATCAGTATTTCTTAGCGATACTACATGAATATATTGCCAACATTATACTATTTAGGATTTTTTTCAATCACATAGAACGTGGTAGGCAATTTTCAAATTATACTCTCAAAAAGCTTAAAATCTCGAAATATCATGTTTCAGCCTACATTTGGTAGTGAAAACAATTTTTAGCCACTAAAGGTCTTTCACTCCCTTATTCGATAGGTAATAAACTTTGAGAAAACCACATTACATCCCTTTTTTAGTCACTTTGTAAAAATGGATTTTTTCCACCTTGGCCCCACTGTGCGTCGTGCAGTGAGGTACCCTCTATTGAAAAATGCGGTCGGACGGAGGAATATTTTCTTCGGACGACGAAGAAATGTTCGCTTTTGCTGCAGCTCTGGAAGCTGAAGAGGAGGAGGAAATTACTGAAAGCAGGAAGAGGCAATGGATCCATCCGATCAACGCAAAAAGATTGGACTTGGGGGAACACAACTACCTTTTCCATGATTTATTGAGAGATGAAAAGAAATTCGTCCAATATTTCAGGATGTGGTTCTTTTCCGTTAATTCACTACCATTCATTCATTCTGACCTGTATGTCCAACTAATCTGTATTTTTACTAAGGGATTGACTACTTGATGTTATGTAATTTTGAGATGCGAGCTTGCGAGCATCCAGACCACCAAACTATACACATCATTCTGACCTACATGTCCAACTAATCTGAATTTTTACTGAGGGATTGACTACTTGACGTAATGTATTTTTTAGATGCGAACTTGCGATCATCCAGAGTACTAAACTATACTCAGCATTCTGATATATTTTAGCACAGTGGACGTAAAAATGATTGGGGAACAGTTTTTAGAACAATAGAATACATTTCAAGCGGTAGTGAATTAACGGAAACCAATAAAAGGGGTGGTAGTGAATTAACGGAAAAGAACCCAGGATGTCTCAGCAAAAGTTTTTTGAGCTTCATGAAATGATCAAGCCGCTGATAGTGAAGCTAGACACTAAATTTCGACTGATAGACTGACTGACAGACACTTGATTTCGTGTCTGAGGTAAGATCCAGAAAATATACACGATTAAATAGAGATAGTACTTATTTCTTTTTATTAGAAATAATAAAACATTCCTTTTTTAAAAAATATAATAGGCTTTTCCTGGCATCTAATAGCAAAAAACGACAGTTGTTGGTTACAAAAATTAGGAAGTCTAGAACGCACATAATACCTAATCTTATAATTTTAGCCTGCTATTCAAATGGCTGTTAAAATTATTGCAATTTTAATTTTAAAAAAGGGAAACTGATTTGGCTCTTGTTTAGCAGGTTATTCATAAGAATGGCTTGTTCATTATATGATAAGAAACAATGAGAGAATTCAGTTAAAAATGGCCGAGGTCGCACGAGCGCTTACGAAAATGGCCGAGGTCGGAAATTTTCCGCTCCGCCCTTCGTCTACTAGGTCGGTGGGGCGGTGCGAAATATTTCGGCGCCGCGCCGCGCCGCGTTCCAGAAGTTTGGAGAGCGGTCGAGAGCGGAAATTTTTCGACTCACCCGCGCCGCGCCGCCCTACCGACCTAGTGGACGGACTGCCATTCATTTACATTATATTTCTAGAGAATGATTTTGGCGCCGCGCCGCGCCGCGCCGCGCCGCTCTACCGACCTGGTGGACGACCACCTTTATACTACTTGGTTTTTATTTTCCAACGTAAAACTATTAAATTTAGTTATTACCTTGTATTTGTAATGTATCTGAGCTAGGGTCGTTCTATAGAGTGGAAAATTTAATACATATCGGCTTGTGTCCTCATATTTAAATAGATGATTTATTAAGCATATTATGGGCAGCGCCCAATTACATTTGGAAAAAAGGAAACGGAGAATAAATAATACATGATAAATAAATGGAATTAATACATAATAACAATTCGATAAAATGAACAGTTATAATTATAATATTGGTGGTTAGTGCGGAATAAAATAGAGTGACAGAGTGACTGGTTTTTAGGTTCGCGCATAAGCAGAAGGATGAACTGATTAGTGAGCAATGAAACTGATGAGGGCCTATCCCACACATCCCCTGTAAATGTCATCAAAATCGGATGAATACTGAGATGATTGAGCTTCATGGATTAGCGGACACACAGACTGACAGGAAACGCAAGTTGTTCAGAATGGTCCAAAACGTGAAATGGGAGAGAAAATTTTGATTTAAGAGAAAAAAATTTTCATCTGAATGCGAAAACCTATAGTAGATTTGGGAGCAGAAAAAAACATTCCCATAATGTGAGATTAAGCGGGGCCATACTAAAGCCGGTCTTGTAACGAATTTATTTCTATTTATTTATTTATTTTTATTCTGTTGTACAATTTCAAAATTACATTATCTTCATATTTAAATTTAAACTTAACATAACTAATATGGACATGTTCTGGTCATAGATAAGTATTAACTTTAACAATCTATTGCTGAGAAAGAGGCCAAGGGCCCGTGATACTCAGCAAGAATTGCCGTCTGCTGACCCATTTAAATCAACAACAAAATAAAAAGAATATAACAACAAAATACAACAAGTAACAAAAAAATAAGAATTGATTGAAATAACGATTGAACGAATGGTTGAAATAAGCTGAAAAGGTCAATCAGCATGGCAGGGGAATCTGGCCTCAAAATGGATGATCCCTTCATATTTGAAGGTTATGGGAAAGTGAAATGCGGAAGTGAAAGGGGAGCGGGAAAAAAGTGGGATTGCGCCTGGAGAATAGCGAGAATAGAGGGGGGGGGGGTCCTCCCTAATTCCTAAAAAAAGAAAGAAAGTTTGGAGCTGTAATCCCAAGTTCAAAGGCGGCGAAGGGGGAGCTGCTTGCAACAACTTGGTAACTCAGTTCACTTGCAAACGAAATACAAGGTAAGGCCATTTCTCGAGCTTTTTTTAAACGCTTCTCTTTCAAGGGCCCTTTTTTCTTTTAATTTCCCTCCCTTTACGAAAGATCACAGAAGGTTGAACTGGATGTTTTTCAAGCGATCGAGGTTGCAAAAGAAGAAAAGAAATGAGACGGCTAGACGAAAAAAATCTGTATTGTAAGAAGGAGAAAGGAACAGCAGGCCACAATCAAGTATAAAATTCCTACTCAAGGACCCTTTGGAGGAGTCATCGTCATTAGTGGGTCGAGTTCGGATCTCTCAATGTTCGTCATTATTTGACAAATAGAGAACTTAACATTAGCGATATATGTATGTAGGATTGTAGGCCGAAATAACGTAGAAGCCAACAGATGCAGAAAGACATAACATGGTTTCCGAACGAAAAGCATAGAATACCATTGAAAGAAAATCAATACTTAACTCGCCAATGGCCACAAGCGGCACGTTGCATCAGAGAGATCAACGATTGAAGCCAGAGCTGAAGCAGAGCGGTGACTTTCAATGAGAATCGCTGTTTTCTTCAGAGCAGTGTGCAACAACACCATGGATTAATTATTGTGCAGACTAATTTTAGCAAATTTTCGTAGAAAATAAAGCTTTTGCAATGGCTCACCAAAAAAGCGGAAATTTTCTCAATTGGAATCTGTTTTGAGGCATTCTATAGAATATAACGCTTTTCCATGTGTATACCATACTGTGTGTGCTTTATTGCTTGATGAAACTATAAATACGGAAGGGACAGTGCATTGCCAGAGCAGGACATGTGTCTACCTGTTATTATGCAGTGAGTGTGAGGCTTTTTATGCCGGTAAGGTGACTCAGCTGAACCTCAGAATGAACCTGTTTAGTTCCACAGCTGATACGGAGGAGTTAACCAACCGGTGGTGAGTCGCCGCGCGGCATTTCACGACCTGCAGTTCAACGACAGTTTTAGAGTGCAGGTGCTTAACGAACTCAAAGAAGATTGGGATTTAAAATTGTTAATGTCAGAACAGGCTCAATTTAGGGTATTGGAAGCCTCGGTCCCACCATGTTTGAACATCAACATCAACCCCCTCCCTCCCCTTCCCTTCCCAACCCACCGCACTTTTTTTTCTACAGTCTCGATCCCAACCTTTTCCCACTATCCCCAATGGTGCTGCTTCCTTCTGGAGGTTCAGCATGTTGATGTCCACCGATCAACCAGACCGGAGCCCATCAAAAAAAGTTGTCAACAAAACCTACCAGTGGACGCACTATTACAACCATCAGTACGCAAAACGTCGGCAAAAAAGTCCTGTGTGTTTATGTAAATTATTTTCTTTATTTTATTTGATTTCATACACACACACATATATATAGCTGGTTATTTTAGAAAGAAATTTCACAAATAGAGAGATAAAGAAGAATCTGATACTTCGATGAAATCTTGTTCACAGATTTATTTTGCGAGTCTCTGGTAGCACCTCGAATAATTGTATCCAGGAGTGGTATTGCAGTCTTGATGATGTGATACTTAGGGCCACTTTCACCAACAACTTATAAATCCGAGATTGGCCAAACTCGATTAAATATAATCTCGAGGATCAAACCTTGGCGTCTTTCACCAACCCAAAATTCGTTTAAACCAAGATTGGAATAATCGAGTTTCCCTAACGGAGATTCCGGAAACTGTCCAATGAAAAATTGGACAATTTGAAACGACAGTTAGAAAACCCGCCATGTGTCCGGCATATCAAGACAATAAAGCAGTGAATCACAACCACTACCCGTTTTTACCCGCGCCGTTTTTATCTAGTTACCTAGTTACTATCTACTCGCAACTTTTCGTTGACTTCCAACAAAGAAAGTGTGACACATCATTTGACGGAAGCAGGACGGTTGATCACCTTATTTAAATGTACATAAGTTATTTTATGTGGTATAGGTAGGTATTTACATACTGTACAAGGGATAGCAATTCAACATCGTATTATAACGTGCAATCATCATCGATTATACTTTATTTTCCTACCATCCTACATCAATTTCGTATTATAATTCATCGATTTGATGGTATAAAAGCCTTTTTCCAACTTATACCTGTTCGAAGGGAACTCCAGGTGAGTGTCGATAAGCTCGAGGACTTTCAAAACTGTCGGTTTTGGGAGCCGGAATCTCCGCCGAAATTCGACGTCGTCCAACCCGCCGTCGGATCGTCCTTGGGCGTCTTTGCAGGACATCGTTCTCATCCGAGGAATCAAATTAATCCGAGCGATAAATCGCGTGAATTCATCATCAAAAACTTGAAAACTTGAATAACAATAAACTGTGAACCAAACTGTAGAGGTATGAGGAATCAGCTGTTGGTGCGCGGCCATTTTGCTCGATATCATTTTTATCACTAATCTGAGATTGGCAAGAGTTAACTGGCCGAGATTGGGAGATTAACCTCAAGCCACCTCGTTAGGAGTTTAAACTCGTAAAGTGGTTTGGTGAAAGACGATTAGCTGGAATCTCGATTATTTGTTAATCTTTTCTAACTTAAACTCGTTTATGTTGTTGGTGAAAGTGGCCCTTAATCGTTCAAACTGAGGCCTGGTTGTCGTTTAACTCCAAGGATCGATGGATGGGCTCTTTCCGATTGCTCAAGCAATCGGTCACAGGCGGTTTCCGGTAATATATATAAATATATGTATATATATATATATATATATATATATATATATATATATATATATATAAATTATGTGATCCTCTAACATAGGGAGGAAAAATAATAAAACTAATGCCTTCAGCAGTTCTCCCCTCCTAGTGGAAGCACCTCGCTTCGGACCTCCCGAAGCTCGGGGCAGTCGCTGTTGGGCAATCTCTCGTGCGGTACGTTCCCTCTCTGTACGTAGTCGTGTGTGTTTCTTTTCATATTTTAATAAATTGTATTCGGGAATTAAACGATTGTTTTTTAAAAACCGATTCCCGATTAAAGGACATTTAAGTGGCGCAGTCTCGTGGACAAATCAATTAACTTTGGGCAAATCAATCAATCAAAATCGATTGCATTCTGACCCAAAGGGAACCTGCTGTTCACCAAGAAGAAAATCCATCATCTCTACTCACTCTGTGACTTCAAGAGAACATCACACGCTCCACAAGAGGAAACTACGCGAATTCGCCAAAAACAGGACGCCCGAGCAAAGACACTTGGCTCGTTAAATAAATAGAAGTGGATTTCCGCCTGTGAAGACGGAAGAACGCCGTGCTCCTTCGCTATCTTTTTCTCAGAAGCCGCTGGCCGCAACAAGACACCGAGGTACCTACTCTGTCGACCTTCACCTAAAGCCGAGATAAGAAAACTCAGATGTTTACTCTCGTCGTGTTGTAAGTACCAACCCAGCTTCATCTTTTAATTCTCCAGGAGTAGCGAGATCACCGGCAAATTTTGAAGGAAGATTCAAACTTCTAATTCAACTTCATTTGATTTTTTATAATTGTTAAACCTCCCCATTTCATACCACCCGTTACCTGGTGGGAAGGAACAATTCAATTTTATTCTAATAATCGTTAAACCTCCCCATTTCATACCACCCGTTACCTGGTGGGAAGGAACGATCAAGTTTTATTGCAACCGCGTTTCAAGCCACCCGTCATCTGGCGCGGTATTGCAGAAAAAGAAAAACTAACCAATTTTTATTGTCTTTTTCAAAGACACTTTATTTTATTTGTATTTAATTATTGAAATTGCGTTTCAAGCCACCCGTCATCTGACGTTAATTTCATAATTAACCAATTTTTATTGTCTTAATTTAAAGACACTTTATTTTATTTGTATTTAATTATTGAAATTGCGTTTCAAGCCACCCGTCATCTGACGTTAATTTCATAATTAATCAATTTTATTGTCTTAATTTAAGATACTTGATTTCATTTTTATAATTGAATATTATAAACTTGTGTTTTTGTACATTTACACACTGACACAAACGAACACTTGGAGTAGACACTGAACAGTACATACTTTCCTGTCAAAATTCCAAAAAACTACAGAAAATATTTCTTAAGGAAGGTTCGCTCACCTTTCGAAAGACTACCTGTAATAGAGGAAGATTCTGATATGTCTGAGGGACAGTCACAACCTGGGGCGGCAAACCCGATCCCGAGCAACCCTTTTAATGATCCCAACTTTGTAGATTATTTTATTTCTCAAAGAATTCAGGAGTCCCTCAGAAACTTAAATGTCAATCAAAATACTAGGGACCAAGTCCCCGAATTTAAAAAGAAACATGCGGACATGATCCCGACCTTTGAGGGAAACCCAGGAAAGCTCCGGAAATTTTTGGATACGTGTGAATCTATAGTTAATAGGTTCATAGATGATGAAGATCCCACAAATTATCAAAATGAGGAGGTCCTTAAGACCATTATGTCCAAAATACAGGGACCAGCCTCGGATATGCTAGATAATTACTCACTTACGGACTTTCCTAGTATTAAAACTGCATTGCTAGAGACGTACTCCGACAAACGGGACATATTTACTTTATGTCACGAACTAACTGGACTGAGACATAGGGAGAGCGAAGATCCTTTTCAGTTTCATAATAAAATTAAAGCAAAACTAAATTTGGCTATTGCTTGGATTAAAAACCATGAAACTGAAACGAAACAAGAGATATTGATCGAGCACTACCAAGATATTAGTCTACGGACGTTACTCTTGCACCTACGGGAACCGCTCGGAAGTCAACTTCGGAGTAGGAAACCGAAAACGATGGGCGAAGCCCTTTCGATACTAACGAACGATTATCAAATCATGCAGTATCAAAAGGGTAGACTCGATCGGAACCCCCAACACAAACCGGCGATAAAACCGGAAAATAAAAATACGACTCCGGCAACCAAACCGTCATATTATGGCCAAGGATTTAAGCCCAAAACATTCCCAAATAAAACCCAAAATCAAGTGCCATCTAAGCCCTTTATCCCCAATAAAAATAACACTTCACAAATCACAAGGCCCCCACAGACTCAAGTTCCAAGTCAAGGAACGTCCAATTTTGCAAAGTCGACTCCAATGTCTTGGCAAACAACTCGACCGAATTTAGATTTGAACAATGTGGAAATTCCCGAGGAAGAAAGTATGGGAAGTTCTGACCCCGAATACAACGCGGAAAATCCGGCCGATAAGGACTCTTTTTTAGAGGAGGAGTCCGAATCGCTACATTCTCCCTAATACATTTGAAACCAAAAGCTGGACAAAAACTGCCATACATAGTATTTCCGAAGCATAAAATTAGAATCCTGTTGGACTCCGGAAGCACTTCAAGTTTTGTGCATCCAGAGGTCATTAAAAAATTTTTCCCCGACAAAATCATAACAGAGAAATTTCAAGTTAGGTCAATCCACGGATTGTCATATGGGAGCAATAGTGCAAGGATCCCATGTGGCGAAATGTTCAAAATTAAAAACCTAAATCTCCTTTTTAGAATTCACAAATTCCATAGCCGATTCGGATTGCTATTAGGTACAGATAACCTTGAGTTACTTGGCGCTCATATTGATTATGAGAACAAGTTACTGATAATAAAAAATTTCAAAATCCCTTTTAAATATCACTACGTTGATCAAGAAATAAATAAAAAACCGATCTATGAACAAAAAATACCACCTAGGGCAATTTCGCAGATTAAAATTCCCGTACGTTGTGATTCAACAAAAAAGGAAGGAGTAATTCCATATCTGAAACAAAATTCACTAGAAATTCCTGAATGCCTGGTCAAAATTCAAGATAAGGAATGTTACGTAGGAATTTTAAATAATAGTGATTCTGAATGTAATTTCAAACTGTTTGAACCCATCCAAGTTGAAGAAATCCCCATTTTAGACAAAGTGAAAAGTCCAAATGTGAATTATTATGATACGCAAAATTATGTATTTGACCCCACTAATATTCGAACGGATCATATGAACAAAGAAGAAAAGAGACAAATTTTGAACTTAGTATATCAGTACAAAGATTTGTTTCATTGTGAAGGAAACACCTTAACGTGTACTAATAAAGTCCAACATGTAATCCGTACCATTGACGAGATCCCCGTGTATACCCGCAATTACCGATATCCCGAGGTATATAAAAAGGAAATTGATAACCAAATACAAGATATGCTCAAACAGGGAATTATTCAACCCAGCTCTTCACCTTGGAATAGTCCACTCTGGCTCGTACCCAAAAAATTAGATGCATCCGGCAAACAAAAGTATCGACTGGTTATTGATTACCGCGGACTTAACAACAAGACAATAGACGATAAATACCCACTTCCAGTCATAAATGATTTGCTCGACAAACTTGGTAGGTGTATGTACTTCACTTGCCTTGACCTCAAAAGCGGTTTTCATCAAATTCCAATGCATCCGGATAGTATTGCCAAAACTGCTTTCTCTTCGGAAAATGGTCATTGGGAATTTAGTAGAATGCCGATGGGTTTAAAAAACGGACCTCCTAGTTTCCAACGGTTGCTCGACAATGTATTACGCGGTTTGCAGAATGAAATTTGCACTGTTTTTATTGACGATGTTATCATCTATAGTACAAGTCTCGAAGAACATATAAATAGTCTCAGAAAAGTTTTTGACAGACTCCGTGAAGCTAATTTGAAAATACAATTGGATAAAACGGAGTTCCTCAAAAGAGAATGTGTCTATTTAGGACATCTTATCACCCCTGAAGGAGTTAAGCCAAACCCCCTCAAAACCGAAGCTATATCCAAATATCCGATTCCCACAACTCCAAAACAAATTAAGGGTTTTCTCGGACTACTGGGTTATTATAGAAAATTTATTAAAAACTTTGCCCAAATAACCAAACCATTAACCCAATGTTTGAAGAAGGGAGCGACGATCGATCCTCAAAACCCCGAGTATAAAGAGTGTTTTGAGAAATGTAAAACTCTGCTCATAAATGATCCGATTTTACAATATCCCGACTTCTCGAAGCCCTTTAACCTTACAACTGATGCTTCGAACGTTGCGTTAGGCGCGGTTTTAAGCCAGTGCACTAACGGTGCTGACTTACCAATAGCGTACGCTAGTCGGACTCTGAATGACCATGAACGCAACCTCTCTACCATCGAGAAGGAATGCCTTGCATGCGTCTGGGCTACACAATACTTCAGACCATACCTTTTTGGCCGAAAATTCAAAATTTTTACTGACCATAAGCCTCTTCAGTGGTTATTTTCACTGAAGGAACCCAATTCTAAATTGTTCAGATGGAGGCTTAAATTAGAGCAATATGATTATGAGATCCACTACAAAAAAGGATCCACTAATCAAAATGCCGATGCCCTTTCCCGAGTGGAAATTAACATCAACGAAAATTCACCTGATGTTGAGCAAATTGTTCAAGATGCTCTCACCGGGGATAGTCCTCCAACTCCACTCATGAATGAAGTACTGGGAGAACTAAATGATGCTGTAAATAATTCATCGGAATCAATGGTCGTCAATGTGGACGAGAACGCCAGTGATTCTGGGTCTTTAGCTCCCACTGTTCATTCTAATTACGAGGGAAACACAATACTGAATATTCCTATAACCGAAAAACCTGTTAATTATGGAACTAACCAAATCATCATTGTAGTAGCCGACAGGGAAGAAACCAGAAACCCTAGGATTGAAAATATTTTTGAGAGAATCACTAGAATAACAGTAACGCTTAGGAAAAATAACCTTGAATCAGATATAATTCATTTTGTGAAAACGTACATAGTTCCGAAGAGAAAATATTCCTTATTTTTTGTCAATGATATCTATGAAGAATTCAGCCGAATAATGATAAGAAATTTCAAACATTCTGAGATAAATTTCGTCAAGTGTTCCGCTAGGCTAGAAGATGTCACAGATCCAGAAACAGCTAGGGAATATATCCAACAACAACATATAGGGAAAACCAATCATCGAGGCATTACTGAGACCTTAGAGAAACTCAAGAGGAAATATTTTTGGCCGAATATGAAAACCACAATCCAAAATTATATTAATAAATGCGAAATATGTCTTGCCTGCAAATATGACAGACATCCTATTAAACCAAAATTAAACGTTACCCCCACACCTTCTAGACCATTCGAAATCCTACATATCGACAAACTGTCTCTGGAGAAATCCAAGTTTTTAACAATCATCGATTCATTTTCAAAGTATGCCCAAGCCTATATTCTAAAATCATCTAATAGTATTGACACAGTCGGAGCCCTTCTAAAATTCTTTTCCCACCATGGGATACCAAAAATGATCGTGGCCGATAATGGCGCAGAATTCGGTAGCTCATTGGTCAAGGAGTTACTAGAGACCCACAAAATTCAAGTTCATTACATTTGTTCTCAAAACCCAAATTCGAATGGATTAATAGAAAGATTTCACTCGACTCTAATTGAACACGTTAGAATACTGTCAAATAGAGACGAATTCAAAAATGAAAGCATAAAAAATAAAGTTAACTATGCACTAATAGCTTATAATAGTAGTATCCACTCTGTTACAAAACTAACGCCATTCGAAGTAATAAATGGTCATGTAGAGAACGACCCTTTACTAGAAGCCGACTTAGAGAAAAACTTAATGACGAACTTTATAGACAAACATCGAGACAAAGTAAAACTAATTTATGACATAATCAAAGAAAGATCTCAAGCCCAAAAGGAACGTATTGCTGAAAGAAGGAATCAGGATAGAGAGGAAGTTCCAGAATTACCCACAGAAATATTTGTAAGAACTAGACAAATTCAAGATAAAACTAAACAAAAATATCATAAGGAAACCTTGCAATCAACCAATCCCGAATTAAAAACCGCTCAAATAGTTCCTCGACACCATAACACACAAGGAAAAATTCATACGTCTAATATAAAAAGACCACGCAAACAAACTACGAGTGACTTACCCACTGACACTTCACCTCGTGAACCTGTTCCAGGACCCTCCTCTTCTCAATCGGAAGCTCCGAGGTGAGAAATACGAGTATAACAACTAATCAAGGGATACTGCCTATTCTATTAGGACCAGCCCGACTTATAAACTCCCAACATACTCTGGTTCACCATTATAAAATTGACAGCTTAATAGATGAATTTTACGAACTAACCTCACAGTACGAAAATCTGTTGAATAAGATCAAAGTAAATCAATTCCAGGTCAGACAGACAGACGAATATTGTAAATTATTAAATTATACTATTAGTATTATTAAGGAAAAAATTACCCACATTAATGTTAATCAAGGTAGAAAAAAAAGGGGATTAGTAAATGGGTTAGGTAATATAATTAAATTTATAACTGGCAATCTAGACGCCTCTGACGGTAAACGTTATGAAAAGCTGTTTACTCAAATTAAGAATAATGAAATAACTGTTCAGGATCAATTGGATTCTCAATTCTCACTCATTGCAGATCTGATGTCCGATTTTAATTCGACCATTCAAGACATTCGTTTCAATAATGAGCAAATAAAAAACAAACTGTTAGAAATTGATAATTTCATGAAAATTAGTTCTAATCAGGCTCTCGCTGATTCCATAAAGGAAATACTCAACCTTCAACAACTAGTATTTAATGTGATACAGACAATATTCCAAGATATTGAGAATTCAATAACATTTTGCAAATTGAGAACATTACATCCTAGTATAATTGGAACGCATCAGCTGTTTGTAGAACTCCAAAAATTGTCAAATACTTACGGTTCCAAATTACCTTTAGAAATAAAGTACGAAAATATTCTAGAAATAGAATCCACTATTCAAGTTACTTGTGCAATCAAGGACGATGAAATAATGTATTTTCTCAATCTACCGTTGTCCGATGGGTTACAATACCACTTGTACTTTTTACGACCAATACCCACACTTAGGCAAAATCAGTATGTTTCTATATTTCCTAAGATAAATTATCTTCTCAAGTCTAAGTCAAATAATACAACAATACCCCTGTCAGATAATTGTCAAAGGGGTAGTATCATTCATTGTAGTAAAAAATTAATATCAAACCAGAATGTTAAATGTGAAGAAGAAATACTTAGTTCCAGTACTGCAGAACATTGTGAATACGTAACAGTAAACATTGAGGATAATTGGATTGAATCAATTCCAGAATCAAATCAGCATCTAGCAGTCTTCCCCTTTGGAGACAAAATAGAAATAAATAATAGGCATGGTTCGGAAATAGTGGAATTAAAAGGTGTATTTTTAATTTCGGAAGGTAACAGTAGGATGTATTACAAGGGACAACCCCTTCATTCAGAAAGTGAATCATTAGGCCAACCTAAATTATTAACCGACTTAAATTTTGAAATTAAAGACTCACAAATGTCAAATACAACGCTTACTCTAAAAGAACTCAGTTTCAAAAATGTCAAACTAAACAGAGTAACACGTCTAGAGCCATTAAATATAATTGAATATTTTGTTCCAAGCTTTTGGACTATAATTTTGTATCTTCTTATTATCATGTTTATTACTTATACCATAATTGCGTATTGTAAACAGAAGAGTAAGCTAACCGCAACGAGAACATGAAGGCCTTGCTATTTATTCAAGTCTTTTCTTGTGAAAATTTAGTTTATTTTTAATTTTCTAAATTTTCAGCTTAAGGAGGGAGGAATTATGTGATCCTCTAACATAGGGAGGAAAAATAATAAAACTAATGCCTTCAGCAGTTCTCCCCTCCTAGTGGAAGCACCTCGCTTCGGACCTCCCGAAGCTCGGGGCAGTCGCTGTTGGGCAATCTCTCGTGCGGTACGTTCCCTCTCTGTACGTAGTCGTGTGTGTTTCTTTTCATATTTTAATAAATTGTATTCGGGAATTAAACGATTGTTTTTTAAAAACCGATTCCCGATTAAAGGACATTTAAGTTATATATATATATATATATATATATATATATATATATATATATATATATATATAAAAGGATGAGGTTATAGGAATGAGTACGTTCGCCTGTACAATTTGAGCACTTTAAATTCGACCTTCAACTAACAATCAATTCTAAGTGAAATAAGGCCACTGAGTTCCAAGATAACCCTGTTATCTCCGTTTGGTGCAACAGAGCCCTAAAGAAACACTTCGATTTATCCCACATCAGCCGATCAGAATGAGAAACAGAAAGAGGTCCAGCTCTCCAAGCTGAAGTGGGGTAGGCTCAACCCGGCTTTCGAAAGTCCGAGAGGCTCGTCCTCGAGGGTAGACAGTTTATTTTTTTGGCTTCACCACCATTCAGTTCAATAAAATAAAATATAAACAGAACGCCAGGGACAGTGAATTGAGTGGCGATGGGACGGAGTTACCGACTTCACATTTTATCGAACCCCCCACCTCCACCACTCACACTCGACAACCCCCACCCCACCCCTACCACCAACGCTCGTCCCTCGTTGCTTTACTGCCTTCAAACCTCTCGCCGCATTTAAATGCCTCTCCTGATTTGAGAGTCAATTGAGGGAGCTCTATGTTGATTTCATGTCCTAAACCTAAAACTCTTTAGCGTATATTTACATCTCATGTTGATTTATAATTAAAACAACAATATTCAGTTGTGTAACTGCATTTGATTGCACGCTTTGTCGTGTTTTCCCGAGTGAGAATTCATTATTGGAATGCCTCAAACTTTTGTATTGGATTACCAGCTGAATTGGACAGAAAAAATATCAGCACTTGAATAATTTTTCCTACATCAATTGTTAATTATGAATAATGTGCATAAAAAGTTGAATCATATGAAATTAAATGAGTATAGAAAATCAGAGGGTCGACCAGCCACAGTATACAAATGTATTTTAGGATGGATTTAGTTAATTATAATATGTAGTATGGGAAACAGACCGTTCTCAACACAGCCAGTTACACTCCCAACGGCCATAGAAAAATGATGAATTTGACCTGATCATTTTTAGGACGTCTCTCTGGAGCTATGTATTATAAGTAAGGCTTCGTAAATAGGAGGGACACCTATTAGAATTGATCCAAGCGTGTGTGAGACAATCCAAAATTGGAAAAAAAAAATCCATTTCAGACTATTCTAAGACCGAATCTGTGAAAAAACCATAGGTTTATATTTGTTGTGTGTGTGTGTGTGTGTGTGTGTGTGAGTGCGTATGCGTATGCACGTTTGTATCCTTCCAGACGATAACACGCTTGTCCCCGCTGCCCAGGCCACAATCATCAACCGATTTTCAAGATTCGTTCTTTGTTCGATCCCAATTTTAGTCTAGCTATGCAACAAACGTCGGAAATTTTGAATTTGCCGACATTTGAATTACCCGAGAGGGGGTAATGACAGAACCTTTACAAAGTACAAACATACAAAACTCCCCAAATCTTTACGTACAACCGCTCCGTTTCGAGGGAATCGTAACTCCGTTAATTTTCATCCCAAGGAAATCGTTCACCACTCGTTAGAAAGCTTCCAATTTACCTCAAAACATCACGCTGTTAAATTTCTCTTTCTCTAACACTATACTCTACAAAACACGTAATCAATTTGGCATCTACATATGTTTCGAATTATAGCGAGAAGACGTCAACGGTATTAAGAGGCGCATTCCTCTTCCTCAGGCTATTACTAGGTACTCGAAGGCAACATGAAGCAGATACTTACGAATTAAGTTATTTATGACATGGTTACCGCGATCCATCCTGATCAGCTAAGAGAGATGAAGTCTCTCCTTTTTACCCTAGGAATGTGAGATTCGAAAGGGACATTGAGAGACGAATGAAATGACACACTCCAAACTGTTCAGCCTAATGAGCTAAATACTCTCTTGTTCACCCTTCGAATTTGAAATTTCATATGAAGCTTCTCTGGGACATCAAGAGACGATTAAAATGATGGGCTCTTTCCTGTCAGCTGAGTGAGACACTTCCTCTCTGCTCTACTCCCTCCTTTCTACCCTAGATTTTCGAATTCGGTACAAGATGACAATAATGAAATGACAGCTCCACCGTTATATCAGCCTGATTGTAAGTTTTGGAAGGTTTAGTTACGTCCTTCTAATTTCATTGAAAATGGGTAAGTCAGCAGGTAGTATGAGATCCCATCACTACCTAATGGATCTTTCATCATTTTATACTCCATTTCTCCCACAGGTAATCAGAAAAATAAGATATTAAGGAAAGACATATCCATGATCTATTGTATTTCCCATTAAGGCAGAAATTATGCATCCATATATTTACGCCCAATGTAACCATGCAGCACACACTTGCGTCCTACGGCAGGCATGTAAATAAACATTTCTCTTCATTATTTACATTTGTTGATATAATCGGAGTGTGGAAGTGCAAAGTGGTCAAAGTGTCTTTTGCCAAATTTTTCAGCAGGCCGATTCAAATGTTTATGCGTGAATAGCATTAAAGGAGCATGACTGAATTAAAGAAAAACACTTCTCTCTGATAACCTATGATTAGATGAAAACGTAGACCAACTTTATAGTGTAATGTGTTTTGCACTGCAACAGCCAGACATTCAAAATTTTAGAAAGCAGAAACTATGTAAGACCCCCACACGTGTTACCTACTTCAAAAGGGTGTATGTGCCATGGGCCGATTTGCTGTAGGAACTATACAACGGTTCCGATGGCACTTGTACCTGCTTCATATCATTGACCTTGACACATGGTAAAATGCAAAAACACGAGTTTCCTATTTTTTTGGCACTTAGATCCATTTGCACTTCCACGCTTCAATTGTTGCTCAGCTGTACTTATCTGGCTCGTGTTATTAAATTAATTAATTAATACATGGTGCTGTTGTACATTGATAAATGTTTTTCTTCAGTTCGACTACTTCTGAGGTTATATCAAGTTTAGGGCGTTGTGAATACAAATTACTATCCTGTGATCATTTCTGTTACTTGAGGGACTCTGTCAGTCGGAACGGAGAGATGGATTAAACACCCTCGGGTGAGCATAGAAATATATACCTTCCGGAGACAGGAATCTGTGCCATCTAGGATGAAACAAAAGAACAAAGAATCTCATGAGACGAGGGTCTTTGAGGGCGAGATCGGCGCGCCATCACCCGATGCGGTTGGCAAAGGAAGTTTTCCTTGTCCCCTCAGGGTTTATTTGAAGCACCGACGCCACACGCGCACGCACAGTGTGAACACACGTTCCTCACCACCCAACCTCTTACACCACTCAGGCCACTATTCACTGCTCTTGACGTCCCAAAGTCAACTCGACCTTCGAATAGCGGCCATACACGAGCAGATATCAGCGACAGATTTGGCGACTTTTATCGATATCTGAGTGAAAGATTCGATAGTTAGTGAGCAACTGCTGGAATGACACTTTGTCTGAAAAGCATTAGAAATCCAGTAGTCGTTTTGTGTGTTTCAAAACGGATTCCCATGAAGAACTTGTTGGAAATTTCGATGTTTGGAATGTTGGAATATTAGATTGGATTATTTTTTATAATTATTATTATGATTATATTTTAATAGACGATTATTACGATTTTTGTTGCAATAATCGAGAAGATTGTTATTGTCGGTATTATGAGTACTCCTCTGCGCAACCCATGACTTAACTCAACTTGCTAGTTGCTTTCGTTGTGA
Source organism: Adelphocoris suturalis (assembly GCA_030762985.1). NCBI lineage: Eukaryota > Metazoa > Arthropoda > Insecta > Hemiptera > Miridae > Adelphocoris > Adelphocoris suturalis. Next base: position 1,051,327 of record CM061051.1, on the reverse strand, counting down.
CATCATTTTATGGGTAAGTATGTACATAACTCCCTTAAAAGCTGCTAATCTGTGTTTTTCGTTATGCAAGTGCTCCTACCCCATGACGACAAGTTAATACGACTGAGTTTCAGATCTGCCAGACCTGGGAAAACTTTTGGTGCACGACGGATAACTCAAATCTGCCAGATGAACCTCTGTGACAGACTTGTACTGCCATATTCGATCTCACTAACGAGCGGCTGAGATATAGTGACAGATAACTTTTTTTACGTTAAGGGGCAACGACAGATCTCATCTATCTTTCCAGATCTGGCGGATGATCTGACAGATGGGATCGGACCATCAGATCTGTCGCAGGTATCTGCTCGTGTATAAACTGGCTCGGTCTACCTATCCTTCATCAGGGCGCATCGACAGTAATCTTCCCGTACGTTATGGGAAAAAAACTCGATTATCTACAGATTGCAGATACTCAGAAGCTTGGGGGTGGGTTGTATTCTCTAGTTACAATTTATGACACGAAATGGAAGCGTAGTCACCTCTCAGATCAGCAGCCCGCGCATCCCAGCCATAATCATTTGGTATCACAATCCCAGTTATAATTATGTGTCTGTATATGTCATTTTAGTCCCCTTGAAAGAGTAGATTTAACTGTCGTTACCAGAGGATTGACATAGATGATAGTTTAGAATATACAAAAAAATAGATGCCCTCCATAGAATGTAGAAGTTTCTTATTAGTGTTTTATCATATTAGAAACCTTTTTAAACGATACAAACTTTGATTACGGTATATTGATTATGTTCAGTCGGTACAACATATGGTTGGGGTGGGGGTACATATCCTACTTATATGGAAAGAATAAATCAACATCAAAAGTCCATTATAAAAATTTTGCAAAAGGAGCCATATTGTTATCCTAAGTTTTTAAATTTAAGTGTTCACCCCTCGACCGCAATTTATCAAGTCCCTGCTGCTCATTGTAGTACTCTTGAAAGAGTTGATCACTATTGTTACCAGAGGCCTATTATAGATGATAGCTTGAAATTGATTTAGTTTGAATTTGATTTGAAAATGAGGATAGCCGCCGCGGAAACCGCAATTTCGGATAGCGCGGGTGCCATCTGTTTGCTTCGAATCCTCACGAGCAACTGATCGTCACAAATGCTCAAGCAGTGTGAACAGAGTGCTCGTTTGTGTTCGTGCTCGTTGAAAACTGTCGAGCAACGATCACGAATGATCAATGCTCGATGCTCGGGGATGTTCAGGCAGTGTAAACGGGGCTACTCGGAACGTTCCAAAGAACGCAAAATGAACCGACCGGGTCTAGATCCCCCTCCCATACCCGTCTAGACCGTTAACAAGATATGAAGGTAAGCAATTAACTATTATTCATACCCTATTGATGAATATCTATAACCCGATTGCTATCCTCACCAACCCTCACCCCTTGCGGTATCTCCTTACCTCAAATTGAATTGTATTCAATATATTCCGACGTCAGATTAGTTAGAGAATCCTCCCTTTTTACCTTTCTAGGAGCAACATTTAAAGGAATTGGTACCTAATAAATTTTCAAAGTGATTAAATTTTTTATGTTATTTTATAACCTTTAACCTCAATTAATATAAGTATATATTTTAGAGAAATAAAAAATTTAACCTCGACAACCACTAAGATTGTCATAATGTTACGAAATTTCTCCTGTGTAACAAAAAATTCCGTGAAATAATCTCGAAACGTCCAGTCGTCGATGTTACTCGGGAATTTCAGTTTTCTCTTCTTATGAATGCGAAAAACGGAAGTTCATTTCGGTAGATGATGCCAAATTTTCATCCTCTGCAGGACGTTTTAGCGAATTTTCGTGGAATGTGCAGCTATTGCAATGGAGCTAACAATTTTAAAATAGAAAATTCTTGAACAGTTTCTTCATTTAAATTTGTTTTGAGGCATTCTGATTCGAATCCTAGAGTCTAACGGTCTTTCGTATGTACGTAAATGTAAATTTTGTATACATGTTTTGTATAAATATATATATGCTTTATTTGCATTTTAGCGAATTTTCTTAGAAAATAAAGCTATTGCAATGGCTCCAAAAATTTTAAAATAAAAATTTTCAAAAATTTTCTTCATCGAAATCTGTTTTGAGGCATTCTGAAATGATTCCTGGATTTTAACGCTTTTTTATATGTATTTGTCATTCCAGACGATAACTCTCGATGGAATTGAGATAAAAACTTCGTTCTTTCGCCAAAAAATCAAGCATTTCAAAAGAAAGGATGAGTTCGTTGGACAACACTTTTTGAGCACATTAAATTGGTCAAATTTCAAAAATTGTACTAAAAAAATCACAAAAAAGGCTAAACATCGGTGTTTTTATTTTTTTTAGCAGAATATTACTCAAATAAAGTTAACTATGAAGTTGGTAATTTAAAAATCAAAGCTCAAACCAATGCTCAAAAATTGTAATTAAATTTCATTAAAATCTGCTACAAAATTGATAAATAAGTAAACAATTCTAGAAATTCAATATCGTTGTTTAAATAATAGAATGTTATTTAAAACAAATTTTTCAGCAATGAAATTGATAGTTAACAATTTTTTGCAGACAATATGACGAATTTGAGCAATAAAATTAATAGTTAACATTTATTTTGCTGACAGTAAATTTCAACTTGAGCGTTGCTAAGTGATGGGAGGCCGAAAATCATAATGTGAATATCGTAAACATTAGCGTCTAAGACGTCCAGAATAATTAAAATTGATTTAGCGATGCAAAATAGTCAATTTTTACCGAGTTGTGTCACAACAATCACATGTGAACTCTGACATGTCTTGAATAGTGGTGGCAGGAAATCATAAAAAAGATGATAACACAAAACATATGTACAGTGACTAACTCTTGTAACCCAATTGCCATTCATTATAAAACTAAAGGAGCTATGTAAGAAATGGATGTTTTGGTTTACCATTGGAAAATGTAAAACAAATGGTATAAAATTTAATCTCGACAACCACTAAGATTGTCAAAATGTTACGAAATTTCTCCTGTGTAACAAAACATTCCGTGTTATCATATACACAACAAATCAATATACAACAATTTATATACCCAAAATGTACACAACAAATTATTTGAGTTTTATACCTCACCACTTATACTCCACTTAGACAGGACCTAACCTAGCTTTGAAAATTCGCTCATATGGTCATGTTGCATGACTGGAACTTTTTCAAAGTAAATTATGTGGAATTTTAGAACATTTTTGAACACAATAAAATGATCTGTTCTCACTGAATATGTGTTGAAAATCGTCGAATATTTTCTTAATTTAAATTTGTTTTGAGACATTCTGATTCGAATCCTAGAGTCTAACGGTCTTTCGTATGTACGTAAATGTAAATTTTGTATACCTGTTTTGTATAAATATATATATGCTTTATTTGCATTTTTCAAAGTAAATTTTGTGGAATTTTAGATCCTTTTTGAACACAATAAAATGATCTGTTCTCACTGAATATGTGTTGAAAAGTGTAGATATTTGCAGTGCGATTTTATTTCACCCATGCGGGTAAGTAGAGGGAAAGAGAGAGGGATAGAGTGAGAGGCCGTGACAGATTGAGAGGGAGAGGGGAGGAAGAAAGAAAGAAATGAGGGGAGAGAGAGAGAGAGAGAGAGAGAGAGAGAGAGAGCACCTCCTAGTTAGATCAACTATTCTAGTGAACACGATTATTATTTTATTTGTTGCAATAACTTTTAACCTCTGCAATCCACAGACTCATTATTTTACTGTTCGGAGAAGTTCTGCCAGTTTGGGGACGGTAATTTGTGCAGTTACACAGGACTACAAAAAGTGTGAGATGTTACGGAGTTACTCTGCAAAGTGGACCATTTACCGGAGTTGTCGTGTTCAGTGGAAGTTAAGATGGGTGTTTGGCGGGACCCGGAGGAAGTTGTGCCCGCCGAGAGAAGCTCGAGGTAAATAGTCCATTTCCGAACTGGAAATGAGCCAAAACGATAGCCAAGCATCGTCCTTCCAAGCTATCAAATTTATTAATTCCTTCAGTCCCCCCCCCCCTCCCCTTTTCGGGTTGGAGTTTAACCCTCCATCGAGGGAGAACCATTTTAAAGCCCCCCCCCCCTCTCATCCTTTCCATATCCGCGCCAATAAATTCATGCGCACGATCTTTCGTCGATATGTTAGTTGATCATTTGATTGAATGACAGGCCCTCAGGTCAGTGAGTTTCCTATCTGTCATTGGTGATTACCAGCTCCATCCCCCTTGATGGACATTGTCAGTTCGTTGTCTGCTTCGTCACTGGAGCATTTCTGTCAATGAGAACTATTCGCGCGGTACTAGTCGTTGGTAAATAAAAATTAAGCCCCTCAAGGAAATTCTAACCCTTATAACAAGACGGATGAATTCAGTAACAAACAATAACTGTTATTTTTAACAGCTGTTATTATAACAGTTGTTATTTGTTACTGATAATGAGGTAACCGTCGAAATCGATACAACATTGTAACTCTTTATTTTTCGTAGAAATAGACAACGTCATTCAATAACTTCCGTTTTGAATTGGGTTTCCACAACTTCGTCGCGGGATATTTAGTTCGTAAATATACATTAGTTGGACAAACAGATCAGAATTACGTTCAAAACGTGTTAACCCGTTCAACGCGCCGCCTGAGACTGCCTCGGAAAAATGCGTTTTTTTCCAGGCGCCCCCCGAGACACTCTCGGGCTTCTGCGACGTTTTGGTGAACTAATATGACTTGAATATGTGTGAATGAGTTATTAACCTCAATGACTTCACTTCACACAGTCAGAGCATAATACCAACGAACCAACCAACCAGAATGATAAGATGATATCAATGATAAAATGTTCTGTTATTCTGTTTTTTACGTTTCCACTCGTCCGTGTATCTTTCCACGTTCGGTTTGTCCGCAATTCGTTTAGTCCGTATAGTTTTAGTGTTATATGCAATGACGAAAAGTAAAAGAATATTCAAGAAGGTCAACCATATCGCGAATTTCTCCAAGAAGTTGCGTAAAGATGATTCTGCGTCCGAAATTTGCCACTTACCATCCAGCTCAAGTCTTTCACCCGGCTCTCATCCTTTGGCTTCCTATAATCCTTCCGTTCCTGGAACTTCTTTCTCTGAAACCCCTCTTTTTCCTAATACTTCATCCGGCGACTCAAGCTGGTTATCTTCCTCCAAGAAGAAATTATGATTAGTAAGTACCAGTATTATGGATATTATTGACTTTCCCTAGCTGTTTGAATTTGAAGAAGCAGGGGCAGCGGTCTATGAGGCGGGCAACTTCTAAGTTAATTAGTGAGACATTTGAATTTTGTAAATATTATATGCAATATATTATCTTGTTCAGGAATAAATCTAGTTTTATTTAAGACAAAAAAAGAAAAAAGGTTGAACAATTTTTGTTGGGGTACCAAGTGCCCTTAACGGGTTCGAATCCCGTAGGACCAACATATTTTTCTTCAAACATACGTAGGTATCGAACTTTGAAATAAACTTTCAAACTTACTTCAGGTCTGTTTGTCCAACTAATCTATATTAAATACACTTTGATCGAAGGTCAAAAGTTTTTAAAAGCGTGAAGTGATGCTTGGCGAGCGTAAAACCGAAGCTCGCGGGCATATAACAGAAAAACTACCTAATTACATATACGTAGGCACCTACAGAGAGGAAATTAATCAAATAAAATAAAACACTTTACAAGTCACTCCGTGCGTAGGAAGAGCTGATATCCAAGAATAATGGTACATCAGAATCCAAGTACATCATCACAGTTATGGGCACACATCAAATGAATGTAGGACATATATTAATCATAAAAATTAAAAAAATGCATATGATGGGAGAATTTGTATCCGGGATTTCCTAGTTACGAGTCCAAGACGCTACTGTGACAGTGGCAAAATCCAGACCTGCTCAGGACTCAAGATCTCTTATAGGAATCAAACAGATGATAAACGTACAGTAACCCGAGTGGTCTCATGCAACTCATAGAGATAATAAACACTATCATCTGTCGTAAAAATCACCCATTTATCCCAAAGTTTCTGAAATATTGGTTTTTTAACTTTCAACCTTTAGATTTTCATTTACATTTTTTAAATTATGTTTCAACCCTTCAGGATTGGTTGAAAATGATCCAGAGATTACCGATTCTGGGTCGATGTGTTTCGTTCAAGGATATTCCCTCAGTCAAAGGGGTTTGACTATTTTGGTCTATATCGCCTATATCTATACCGGCCGTATTGCCTGAAGCGCTTGTCATTAAAATAACCTCTCTTAAAGAAGGTAAAGGCATGAGTTCAAACTCTGTCGAGGTATGAAATATTTTTGGGCTATTACAATTGGCGCAGGACAGTAGGATCCAGACGTTAATTCGTTGTACCTCTCGAACCAGACTGTAAACATATCATTCCCTGACGAAGCATCTTTAACTTCCTCACACAATTGAGTCAAAACACACACTGTGACAACGACCTCGCTCGACTGCTGACTTGTTCCAGGGAGCACCTACTGAGCCAGCAGCCTGCAGTTTCATTTTGGCGTTCTTCCGACGCCGAATCAGCTGAAAACTCCATCAATTGAATAGGCATGATTACTTTGTCATCGGTGGCGTAGTTGGCTGAAGCGCTTGCATCTAAAACAACTTTTCTCTCAAAGAAGGTTATTTCAAGGTTTTCTGATTGTAGGGCATGAGTTCAAACTTTGTTGAGGTATTTTCGGGCTGTTACAGATTTTGTTCTTGAGCCAAATATCTAAGACTTTGGTCTAGCGGTTTCAATGGAAAGCTTCGGACGGCGGATGGACGGAATTTTTCGTATTCGATTTTGGTTGATTATCGTCCAAGATACGATTCGAATTTTGTAAAAGAAATTTAACCCCCCCTCCCCTTTCCAAATTCGTAGGTTTACGTTTCAATATGTGTCTATTTCAAAATCTCATAAAAAAAGAAAATCCGTTTCTCCGAAACTACTGAACTAATGTTTATGAAACTTGGGTCAAACATCAGATATAGGGTCTAGTTGGTCCTAGAAACTCTGCATCAATCCTAGAAAATCGAGATCTCGAAAACATTCAAGGTAAATATATTTTTTCTCGGTTTCAAATATAGATATCACCCCAAAGAATCGAATGAAACCTCACGGATTGCTGACGTTCATTAGTTTGATCTCCATAAGGGCTAAAAATTTGACAGGATAAAATAAGTTCAACATGGGAATGAATCGCAACTGGTGAAACTAGCGAAAATCGCCCGTAAAATCAACAAATTTTGACAAGGGTTAAAAATTATTTTTCTTGGTCGATAAAAAGGGTTAATTATTAAAAAGTCCAGTCATGCAGCATGACCCCATGAGCGAATTTTTGAAGAAATCTTCGACATTTCAGTCGCTATTGATCGTGTAGAGAAATTTTAGTTTATGATTTTGATAGACAAACATGGAATCAAATTATTAAAAATAATTAGGAGGTACTCATACTTTATTATTATTAAACTAATCTTGTAGATTTAAAGAAAAATGTAGGTAAATATTCATAGATTTCGATGGAGGGAGGCCTTGAGATTAACGTTACTGACGGCCGAGCGGAGCGAGGCCTTGGGTCTGCGTGCTAGTACGTACATAAATAGAACTTCTTCATAATTTCATGGCTGATATTTTCTAAGCCACAGTCAGTATCAAAGCTACATCAAGTCCTAAAACAGTTGAGCGTAAAACATTAAAGAGAGCGACCGAGAGAATCGGAGGACGGAATATTTCACAGAGTAAACTCATCAGTTGTGATTACATTTTTTTTTTTTTTTTTTTTTTTTTTAACAAACACCTACTACCTACGTTTTAAACAGCATGGTTCTAGGATTGGTTATACAGGGATACTTCCATAAGAGTAGTTCAATCTGAATTTGGACAATGTTTCACGCAAATATTACCGATTTTTACAACTAGCGAACGGCATTATTCCGATTTTTGACTGATTTTTCAACTTTGAAATTTTTGAAAACTTGATACATATTCTTATAGGAAATTTTACGCTGATTCCGAATATACCACATGTTAGTATGCTGAAAAAATTATTTCGCACAACAAATCGCAAAAAACAGGCTATTTTGAAAATTTTGACTACATTTTTGAAAATTTCAACCCGAAGATGTAATCCGATCATGCTGGCCAACGAACTTGAACTTTCGTTTTGTGTCCTTAACATTTTAAAATTTGTTTGAAGTTTCTAGCACAATTCTACGGACAGTTATCGTCTGGAATGACACATACATATATATACATATATACATACATACATTAAAAAATGCGTTCAACTTCAGAATATGATTCAGAATAGCCTGAAATGGATTTCTGCATACAAATTTTTCAAAAATTCACATTCTACAAATTTTGAGGCGAGAGCAATAGCTTAATTTTCTTCAAAAATTCGCTAAAATAATAGATCAAAACACTGTGAAAAATCAAGAGGTTCGACAGTACAATTAAATGTTCCTCGCAAAAATGTAACCAACAACGATTATATCGCAATAGTCATCCCGAGCAAACGTAACGCGTTTGAAATTTTGGAATCGCGCGTGTGTGTGAATCCGTAATACCGAGTTGTTGCGTCATATTGACGAGATAGTAGTGACGGGATTTTCAGGAGATTCGCGACGTGGGAGGGTGAGTTACTTGGGACAATGACGGCGGGCGGGCGGTTTCTCTACTTTTCTCCACACACTCGACGGCAGATGCCGACATGATCGTTAAATGGACACGATCCCGGCGAGGCGTACGCGTGTCGAGGGGGTCCCTGTCATTGTCTGGGAAATCGTCTCTAAACCCATCAGGTTGGTACCTTGGTAAATTTACACACCCCCTCCCGGTTTTGTTTGACCTCAGTCTATCATGAAATGTCGGCTCCGCCATCTCCACACCTCATTGTCTTTGCCTAAACCTTTGTCAAAGGCTCTGATTTCTATCACCCGCTGTTAAACAAACGACGCTCACCGTTGACAGCCATGAAACTCATTTTATATCCTCCGCACGCCTTTCTTCCCATTTCCCCTTAGCAAATTCCTCCTCACGCCTATTAGTTCACCATATTGAATGATACTAAGGGCATCCCAAAAGTAAGTTTACCCTGTTTTTAAAATCGCCCATGGGAAAGCGGGAAGGCTGAAACTCGGAGGGAAGTTTTGTGCAGATGTGATGGAAGCACTGTAAAAATTGCTAAAAATTTGCAAACCGATTGCATTAGGAAGGTATAATAGGTAGGTCCATTTCGATTACCGTTAATTAGATTTGAAATACCGTTGATTTAATGTATTTGTCTGCTAATTTAATTTGTTAAATTTGCAATTTCAATTTAGGAGCGCTATATAGTGAACATGAAACTTGGCACTCTAGTTAGCCTGATTTCTTGAACGGTAACCAAATTTATAATTATTTACATTTATTTAAATGATGTTCTACGAACTTCTATCACAATAAAGACATTTTCTGGAATCGGAATGATCCCCATGATTTCACCCTTTACAAATTAACTCCATTCATGTTAATTTGACGACCTTATAGGTGACAGTCATAAGTTGTAATATGAGTATGACGAATGAATGTTGTGATGTAGGGTCATTCTAAAATTATGGGCCTTTTTGGGCAGTCAGAAAAACCAAAAATAAAAATTTGATTCCGTACCAAATTAAACCTTTTCCAAACCAAATTAAACTGTTTTCCAAACCAAATGAAACTTTTTTCAAACCAAATTAAAACTTTTTTTTTTAATCACTAAAAACTCTTAAATTACCAGCATGAATATAAACTGACTTAAAATTGTGTTATGGACGTATGTAAACTTGAGAAAAAGGAGAAAAACCCTCGAATGACAAGCTTGTATAATAAGGTAATTTTTTTCGAAAAGTGAATTAAGGGTAACCGGAACAATTTTTGCATTATCTCGGTTCGAGATAGGGAAATCAATGTTAACTATCCCAAAAACGGTACACTTTCCAGATACCCTTAATTCACCGTTAGAAAAAAATTACCTTATGCAAGCTTGTCATTCGAGGGTTTTTTATTATTTTCAAGTCTAAGTACGTCCATAACACATTTCAAGTCAGTTTATATTCATGGTGGTCATTTTGAGAGTTTTTAGTGATAGAAAAAAAGTTTAATTTGGTTTGGAAAAGTAAGTTTGGGGGTAGGGGGGTGTTTTTGAAATTTAGATATGTTTGTGGTGTTTTCATGATGTTATTAATATATTACAGAGCCTGAAGATAGGGTACAGTATTCCCGCAAGAACTTGCAAAAACAAGGAACGAGACTACGTTTTCTGTTGCTACTTCCATATAGTGATGACGTAGGAAATCTTGATGATTAAATCAGAAACCACAAACTATAATAGACATATTTTAATGATGATGAAATGAATTTTGAAAATACAAAATGCATTGAGAGGTGAAAAGGAGGGTAAAAAGGAAGAAGAAAAAAAAAAAAAAAAAAAACTGGTGTAGAGATAGAGAGTGGGACTCATTTTCAACTATTTATGACGAAGGCTTGGAAAACCACTCTCAGAAATTACTTGGCTGAGCAGAGCTCGGAGGGCAGAGGAGCAGAATGTGCATCCAAGGAGTAAAGAAGCGGTTCTATTTAGTTAAATGCGACATTAGGGGCGATAAATGTAGCCGTGGGCAGTCACTAGGAACTGTAAGGTGAGGTAACGTATAGTAAGGATACGGCCCAGGAACAGCATGTGATCCTTCAGGCGTAAACTACATTCACCTTAAAATGGCTATTCCTTAAACACCTCGCTTCCCTTTGGGAGGGCCGGTTTTTAGAAATTCCCTCCATCGATCATCCGACCTCCTGCGTCTAAACCCGTTTTTTATCCCCAGACCGTTTCAACCGGTGAAAAATAGAAAAAGAAAACTTATTTGACTTCAGCGGGCGGAGGGAGTAGAAAAAACAGAGAGAGAGAGGGTTCATGTTTTTATACGTGATTTCCCTACATCTGGAAATACGGAAGGACTAACCGGGGTTTTTGGGAAGGGGCTGCAAGAAAAAGCTTTTCAGGGGAGTGCAATAGCCATTTCTCAAGTCGGCAAAACACGCAGTCTCGACGGGAAACGCGAGGAGGTCAACTGTTGAAAACGATGAATTGAACTGTCTTGGCGGCTAACAAAGGGTGAGAGGGGAGGGGAAAAAACCTGTATAAATTTCGGTAAGTTTCTGCCTGAGGTGGACGGGATAATACTCTTCATTTATATTCGTTGTGTAGCAGCAGACAAGTGGAAACTTCCCGACACTCGGTCGCCACTAAACGGGTTTATATTTACTATACACACACTTAAGTAGGGGAGGGGGTTTAACTTGGGGCGTTTCAAATCAGTCCGAATGGGCGCAATGAAAACTCAAACTGTCGCACCTTATGAGTGAGCTCTAAATAGGTGATTCAGAATAGGTGAAAAAGTTCCGTAATGCAGCATGACCGTATGAGCAAATATTCGTAAATTAAGGAATTTTTTATTTTTGTTGCAATCAAATTCACCTGTTGATTGTTTCTGAAATTTATATATATATAAAATTTAACCACTGAGCACTTTGAGAGCAAAGAAAGGGTTAACTATCAGTTTTATGGCAAAAAACTTATTCTTAATGATAATCTGCTATAGAAAATGACATTTTGGATATCCCAACCGATTTTCTTTTTATTTCACCATTTTTGAGGGGTGGGTATGGTGACCGAACCTTCTTTCAAGCGACTGCCCCCTAGCTACAAATCTCGACCGATTTTCGTGATTCTTATTTTGTTTCATTAGGAATTCGATATAGTTTTGGAATATATGTCAGGAGTTTAAAATATCATCATGGGAGGGAGTGAATGGAGGGGATAATAATGATAAATCACGATGTTTTAACAATTCTCGTTTGATGTTCATGATTCTTTTTTTGTTCAACTATTGATTCGGTCTAGTTTTGGATTGTTCATCAGGAGTTTAAAATTTCATTATGGAAGGGGGTGAATGGAGGGGGTAGTAGTAATAAATCATGATGTTTTTACTAATCTCGTCCGTTTTCCGTGATTATTCTTTTGTTCAACTATCAACTCGGTCTAGTTTAGGATCAAATATCAGGTTTCAAATTACATCATGGAAGGGGGTAATGGAGACGATAATAGTAATAAATTATGATGTAGTAACTTATCTCGTCAGATTTTTGTGATCTTTTTTTGTTCAATTCTGAATTAGATCGAAATTGGAGAAATATTTTAGGAGTTTGAAATTTCATGCTGGAAGTTCTATGGTCGAAATTTACTGTCGGTGGTGGGGGTTAATGGTGGGTGGGGGGGGGGATAATTCCGAGAAGTGATGGTATTTTTGTTTTGTTATCTTATTTTAACTCTCACCAAAATTATATACTATCCATTCATAGGGACGTCCCTTTAATGCATGCATTACTTACCAATATGTTTTAAATATACATTTGTATTCTTAGTTAACATACTCTGGATGAGCGACAATCGTTGACCTAAATTCAGAGGAAGCTGCCCATGCAACAAACGTCTGGTTCGGAGTTAGATTGAGTTTAATTGGGTTTCTAGGCTAGACCCAATGTTGGTAGAGTTTGGTATTGTGTTGGATTGGGGGAACAAACTTTGACCAATGAATCTTATGTGCAAAGACCTCATTACCAGTTATATTAACCACACCATTTCATGGGAAATAGACAGGATAGTAATTTCCATCTATATATTCGTTTTCCTTTCCATTCTTGATTTCCGTCAGAGCTACTTAGGATTGAATGAGTCTATTGAGAGATAACTATCGCTCAGTTGGATGGCGCCATATTACTGCTCTAATTCATTTTTTCCACAAACCCAGCAAGTGTTGATCGCAATCAAGCGACATTTGCCCCATATGCAACAGAATGCAACCTGAGACGCTCGGCTATTTTGGATTTTTTCAAAATGATCCTTTGTAATCAACCATGAAAAAAAAAGAGAACAAATGTGCCCCCCCCCCCCCCCCCCCCCCCCCCTTAAAACTTTTTGGTTTACGTTCCAAGATACGTAGATCCCAAAAATCGAATGGGGAAAAAAAATCCGTCCTTACACCGTACACCATCCGCACTCTGAAGCTTTTCTCTAACACAACTGGACCGAACTTTATGAAATTTGATTCAAAAACCATACATTAGCTGAGGATGTGCCAGTAGCAAAGGTATCAATTTATCAACCCTAAAGGGTAGTATTCAAGGGTTGAAAGTTCAAAAAATGTGATATCTTGACAACTTTTTAAATAAAAAAGGTATTTTTTGTTTGACTTATGTTCGAAGAGGTTCAATAAATCGAATGAGATCTTGTGAGTTGCAGTACGTTCAACCGTTCGTTTCCCATGATAAGGGGATATATTGAGTCCAGGCTATATATCTGAAAAGGAAGCTAAACTTTCAATATTCATCTGTGGTTTGGTTTTAAAGCTTCACACTATGACGCGAGTGGCTGAGGTCTGAATCCCCGCAGAGTCAACTTTTTTTTCTTTTTTTTGAACTTCACAGTAGTTTTGGTTTTAATACATTTTTTGTATTTGTTTAATTTTTTAATTATTTATTTATGTTCTTCCGGCAGGTGACATCATCCAGTTATATCTCAATAATGCACAATATACTCAATTTCATAGGTAATTTTCTATGGACCAGTGACCGTCGTAGAAGGGCCTTCTAATGCAGAAACAATAACTCTTTGTGTAATAATTTGCAGAGTTTTCCCCCAAATTCAACTGTTCAATGCAAACACTTGAAAGGACTAGAAAGCACAAATTACCTTTGAACAAACCATCTAATTATCACTCTAAAATTTATTAGCAACAAGTCCGCCTTGCTCGAATGACGATGAAGTCATTTCATCATATTTCCGATCAATTGCGTTTCTGTTCGTCGTTTCCAATGGTGAAACTTTGTAATTGACTAAAAAAGATGAGAGTTTTAACCCGCCCCTTCTCGAAATTTAATATTTACGATTCAATATTTAAAAAAAAAGCTAAAAAAGGAAATAAAACGAAAAAGAAAATTAAAAAACCCGTCCGTCTACCACACACGGACTGCAGCAATATTGTCCTAACTGACGTAATTATATAATAATTATATTATTGGTATAAATTGTCATATTTCCATCACTTATCTTTCGAAGCACATGATTGCACAGGAGAAATACCAAAACATCCTAAACTTTAGAGGAGGAAAACAAAAAATACATCCCCAGCCAGTAAATCCCCGCCAAAAGCCGGTGGTTATGATGGTACCTAGTTAACGCTGATTAATGATGAAGGCGAAACAAGTATGAGGACATGTGGAGTATGGGGGTATGATCAGAATGATGTGTACAGTTTTTATTTATTATTTGCTTTGTAAACAATAAATTCGGCCTTTCATGTGCATAATTGGGTCTGGATACTTGCATCTCAAAAATAAAAAATATCCTGAATCAATCCTTTTATTAAAATATAGATAAGTTTTACAAATATATCAAATGATGAGCATAGTTTTGTGGTTTGAATACTAACATCTCTAGAATAAACAAATATCTTAATGAATCCTTTGAACTAAGTACAGATTAGTGGGGCAAATAGATTTGGGCAGAATGATGTGAATATTTTGGTGATCTGCATGCTCGCCATAAGCATCGGCGCTTCCGTCCCACAAGCGCATTGTCAGCCGTACAACCAGCGCTTCTGTCTGACACCGGAGAAATTCACATTTGCGCATGCACACACTGTGGGCACCTACTATTGATTCTACGATGATAAAACTTATAGGGGACCATCTGGGTGCTAACTCGCACAATCGCTGAAAACTTCATCAATCGGACTGAAACTTGGTATAATTTTGGGGGTGGCAAGGAATTGGCATAGACTGAGATCGCACAAGCAGAAAAACGCAGAACCAAGATTGATCAGCAACCTCTCAAACGCAAAAGGAAACAGAAATGTTGATTTCGGGGGACGAATATTTCTTTCGACTTCTAGCACGAACACAAGGCTTCCCTGCCGTCGTTAGTGAGGAAGTAAAATAGTATAACTTATTTTGAATGAATTAACGCGTAAAGTTTTTTTTTGTTAATATTGTTAACTTTTGATAGTATTGTTAAATTTTTTTGCTACGCTATGTTGAGTTTTTGCTGCATGACTGAAACTCATTGTTTTTAAACCCGATTATCAAAAATAAAACGCATAAAAATAAGACAGCGTCATTGACTTTTTCTGAGAATTGACGTAGAGAATTGAAAAGCCAAATTGTATAGATGGAAGAGAATTGACGTAGAGAATTGAAAAAGTCAAATTGTAAAGATGGAAGACCAGAAACAACAAAGACTTATCATTCACTATTGATTGGATGACATTTCCGAATTGAATAGAAATTCTAGAGTTTTACTGAAATATTAGGTCCGTTGAACCGGCGAAACTGAGCGCGAGAAAAAACCCACCGAACCAAAGAATTAGAGGGAGAGACGCAGGGCTACGAAGAACCGTGAAATTGGGGTCGTCACGTACGAACTCGCGATTAAATCTTGTTTCATTTCCGTTCGCGGGCGATGCCGGAGTTGGCAAATAGGAGTCACCTTTCTATTTCCTTCGAAACGATGGAGGAAGGAAATATCGCTGGATCAGACAAAGAATATTCGCCAGGTCATATAAAGAGAATCACAATAAGACGAGTTGCAATACATTGTTTTTCGCTTTGGAAGAGAGACCAACTTTCCAGCGTCTTACCAAGAAAAGCATAACTTCAATCTTCACATAACTTTCCTAACGCCCCGAAATTATTCGAGGAAGTTATATAACCGTCTGTCAAAATTCTCCAGAACTCTCCTATAAATGGATAGGGCTCGTATTGAAAGTATATCGTATGAAAGCGTATCTTTACGAACAAAAGAAATGTGTACTTATAAATGTGCCCGACTGTTTTGACAGTTCACCGTCAAACATCAGAAATGGAGTACAACAACATTGTCGAGCTCAGTGGACATAGATGGTGACCCAGGGACACTAAAGATTTGACGATTAAGAATTGACTAATTTTGTAATAGGGGTGATTTAAGTTTAAAATTTTTGGAGCCATTGCAATAGCTTCATTTTTTAAGAAAATTCGCAATAATGAAAAGACAAGAAAAAATACAAATGTTCTGGAATGTTACAAATGAAACAACCGCTAGACAACTAACTTCCATTACTGATGGAGGAACAATGAGAGTGTGCTCAACCACCGGGAAATGAGATATTTGAATTTAATTTCCAAATTAAAAATATATAAAATACATTGATTAGTTATTAAGGGCTTTAGCCTTGAACAATACAGAATAATGAAAGTGGGAGTTTTGCCTTTTGGGAGAAATATTTAAAGGTGGGATCACTGCTTTAATGATTGAATAATATACTAGGAACATTAATTTAATATTAATACTTCGATGGTTTCAAGAAGAATATAGAAATATAAAAGGGAGGAAATAATAGCGCTGTAATTAACTGGTTTGGTCAATATCCTGAATATTAATAATTGGAAACCCAACAGGGCGTTGTAGATCCTTTTGGGAATCGTCCCTCCGATATAATAACCACGCTGCTACCATTGTGGGTCAAGGTAGAGTAGAAAGAGTGTGGGTGGGGGAGGTGCTTCAAAGACCTTTCACTATTGATTAATAATAGGGAAACAATAAGGGATAGGCAAAATAATTTAATGACCGCATAGAAACAGAACGTAACTCCGAATAACGTGACGTCGTGATCGAGTAAAATCTTGATAGCGATTGTCACATAACATTCTTCTCTTGGAATTATAACATCTATTGATGGCCGATTGAACTAGTTTGAAACATGTTAAGTAAGAATCCTACACGAATATCGAAACAAAGCTTCTTTGTACCATAGGTGGACTGAGAAGAAATTCCACACATACAATTGGAGTCAAGTTGTACATTTTTCCAACAACATTCCCAAGTACATACAACAAACGTCTTTCAATCAGATATACGCCTACTTTTCCACAGTTGCGGTCAAAAATCTCAGAAACGGATTCTGGTGTAACTAATTTCTCTCACATTCGTGTTTTTTCTAGAGGGGGAATTAACGTGACGTTCACAATCAACTCGAGACACGAGACTTTAAACCCTGACTTGCTCTTTAGTTCGACTACCCGCTGCGTGGCATTCCCAGCGCTCCATTCGCCATGAGATTTTTCACAGATCAGTTTTTTTGCTTGATTAGTGGTCTGGATGCTCGCTACGCTCGCATCTCACAAATACTCGTACATAACATCAAGTAGTCAATCCCTTAGTAAATACACTGCCAAGGACGTGGCACAGAAGCTTCCTCGTGGCCTTCACAGTATGTAACCATTAACTGTTCAGAAATGACCAGTTTACCATCATCACAATGATATATTGCTGGGCAACCAAAAATTATAACCTGACTGAAATTCGTTCAACATTGACAGACTTATGACTGTCACAAGAAAAATAGTTCACGCATGCGCAGAGCGTATCGCTGATTCAATCATGATGAAACTGGTAAGGGACTATCTAGGGCTGAATCCTCACTATTCTTGAAAATTTCCTTGGAATCCGATCAAAATTGTGGACGTTATGGCAGTGGCAAGGAATAATTTGAACAAAATCCGATAAAATTAACTAAGCTGTGACCGTAACAAAAACATCACATTCGCGCATGCGCCTAGCGTACCGCTGCTGATGATCGCGAAGAATATGATACGGGACCTCAAGAAACCTTGCCCGCATCATCCCTGAAAATCTGACCGAAATCCGTTCACAATTGCCTGAGTTATGACCGAAACAAGAAAATTTTGTTTGCGCCTGCGCAGAGGCTACCGTTGATTCGATCATGACGGAACTGATAGGGGACCATGTAGAGCTATACCCGCACGATCCCTAAAAATTTGAAGAAAATCGCATCAAAATTGTGGAAATTACGGCTGTTGCAAGGACCGTAACAAGAATATTTCGTTCACGCATACGCAGAGCGTACCGTTAATGCAATTATGATGATTGTCTTATGGGATCTCACCCACATCATCCCTGAAAATCTGACCGAAATCCGTTCAACATTGACCGAGTTATGACCGTCACAAGGAATTCACGTTAGCGCCTGCGCAGAAGCTACCGTTGATTCGATCATGATGAAGTTGATAGGGGACCATCTAGAGCTTAACCCGCACGATCCCTGAAAATTTGGGTAAAATCGGATAAAATTGTGGAAGTTATGGCTGTTACAAGGAAATGTGGACGGACAGACAGACACGGAACCAAATTTGTTCAGGAGGCTCTGAAACGCAAAATGCGAGTGGAAATTTTGATTTTGGAGCAAAAAAATTGTTTTCATTTCGAAAGTGAAAACAAAGCTTCCGCTGACTTGCAGTCTCGGAAGCAAATGTAGATTAGTTGGCCAGGTTCTAGAGTCTCGTGACTCAACTTGTTCGCGAACGTCTCGTAAAAAATTCGCCACATGATTCTTGATTTGAAAGGTAATATATTAGCAGAATACCTGGCGTTTCCCGGATTCGAAGTTTTACAACAGTCAGGAAACATTTAAATGCAAATACTGGTGGTAGCTGTTATGTTTCCGCGGCTGCTGTCGGTTTCGCATCAACACGAACGCGAAGTTTGCTCCTTTATCCGTGGTTCGTCCCGTTACCCACAGTTTATCGGGTCATTCAGAAACCTGCTTTTATGGTAACGCTTACGTACGAACAAAGTTGTACTGTCCCCCGATGAAAAGAATGAACGCCAGGCCCTACTGGGAGTTGGGGATCCAGAACGTCGAACTACACCCTTTTCCACAAATATACGTTTGCAGGTGACTGACCTTATCCAATATGCCTGGACCTGCCCAAGTGAGTCATACTTTTAGCGAATTTTTGGAGAAAATTATTAGCGAATTTTTGAAGAAAATTAAGCTATTGCTCTCGCCTCAAACTTTGTAGAATGTGAATTTTTGAAAAAATTTTATGCAGAAATCCGTTTCAGGCTATTCTCAATCATATTCTGGTTTAACGCATTTTTTTATGTATGTATGTATGTATGTATGTGTCATTCCAGACGATAACTGTCCGTAGAATTGTGCTAGAAACTTCTACAAATTTTAAAATGTTAAGGGCACAAAACGAAAGTTCAAGTTTGTTGGCCAGCATGATCGGATTACATCTCCGGGTTGAAATTTTCAAAAATGTAGCAAAAAATTTCAAAATAGCCTGTTTTTTGCGATTTGTTGTGCGAAATAATTTTTTCAGCATACTAACATGTAGTATATTCGGAATCAGCGTAAAATTTCCTATTAAGACTATGTATCAAGTTTTCAAAAATTTCAAAGATGAAAAATCAGTCAAAAATCGAAATAATGCCGTTCGCTAGTTGTAAAATAGAATACTGTTAAGATTGCAACTGCCTTCAATACTGACCACATTGGACATCGAAATCTATGAATATTTACCTACATTTGTCTTCAAATCTACAAGATTAGTTTAATAATAACAAAGTATGAGTACCTCCTAATTATTTTTATTAATTTGATTCCATGTTTGTCTATCAAAATCATAAACTAAAATTTCTCTACACGATCAATAGTGACTGAAATGTCGAAGATTTCTTCGAAAATTCGCTCATGGGGTCATGCTGCACGACTGGACTTTTTTTTTCTGAAAGGAGTTTTAGGTGAAACTGCGTTGAGTGGAACGTATTTGGATGAAAAGCTTTGAGCGAAGTATCGTGTAATCAATTAGTTGGACCTCTAGAATTAAAAGGCAGTTACATGACGGAGGGTTCTTGTAGATACGTATTAATTATTTGTCATCTCTGTAAACGGGCTAGTAGAATTTATTCAGTGCCTCCAAACCTTCTGATAGCGAATTTTTGAAGAAAATTAAGCCATTGCTCTCGCCTCAAAATTTGTAGAATGTGATTTTTTGAAAAAAGTTTATGCAGAAATCCGTTTCAGGCTATTCTGAATCATATTCTGAAGTTTAACGCATTTTTTTATGTGTGTATATATGTATGTATGTGTCATTCCAGACGATAACTGTCTGTAGAATTGTGCTAGAAACTTCAAACAAATTTTAAAATGTTATGGACACAAAACGAAAGTTCAAGTTCGTTGGCCAGCATGATCGGATTACATCTTTGGGTTGAAAGATATACCATGTAATTACAGTGAACTTAAAATCCATCGACTTTTGAGAAAAGAAGGCAATGAGTTGCAGACACCTATTTGCAGTATACTTAAATATGTATATACGTAGGTTTCAATTTCAATTAATCTACAAAAGTTTCATCACTCGTATACGTGGCAGAAACCACGTTATGTCGTGGTTTCGTTTGATTTCAATCAGGAGTTAGGAAAATATCGGTACCTTTTCAAGACGACTGCAAATTCTTAAAGGGGGAAACTGGTTTTGGAGTGGGGGGAAATAAAAAGAAAGTAGTTTAAATCCACCTACAGAACTTACTGATCATTTGCCAATAACTCATTTCGAAACTGGTCCAGCCGTTCTGAACATACGGAGCGATGTAGAGAAATAGAGATCCATTTATACATACAGTGAAAGAAGTATACCTAATATTGTTTGAATTATTAATAATCCACCTTTCTCCGCGTTAGCTCTATTCATTTCGTAAGAAGGAAAATTCGTTTACCATGAGCTCATTAGTTCTACAACCATGTAGGTGACACCGCGAGTGTACGTGACTTCTATTGGTTTTCCATTATTATTGTTATGACTGATCGTGTTCAAATTTAAGGACCAAATACTAAAATATGAAGAAAACGTTCGCTTTTTTCTTCGGAAAACAATAAAACTATTATTATTGATGACAAAAAAATGACAGTAGACAATCAGCGTGGATCTGTTCAGCCAACACAGATCCATCTACTCTACCGGCGGGAGACTCCAGCTAACTTCTTACCAATCAACAATATTATAATTCCTTCATTATGTACATAGTAGTATTTAGTCGTGCTTATGGGTCTAGCAGAATGGTTTATGTATAACTAGGAAAACGGGAAACAGAACTTGAATACAGATAAAAGTCATTGAGACGGTAAAATCGTTGAGGTACGGAAACACCAAGACCTGGGTTAAGTATATTTCCAACTGGGTCCAATTTTTGCAGCATTTGGATTCAGTTTCCTGTTCTCCTAATTCTTTATAAAAAATAAAAGGTAAAGTAAACAACCATTCCAGGTTGGGGCTTTTCGTCCGACTTCTTCGGGCTACGCGGACGTTATCAGCTGTCCTCCAAACGGAGGATCAGAATTCGTTCTGATGATTTCGCTTAAAGCTACTCAATGCCTCGCCCCCTTGAGTGGAGGTTCTCCATACAGAAGCGTGAAAACTACTTGGACGGTAGATCCTTACCTGGGCGGTCAGCCATCCAAGTACTCACCACACTCAACGTTGCATGACTTCGCTAATCGCATGAGAAACAGTTCAATGCAACGCCTAACCCGTGCGGCTTTCTTCTTAAAAGTACTTAAGTAGTTTGAGTCGATTTATACCTATAATCTTTTTCCGATAAGACAAAAACAGAAATTGAACAAATACCAATATTACATTTTCAAGACGATTATATGATGCAGGTTCAAGTGTTTGAATACATTACCAGATAACTGAAATCCCACTAGAGGCGGAACAGAGTTCGTTAATCGAACCGCCCCTCTCATTTTTCCAATATTTTTTCTCCGGCACACCTTCCGGAGGCACATTCTGTTTTTTAATCACCCCCCTGTTGAAACTGATCATTGTTCTGCGGGTTTATTTTCTACGTGAAACGCCGTTCCGCCTCGAATTAATTTTCTCCGGGAGCCCTCCAAGCAATTTGATGCCCCATTTATCACTTTACCTCCAAACATCACCAACAACTACGCGTATAATCAGCAGGTGACGTTTCAATCATAATGTTTCACCATCATTTACCTTCCCACCGCACCTATTTTTTTTCTCCACCTAGAAGGAAAAGTTAACCTGGAATTAGATTAATTTTCAAAATGTCACGTATTTAGGGGAGCTCTTTGTTTTCAAACTGCTTGTCTTCTCGGCTCGCCACCCGGTCGAAGGCAGTTTGTCTTCGTGGGAACTCGAAGAAATCGTGTTCGGGGCTTCCCCTTAATTAAGGTGAGGGTCGAAGAATGATTAACGGAAAACGTCCGAAAGTTACACCTCCAGCGGTTGTTACGTTGAAAAACTTTTTTTTTTCCGTTTTGCGAACGTAGCTACAGGAAAAAAAGTCCAGTCATGCAGCATGACCCCATGAGCGAATTTTTGAAGAAATCTTCGATTATTTCGATTTTTGACTGATTTTACAACTTTGAAATTTTTGAAAACTTGATACAGATTCTTATAGGAAATTTTACGCTGATTCCGAATATACCACATGTTAGTATGCTGAACAAATTATTTCGCACAACAAATCGCAAAAAACAGGCTATTTTGAAATTTTTGACTACATTTTCGAAAATTTCAACCCGAAAATGTAATCCGATCATGCTGGCCAACGAACTTGAACTTTCGTTTTGTGTCCTTAACATTTTAAAATTTGTTTGAAGTTTCTAGCACAATTCCACGGACAGTTTACGTCTGGAATGACATACATACATAAAAAAATGCGTTAAACTTCAGAATATGATTCAGAATAGCCTGAAACGGATTTCTGAATAAAATGTTTTCAAAAAATCACATTCGACAAATTTTGAGGCGAAAGCAATAGCTTAATTTTCTTCAAAAATTCGCTAATAGAAGGTTTGGAGGCACTGAATAAATTCTACTAGCCCGTTTACGGAGCTGACAAATAATTAATACGTATATACGAGAACCCTCCGTCATGTAACTGCCTTTTAATTCTACAGGTCCAACTAATTGATTACACGATACTTCGCTCAAAGCTTTTCATCCAAATACGTTCCACTCAACGCAGTTTCACCTAAAACTCCTTTCAGAAAAAAAAGTCCAGTCATGCAGCATGACCCCATGAGCGAATTTTTGAAGAAGTCTTCGACATTTCAGTCGCTATTGATCGTGTAGAGAAATTCTAGTATATGATTTTGATTTTTTTTTTAAACAAGCGCCTACTACTTACGTTTTAAACAGCATGGTTCTAGGATTGGTTATACAGGGATACTTCCATAAGAGTAGTTCAATCTGAATTTGGACAATTTTGCATGCAAATATTACCGATTTTTACAACTAGCGAACGGCATTATTTCGATTTTTGACTGATTTTTCAACTTTGAAATTTTTGAAAACTTGATAGATATTCTTATAGGAAATTTTACGCTGATTCCGAATATACCACATGTTACTGAAAAAATTATTTCGCACAACAAATCGCAAAAAAACAGGCTATTTTGAAATTTTTGACTACATTTTTGAAAATTTCAACCCGAAGATGTAATCCGATCATGCTGGCCAACGAACTTGAACTTTCGTTTTGTGTTATACAGGGTGTCTCTCGAGTTGCCCCCCCCCCCCCCCCTCCTTCAACCAAAAATCGTTACGTAACAAGGGGATATTTTTTGGTATCTAGGTAAATTTAAATGAGGGCCTCAGATATCAAATTTGCGCGCCCCGCGCAATCGGCGCCAACTTTGATTTTCTAAACGAGAACCCCCCTCTATATTGTAGATTTGGATTCTACACAAAATTTCATGGAAAAATGATTTGATGAAATCCCGCGCAAGTAGAGCACACATTGTCAAATATTGAGTTTTCGAAGATATTAAATTGCCTCTTGTGATACATGATTTTAGGAATCTTTTTTCTCGCTGAATCACGAAGTGATGGTCATTTATTGATATTCCAACACCAACTTGGAAAAACCCCGAAAAAACGATATTTGAGTAAGCTTTGCGCTGTCTGGAAGTGAGTGGAGAAATGGTTGATTCTGACAGTTTGTTACGAATATCAATGAATAAACTTCTCTACGTGATTTAGCGTAATAAATACCCTGAAATCATGTATCACAAGTGGCAATTTAATATCTTCAAAAGCTTGATGTTTCACAATTCGTGATTTATTTGCGCTCATTTGTGCGGATTAAAGAATTCAAGTGATGGGACATTTCCCCATGAGATTTTGTGTAGAACCTAAATCTGCAATAAAAAAGTCCAGTCATGCAGCATGACCCCAGAATAGCCTGAAACGGATTTCTGCATAAAAGTTTTTCAAAAATTCAAATTCTACAAATTTTGAGGCGAGAGCAATAGCTTAATTTTCTTCAAAAATTCGCTAAAAGGTGGTTCCCATAAATTAAAAAAAAATATATATATATATATATATATATATATATTTGGGAAATATTGCAATGGGGATTACTCATCGTTCTAAGGAATTTACAGGAACCAGGCGGGAGGGGTTTTGTGATGTAGCTTTTGGCCAAGGCTTAGAAGAATCATAGGAACAAAAAGCCACCCATCATAAAATTGTGCGGCTCACGTCTATATCCCTAGAATTTTACCTGCATGCATTTAAAAACATTTAACAATCATACGGGTATCTATCACTCTGGAATCTTTTCAAGAGATCCGAAACGAGTCCCAAGAACAAAATTTTCGGAAATTCAATTTAAAAAAAAAAAAAAAATGCAATCCCCTATAACTGTAGAAATTTAAGAAAGGCGCTACTCAAATTGCTCCTGAACGGGTCGCTGCCATAATTCGAGAAAAGACGTTTGCGATTTTTTCCCTCGATTCTCTGCAATACCATAATTTACGACGAAAATTCGCCAAGACATCTTTGATCTTTCACCAACTAAAATAGGATTGACGAGGGAAGTGAGAAAGGAGAGAATAAATGGTTACTCGAGAAGCCCTACTCTTGACGCATGGATGGATATAAATACTCTATTAAGGGTATTAGTTACAAAAAGAATCCAATCACTTTTGAAAATTCCCAGTAACCAATGCGAATCGATTAACTTCAGCAAGTCTCTCAGCTTTGTAGTCATCTCTCAAAGGGGTCTGGAGATCCAATTCCTAGGTAAATTTCACGCTCTAATTACGATTCCTTACATCTATTATCTAGCTATTCATCAGCGGAAGAAAATGACTTTCGGAAGTTCATTTCGAATCGTCTCGGAAGAAAGACTTAAATATCAAGCAAAGGGTAATGATACAGAGCTATGAAAGGATCTGGGAACAGAAAATATCGCAAGCATAAAGTTCCGATCCCTTAAAGCATTACCTTACGAGCGGATTCCACTATTCTTTACCTATTTATTTCTAGCACTTTTCAAAAATATGAGCACTCAGCGAGCAAATAAATTATTGACGCAAAAATAGAGGTGTCACTGCGTAAACTCGTCCATCGATGCGCTGCTAGAATCATTCAGCGTGAAAAAATACACTGAAAATGAGACTCCAAACGGGTTCTTTGATCAAACACACGATCTTGAAGATTTTAGAAAATTTCAAAATCAAATGGGAGTGCTTAGACTAGATCAATTTTGTTGGGTGACGAACTTCGGCTAGGGAGTCGTATATATATATATATATATATATATATATATATATATATATATATATATATATATATATATATATATATATATATATATATATATATATATATATATATATATATATATGCAATAGTTGTTGAAGAGCTCAAGCTCAACTACGGATATATAAATATAAATTAATTTGAATGGTTGGAAACAACTGAAGTACTTTGGCACAGATGTGCGGAGAAAATAAGAACACGTACCTACTTGGATATAGAAATTACAAGGAAAACTCATAGTAATATTTCGGCTTTTGTCTTTGTCGAATTGTAGACTACCACTAAAAGCGTTAGAATCAAGAATACATTTTAGAATGCTACAAACCGGATATCAAATGAAAATGTTATTAATTGTCATCTGAAAATTATCATTCCACAATTTTCGAAACCATTGAGGTAGCATCATTTTCTATGAAAGATTGCTAAAAAAACGCTGGTAATCGCAGTATCTTATTTTTCTACTTTCCCAATGATTCGTAAACTTTTTAATTTGTATTAAATATTATATTTAAACTACCTGGTTCACCCGTGCGTTGCATAGGTTGACTTGAATATATGCAACCCCCCCCCCCTCCCCACACCCATCACATTTTGGGACACCCCTCTCTATGGTTCTGATTCAAGCAATTACTAAAAGTATTTACTTGAAGTACTTACTTATAAATTACCTATTAGGACCAAATTACTGAGATCAACCCCCACTCACTCTCCACTAACACCCCCATATTTCAGATTAAAAATATTCCTGATAGGTAACCCAAAAGAACGTTCAGACTAATCCATTTTCATTCGTCCGAACATCAGATCACCAGTTTGTTCGGTGATGACAAAATTATTCCATTTAACCACCCCCTGCCACCCTCCCTTTTTTTCCTTACCACAAACACCTCCCTATGGTTGAGGCAAGAAAACATTTCAATAGCCTGTGATAGAGGTTGACGTAATCTAAACATATTCGCCCAATCAAATCCCCAGTTTGTTCAGTGATGTCAAAGATACCCCTTTCCAAACCCCCTCCCTCAAAAACACCCCTATGGACATTTCTAAGTAGGCTGTGGTTTTTTAGTGTTATCCAAACATATTTTATCAATGAGGTCATCACATTATTCAGTGATGTTCAAGATATCCCATTCCACCTCCACCCATCCTCCAAAATATCCGATATGGTTCAGATTTTTAAATGTCAAGTTGTTTGTGATTCACATATTTAATCAATCAGGTACTCAATTTTTCAGTGTTTTCCAAGATACCTCATTTCACACCCCCCCCCCCCCCCCCCACACACACACACACACGCGCTCGCACGCACGCACGCAGTTATATATTTCTATATTCATATAAATATGAAAACGTCTTAGAATCCAGGAATCGTTTCAGAATGCCACTAAACGGATTTCACTAGCTAAAATTTCTACAAAAATTTCGCTAAAATAACCAAATAAAAGTCCACTTTAGACCATTCAAAAATGGAACCCGTGAGAAAGTCCATAGGTTGAAGCCTGTGTCTGTCTAACAAATTTTGTCGACGTTGCCCAGGCTACAATTCTTAACTGCTATCCGCAATTAATTTCTTTTCAAATCCCCATTCAAATCTAGTTGTGCAACGAACCCCGGGAATTTTAAATTTCAAAACAAAAGAGACAAAATCGAAGGGTGGGGGGGGGGGGGGTCCAGAAAATCGAGTTTTTCAACAAGTTTTGTCGACGCGGCACAAGCTACAATTCTTATTTTCAGATTTTCGCGATTCTTTTTCGCGACGATCTCACGATTCTGATCTGATTTCTGTTATTTTTTTCGATCCAGATTTCTTTCTACTTATGCAACAACGTTTAGAATAACGAAGGTATTTCATTCACTCATAGTTGGTATGTTTGTAATTTTTTGGCATTGTTTATTCACATTAAGCATGCATAGTACAAAAAAATTTCAAAATTATAATCAATGCATTATCATATCAAAATAATGACAAACTTGGTAATTTCCTAATAAAATAACATAACTAGCAAATTTTCTATTATTAATATAATAAACAATAATATAATAATATATTAAATAGGTAAATCAAATCTGCAGACCGGTCTCATTTAAAAATATACAAATTTCATCCCATACTTCACAGTTTTCTCTCTTAAGTAAGGTCTGATAGTTGAATGGGGTTTCTTTTATATTTTTATGGATTTTATTTAACATGTTTTCTCTTGAATTATTATATAGGGTACAAGTCATTATTAAATGTGCAAGATCACCAGTTGGGTGACCACAGTCACAAGATTCGTCCTCCCTAAGTCTAATTCGATGGAGATACATTGGACAGATTCCGTGGTTGGCTCTGAGTCTGCATATAATTCTAATTTCCCTTTTAGGTTTGTTCAAGTTCTTGAACCTCGGTACAAAATTAATTTTTGGATTTATATTTTTATAAAATTTTCCTTTTGACCCTTGATCAAACAACTGCTGCCAACTTGAACGATTGTAACCTTTGGATATCGCATATTATTCTTCCCTTGGCAGATTCGGGGTCATTGTTTCTCCTTCACGCTTGTTTGTAATTTCGATTGATTGTTTGCGTGTCTTGTTTCATATCGCTGGCCAACAACATATTATTACTCTTCACTACATAATGCGTTTTTATTACTGTCTATTTCTGTAAGTAATTGTGTACCGGCGCGCTCAACTGTTGAATAAACGATTAATTAATGATAAATCACGGCCGACCGACGCCGAATCCCCTCAAATAATAGCTCATTCGACGGACGCATTCGGAGATGTCCTTATATTTGAGTCATTTGAAACTCGACTTAATTTTTCCCAATGCGAGTTTAAATGATGCTGACAAAAGTTCGGGTCGTAGGCGGCACCAGACTCACTCTTTTCCCATTCTCTCTGCTAAATTATAGATTAATTAAAACTTATCCCTCTTAGCTCTGGAGTTGGTGGAGTTACCACCAACCCCTTACAACCCCTGCCACACCATTTCTCCTTTCCTTTACTTGAACAAAAAAAATATCCAGGATAAAAAAGCTTTTTCGTTTTTTCTAGACGGGAAAACTCAGTTTATGAGTAAGTGCGATCCCGGGCCTTGACTTAAAAGCTCGTTGAAAAAAACATGAAATTCGCGCAATTTTTAATGATTTTTCTTAATGCTCGAGCTGTACCTAATGTTGAAGGATCATCGGACATTTATCAGGCCGGACACTTTTTCCAAGGGACGTTGCGCGTTAATGACGAAAATACGGCTAAGCCTTCGGCAGATGCTACCTGTTCTTAGTTAATGTATGAGAAGATGAAGAAGGGAAATTAAATGGCTTTTCCTTGTAGAGGTCGGTACCTTTGTATCTTATTATATAAATCGATAGTGTTATACCGTGGAACTTTTACTAAAGAAAACCCAACAGCTCAGCATGTCTTCCTACTGAGGGAGTAGAGCATACAAATTCAAACAACCAAAAGCGTATCTATGGTTGGTTTTATTATACAGGGTGTCAACACCAAGGATGGGCTAAAATCAACGGGTCGATTTTACGGGTGATGCCCGTATTTGACAAGGGGGGTCCCAACTGCCCCTCCGGCAGCAGGGAGATGAAGACAACCGACACCCGCAAAAACATGTCTCATGGCTTGAGTTCCAGAAAGATCCAGGTAGGGATGGGTCGTTCCCATAAAAATCCTTGAAAAAAAAAAGAGAAAAAAGCATTTTAAAAAAATCTCTGGGGGAACTTTCGAACAGAAATAAGCTCTAGAATCGACCTCTTGATTTTTGCCTATCCTTGGCGTAGTCACCTTGTATATGTAGAAATTAGGGTGAAGATCCTACCCAGATAAAATGGACGGAAAATTGACCTCTTGCTATGAAGTGACCAACCAAGAAATTTATTTAAAACGTTTAAGAAATAATTCGTCCAGTTCAGTAGATTTTGGAAGAAGCACTCTCGAAAATAATTCATTCAAATTACGCTTCGAAATAATAACAATTAACCATAACGTAGACTGAGGAAAAGCAGAGTTTCATTTAAATTTGAATATGCCAAGGTCACGAAAGACCGGTTACGGTAATTACGAATTACGTTCGAGAATTTAACCTTCTTCGCAGCAAACTAGGAAGTGGCTGGCTACCTATGCGATCTAGTGGTAGCTCCGCGAACTTGTCTAGGAAACGTTTCCTCCAGCGATTGATTATTGACTTGATGTTCTACAGGCCTACTGAATCAAGCTGCCCCACGTACGATGAAGCAGATGCCGGTGACATAAAGATGTCACCCATGGGTGCAAACAAGGCATTTGTAAATTGAAGAAAATTCCCTCCAAAAAATAATCTTAAGTATATCCCACTACATTGAATATTTCATTCCATTACTCATCCGTATACAGCATCAATCGAGATTTTTTTCGTGTTTTCCATCTTATGACTTTAAAACATGTCCGTAGGTAATCCCTTTAGATGCAATGTAAAAAAAAAAATGAATAAATACACTGCCAAGGACACGGCACAGAAGCTTCCTCGTGGCCTTCACAGTATGTCACCATTAGATGGTCAGAAATGGCCGGTTTACAATTATCATGACGATATAGTGCTGGGCAACCACAAATTAAAACCTGACTAAAATCAGTTCAACATTGACGGACTTATGACTGTCACAAGAAAATTACGTTCACGCATGCGCTGAGCGAACCGCTAATTCAATTATGATGAAACTGATATCTGTCCATCTAGGGCTAAACCCACACTATTACTGAAAATTTCATTAAAATCCATTCGAAATTTCGGAAGTTATGGCTGGTGCAAGGAAATGCGGACAGACAGACGGACGGACAGACACACACGAAACCAAATTTTTTCGGGAGGCTATGAAACATAAAATGCGAGTAGAAATTTTGATTCTGGAGCACACAATTTTTGTTTTCATTTCGGAAGTGAAAACAAAGCTTCCACTGCCTTGCAGACTCGGAAGCAATAAATGACAGACAACATAGTTGGAAAGAGTCAAAAAGGAAAAGAACAAATTATTTAGGTTAAATACAAATAAGGTGAAAATTCTCATTAGTCAAATCAATGATATCGGCTTCATTTCAGAAGGTCTTATTGGTCCTGCGAAGTCTGTATGTTGATCTGTCTGTTTGCTACTTGGAAATTGCACCCAACCATTTGTACAACCAACCATTCACTCCCTACTGTTGGAATCCAAGTTCTGCCTCCATATTGCTGTATGCTCATATGCTCAACCTGGCCCGTTGACAACATTGTTTACTCGATAAAAAATATTTTCAGTTCTGTATCAAACCACAAACCTAAGTACCACACATTATAAATTACAAGACTTACAAATAAGTTTTACCATTGTCGTATAATATTTAAACCATAGTTGAATTTTCAATATAACCCTGAAGTTTTAGTTACATTGAACTGCATTGTTTTTACGTAAATAAGAGGTTTAAACAAACCTTACAGTGTCTGGAGTAAGAGCTGACATACCTGTAATAATACAAACAAAAGCATTATTATTCTTTTCCTTCAAATCATGTACAATAGGTAATTATAAGTTTGAATTGTTTCATGTTTCCTCGAACAAGAAACAGTTCTGTGACAGAAGAATTGACGACATAATAGTGTAGAATCCAGGATCCAAGAATGGAGTTATTTTGGATCCTATAATAAGAATCGAGACGAGCGAGGCGCAACCCGAAGAAGTGAATATGAAAAAGTTCCAGTCATGCAGGAAGATCGTATGAGCGAATGCTATAAGCTAACACTATACGCAAGGTCTCCAAATAACCAATAATCATGTGACATCTAATCATATGGGGAACAGTAAAAGTAACCACACTTAACGTTACCAAGTATATTATTTATGAAACATGAAAAGTAAATGCTAATGTCCAGCTTTTAACTCCAAAAAAATAATTTGACCAAGCCTTAGGAAAAATGAGATTCTGAGGAAGTTTTCCTATACTTTTCATCATGGTTTTTCACTGTGACTTTTAAAATCTACAGCCATTAAAAAAGAGGTAAACCTAAAAAATTTTGGAAAAAATTAATTCACAAGCTGATCCTAACATTTCTAGTTGCTTTTATCAAAATTAGTTTTTGGGCCATATTCTTATAGAAAAATTAACGCTCTTTTGAACAGTATTCTTTCATTTACTTTAGACTGAGATATGAGGAGGTGTATATGTGGACTTTGTATGTGACATGGGTGCGATAATTCATACGACTACAATTGTAAACATGTTCTGATGTTGAACATTGATAATAAATTGAAAATGCATGGAATTGATTTTCTTTATGCCAACGTAAATTGTTGATCATCTTCATGGATTGGATCATCTCCTTGTTGGATCGTGTTCGGATTCCTGGTTTTTTGATCAAGCTCAAACCAGTGCTGTCGGATTCGATGTATAGACTGATGTATTCCTGCCTGCACGACAGATTGTTTTCAATCAGAGTCAATAATTCAGTGTCTCCAGTGATTGTAAAAAAGCAGGAGTTCAGCAAGGAAGTGTCCTCGAGTCAATTCTTTATATATTCTATGTACATGATCTTCCAGATTCCCCCACTATCACCATCGCACAATTTGCCGATGACCAGGCAATATTGTCTTCAGGGGCTGACCAACAAACTCTGGCAGAGCTGCAGAATTTCTTGGAAAAACGAGGGTGTTGGTGCTGTCTCTGGAGGTCAAAATGAAACCCTCAAATATACGTAAGGTACCTAGGCGTGCAGCTCGATGCTAAACTGACTTGGGATGCTCACATCACTGATATATTACAGCGTCTAAGGCTCCGTTTCCGGCAACTGAATTTTCTACTTAACAGCAAGTCTCCAGTGCCACTGCATATCAAACGACTAATCGATTTAACGGTATTGCGTCCTGTAGGGTTCCACGGTTGCCAGGTATGGAGTTCGGCATCAGACTCACAAATTAAATGGATTCGAACATTCCGAAATAGAGTTCTTCGAGTAATTTCAGGCGCACCGGGGTGCGTAAGAAACTCTCTTCTCCAGAGACTTAGAAATTCCCGAAATCATAGACGTTTTGAGAGACACCCATCAGAAACAACACGAGAAAATATTAAAACTTGAAAATGAACTCCTTGCTAATATCCCTAACAACCCTTTACCAAGACCGGAACGACGTCTACAACGCAAGAGACCAACAGACCTGCTCTGAGAACATGGCTGTTTCACAAATTATTATAACTATATTCATATAATTCTCATATAATTATATAATTTCATTAAGTTTATAAACTGTATCAATTTATGTGTTATTATGTAAATATTGTATATTGTTAATCAATAATTATTGTTATATCATGTTACTAACTATTGCTACATGAATTGGAATTACTAGTGGGGGCTGTCAGTGGACAGTAACCTACAACATGTTTCATAAAGGGGTCACCCCATCTATTAGGACATTCTTGAGCAAAACCATAATGCAGTATTATTACGATAAAGTTTATGAATTATCAAAAAAATATTAAAAAATAAAAATCATCTTCTCAAATTGATTCTGAAATCGCCGTCCTTCGAGGTATGCTCTTAAGGAATTGTTGTTACGCAAACTGTTGAGACAAAAGTTTAGAGAAACTCGTAAACGTGAACATACCTTTAGAGACATCTCCTGGTGTAAGGAGGAGCGGTCAAGTTACAGTTTACGAGTAAGTAGGTGCTTTCCTGCGCCGCGCAGCTGGAACAACTTCGTTGAACAAGACTTGAAACATCTTTGCTAAACACCAGGTGGGCTGACCTGATTACCTCTCTTTAACCTTCGTGTTAACCCTCGTCTCGACTACAGTTGCATTTTCACAACGTTCAACACCAACATAATTTCGTGGTTAAACGATCCGGACCCTCCATCACGGAATTCACTCTTCGGAATCCAGACTTCGGAATCCAACTCGCCCTGAACACAAGATTGTGCAATATGCCTCAAACACAAGCCACACGAGACCGCTCTATCGGCGAAACGCGGTGTAATGGTACTTCCCTACGCATCCAATCCTATTTTCCTCTATGAAATTCTCACTGTGAATTTTTGCTCCGTGCTTTAAAGTGTTCCTTCAGTTTTCAGAGAAAGTGTTTGATGACACCCCAGTCATAGCACTAAACGCGAACGAAGAATGATGACAGAACTGTTTATCTTTGTTATTATTGAAACAGTGAACAGTCCCCCCCCCCCCTTTATTTCCCCTAATTGTCCGAGTAAAAATTTCTGACAATCGCAATTCATCACAATTTTTTCCGTAGATTTCAAAAAAGTTCCTGTCACGCAGCACGTATCCTGTATGAGCGAATTTTCGTGCATTAGGTATCGTATTGTATATATTAAGTACTTTGTTTTAACATTTGAACACTGAGTGCATAGACATTGTTAACCAACAATTTTGTGGCAAATGTACTCGTTCTAAATCATGCGATTGAAAACAGATTTTGGATGTTTAGCAATTTATCAGTTTTTTAATCGATTTTTCACCAAATATTGATGACACTCAAGTACGCTCACGCTCTTCACTGTAAATTTGTGAATCAATTTTTTAATGATCTGGTTCATCGTTGATAATCTTCTTTTGGCTAAAATTCCGATAAAAATATTAATTTATAGATTTTTAGACGATTTTAGACAACTTCAGTGATTTGTTGAGCCCATTTTTTGAAATTTGACCAATTTAGTCAACGAACTCATCTTCTCGTTTGGAAAGTTTGATTTTTTGGCGGAAGAACGGAATTTTCATCTCAATCCTAAGGAGAGTTATCGTCTGGAATACACATATTATATATATATAAAAAGAAAGCGTTAAACTCTAGGATTCATTTCAGAATGTCTCAAAACGGATGTCAATGAAGAAATTTTTCGAAATTTTTCATTTTAAAATTTTTGGAGTCATTGCAATAGCTTAATTTTCTACGACGATTCGCTAAATGACGAAATTGCGCATTGCACAGACGTGCGCACTTTACATCAACTTCGTTTTTTCAAATGTAAACAAACCTCCCTTTTTATTACAGATTTGAATTATACGTAAAATTTTATGAAAATAATGACATATCATTAGATTTTTCAGTGTGCCCAAACGGGCGCAAT
This sequence comes from Adelphocoris suturalis, assembly GCA_030762985.1. Taxonomy (NCBI): domain Eukaryota; kingdom Metazoa; phylum Arthropoda; class Insecta; order Hemiptera; family Miridae; genus Adelphocoris; species Adelphocoris suturalis. The sequence continues at coordinate 1,016,687 of CM061051.1, read as the reverse complement.
CACGCTCTAGAAGTGTGCAATTCCGCTGTAAAAGTGCAAAAATTGTGAAATTATTGAGTTTTCTACGGTAATCAATTGCCACATGTAATACATTATTTTGGTGTTGGTATTTTTTCGTGCTGAACCATAGAATGATGTTCATGTATTGGTATGTGAAAAAGAGTTGGGAAAACACCGAAAAATCGACCAGAATTGCAATTTTCGTCACTTATTTCCGTACAGAAAAAAGCCTACTAAAATGTAGTTTTTACGGTTGTTTTTGAGGTTGGTGTTGCAAATATCAAGAAATGAACATCATTACAATTGCATATCTTCAAAACTCAGTATTTCACAATTTTCGCACTTATAGAGCGGAATAGCGCAATTTTAGAGCGGAATTGCGCCCATTTGTGTGCACCAAAAAACCCGAGTGGTGTTTCTTTGTGAAATTTCACCCAAAATGAATTGACAATGAATCCCACGCTGATGTATTACATATTTTTACGGAAATTTATAACATAGAGCCTGCGCATAGAACATATGGCAGAAGTATTGAGCACTAGTATAGTACATATTATAATATGGAACATACTGTACAAAACGTATATTATAGAATAGCAGAACCACATGGCATAAGAATTTCATCCAAATCGGTTGAAAATGTCGAAAACTCGCTTGTAACACGAATTTATAGTTTGTCCCGTACATTGATTAGCGGACAAACACACTCATCAGACAGGCAGGCAGGCGCAAAACAAATATTGATCAAAGGGTCAAAGCGTAAGACGCAACAGGAAAAATACTGATTATGGGGGATTTCTGTTCGTCTCTCAATACTTCCGCTACATTGATAGATTTGGAAGTAATAAAACTCAAGAGATTTTTGTATAGAGTTAGAACTTTTAACATCTATCACAATTCATCATTCTGATGAAGAATTGATGATGCATGATTCGGCCACACACCACGAGGCATGCACGCCGGAAAATACGTACGTGGAGCCAAATGTAGGTTACCTATATCCGCAGCTATTGCGTAGGTACCTATCGAGCCCGTGAAGCGGAATTGATGTCGAGAGTATCTGAAAAATGGATTGACAGCAGATTTATCCCATGCTAATTATTGTATTACGAACTGGTATTGAGAATATAACATTTCCATTTACTGTATAGAACACATAATATAGAACTATACAGTACAGGACGTTTGTTATTGAACAATAGAAGCACATGGCCCAAGAATTTAATCCAAATTGATTGAAAACTGTCGAAGCTGCGTTGTTACACGAATTTTCAGTTCGTGGGAAACACTGATTAATGGATGCATAGACCCGGAACGAAAAATGTTCATGAGGGCCATTGCGTGAAACGCAAGTGGAAATTCTGATTATAGAGGATTTTTGTTTGCTTCGCAAAAGTGTTCACAATTATTCTGCCACCTTGACAGATTTGGAAGTAACAAAACGCAGATATTTCTGTACAAGGATTAGAACGTTTAACTTCAAACACAATTCATCATTCTGATGTATGAATTGATGATGTATGATTTGGTCACCCACCACGAGGCATGCACGCCGGATAATACGTACGTAGAGCCAAATGTACGTAGACGCTTGGCAATCATTAAAGCGAATTTTCGCAGCTATTACGTACCTAACGAGCCCGTGAAGCGGAATTGATGTCGAGAGTACGTGAGAAGGGGAGCCTGTAATAATAAGTAAGAGCCGGCGGGGTGAGCTCGGAAATAGGTTGGCGGGCGGAAGTAATCGCCAGGTACGGATAGGTATTAGAAGTGGGATTATTATATCGGAATGCCCCCAGTATTGACTGGATATTGACTCGAAATCTATGTGGAATGGCGAGATGGGGGGTGTGGAGTCCCCTACACTCGTTCCCAGATGCCACCGGGCTTCGAAAAGGCATTGCCACATAGGGCGGACGGGGGTAATGTGCCCCCGGCCCTCGCAGATGCGACGATTGGACCTCCCCCGACCTCGCCCAGCTCGACAATCTGTAGTAATTTAGGAAAATTTACAGCTTTCCCTGTTCGCCTTGTCAGGGACAACTACCAGCCGCCTACATCTAAAATATCGAAGAGGCGGTGGAAGGCTTTTGTCCTTTGTCCCTTCGGCCCTGATGCGCCGCGGCGGGTGGACACACTTTCAACCCCCCTGCTGACACCTTGAATGGGGTAGGGCTACAGTCTCTTGATAGCCGTTATGAATTGTGGAACACGTCACACTAGAATGGCCTACTCCTCCCTCTCACCAGTGTTTATTAACGGGGGCAGCAGCTATTCCGATGAATAATTTGTTAGTTCAAGCGATTTCAGGTCCGCATTTTCAACCTACTATAGATATGCACGAGTACTAATTTATGCAGAAAATATATAGCTATGAGAAAACGGGAACAATTGAGTAACAGAGGATGCAATGATTTGTACAACATTATAAGCACAAAACAAGCAAGTACACTAAAAGAATATAATTGTTCTGCCCAGTATTCTAGGTTTCACACAGAATCATTAGGCTTGTTTCACACGTATACGGCGTCCGGTCCCTATTCGATTCGTTCTCGGCAGTGCCGAATACGTGTGAACCGATTCATTCGGTGCGTATTCTGGTCGATCAGCAACCTAATAGAAACCGCATAGCACCGAACGCCCACTCGACACGAATCGGTTCCTTTCGGTTTCAATTCGGAGTCTACTCGAGTCCAAGGTACCCAAAGTCAACCTCACATTCACACTTGCAAGGTTCAGATAAGGTTTAGTTTCGGTTCCCTTGTTCAGAACGAAACAACTGTCGTGTCTAGTGTTGATTTTTTATAAAAAATGAGTGTTGTGAATGAAGTGAATACGGATCAATTGATCACAGCAGCACATCGTAGACCAGTGCTAAGAGATAAAGCCCAGGAAAAATATAAAGATAAATTCAAGACGCACGATGCGTGGAAAGACGTTTTTATTGAACTCAAAGACAATTTTGAAGGATATGACGACGTGCAGTTCATCAAATAATCTTGTTGACATCCTGAAGTAGCAGAAAAATTATCTTCGTTTTCCCTCAACTTAGGGAAAATGGTGTAAAACACTCCAAACTCCATTCGTCTGCTAATTAGAGGATGCTTCCAATGAATTCTGGTATATCTTCTTTTTTTTTCTTCATTCTTCTGTGGAGAGACAACATGGTAATAATCCTACTTCTCTCCATTGTGGACTGAACTTTCGGAAATCCAATCCCTGAACGAATACGAACCTGATAAGAACCTCATGTGAACGAACGAACGACGGCAGGAAACGAATCGAATAGGGGCCGAACCGAATCAAACCGTATACGTGTGAAACAGGCCTCATGTACTCGTAAGTCAATGCGCGGAACACAGTTTTGAGTGAGTATTCTTTGGCTTTCAACATCTAGTCTGGAGGTTGTTAATTGAACAATGAACTGTTCATGGTACAGGAAGAATTCAATTATTCCCAAAGATCACTTGAGCACAATCTGTCACAGTGACGTGAACTTCCTTAGATAAATGGGTAACTTTTGTGTGTTGGAATACCTCAGTTATGAGAATTGTACAAATAAATTATAAGAATTATGAGAATCGGGTTAGGTGTTGCAATGAACCGTTTCTCATGCGATTAGCGATGCGAGGTGACTGCGTGGTGAGTAGGTACTTGGATGGGTGATTGCAAAGGTAAGGGTCATTTTTCCAAGTAGTTTTCACGCTTCTGTACGGCAAACCCCTCTCCATTCAAGGGGGCGAGATAATGAGTAGCTTTAGGCGAAATCATCAGAAGGAATTCTGACCCTCCATTTGACACTCAAAAAGCCCCAACCTAGAAGATTGTACTTTTTTACATATTTTCTAGAAGATTTTGCTTTTTTACATTTTTTTTACAACAATTTTGTAATTATTTTGCTTCCTCACTACCAAAGATACGGAAGCTTTGTGTTCGTGAAAGAAGTCGAAAACATTTTCGTCCTTCAAAATCAAAATTTTCACTTGCTTTTAGCGTTTGAGAACTTCCTGGTCAATTAATTTCGGTTCCGAGTCTGTCTGTATATGGTAAATCCTTGTTACGCCCAAAACACCGATTTCGACGAAATTTTTGGGGATTTTGCGGGTCAGCTCCTGGACGGTCCCGTAATTAATTTTCCTATAACGTCGATTTCTGACTATTGATCCGATTTTGTTCAAACGCGGTAGGTACGAGTAGTTAGGTATTCAAGAAGAATGCCCTATAAATTATATCGCGATTGGTGGAGTAATAACCATTGCGCATGCGCAAAACTAATATCGAGCGATTTCGATGAAATTATCAGGGATTGTGTAGGTTAGCTTCCAGACGGTTTCCTACAAGGTTCATTTCTGTCGTATAACTAGGGTAGTCAGTGCGCATGCGCGAACGGTAATTTCTTATAACGTCGATTTCTTATCATCTATTGGTCTCATTTCGCTCAAACACGAGGGGTTATTGAGTACAGGGTGATATCATTTTTATTTTATCGCGTTTTCTTGAATAATAGATAACTATTGCTCAAACGCAAAACTAAAATTGGATGACACTCCGAGAATAATGGATCGATTTTGATGAAATTTTCAATTACTGTTTGGGTAAACCAACAGACTTTCCGCACATTTGTAACAGCCAGAGGTGATGGAAAGAGAGTAGTTACTCAGAGAGACGACTAACCTGCTACACCCAGAGGATATCCTAAAGGTTGAATAAACCTCAGAATTATCCCCAGTTGCGTTTTCAAGAATCAAGGAGGAACTACACCTATCCTTCACTCTCCCGGGGCTTACAAAAACCAGGGGGAGGGGGTGCAGAGTGGAAGGGAGGCTCCAAATAGGCATGGCAGGGTCGTGTTGTTAAATTTTTATGGGTATAAGTTTTGGGTTGTTTGCCCATTTTACCTATGGAGGGTGGGGGGGATTAACGAATCCAAGCTCTGCTATCATGTAACAACGAGAGATGATGGGAAGAGAGTAGTTACTCCTTCAAAGGGGAGAGGCGATTAACCTGCTACACCCAGAGGATATCCTAAAGGTTGAATAAACCTCAGGATTATCCCCAGTTGCAGCGTTTTCAAGAACCGAGAACGAGGAACTACTCCTATCCATAACACATTCAAACATGAATTACAGCCCTATTTCGCATTTTAGCACGTATACATACATGTATTAGATACTGTTATATTTGTTCTTTGTAGATACTTTTAAGATACTCATAAGATTTGTTCTGTAGATACTCGTGATTTGTTCTTCAACTAATTCTATACGTCCTTGTTACATTGTGTGAGGAAGTTATACTCTCCACCGAACTACGCAGACATTTTTTCTTTCTGGGCCGAATCCCGGTCTATACCTGAATATAATCAATCAAGATATACATTTAGGTATTTCTCAATTTTTTAAAATTTTCTTTAACACATACTAAATGGCATTAGAGTGTTAATGGTAAATAGAAATGTGCTAATGGGAGTTTTACAATTTGTCCCCGGACTGGCAAAATCATTGCGATTTGTCCCTGTACAAAAGTTTACCTTTCGGCCCCGCTACTAAGATTTGCCCCCATGGAAAAATAAATTTTGAATTCATATTCAAATATATTTCATAATCATATCAAAATAAGATATAAATTACGTGTATCAAATTAGTTCTTAGTTCTTGAAAGCAACAGTTTCTCTCTGTCGTATGAACGGTTTCGTGCTAGTAGAACTCAAATGCTCCGTTCACCACTTTTCCCACCTCTTTCACCTTTTCCCCGCACATGCCTACCTTAGTTCACCGCTGGCCAGTCTCTTTTGCGAGTGCAGACGCACTCTCTCGGATGAGACGGGAACTGCTACAATTTTCACACAAATTCGGGGTAAATTTGTTTTGCATGATAAAAGTACAATTTCGACGTCATCCTGAGCGTCACAACAATAATCCTTTTCGCTGAGTAACTCGAGCTTATTCCCGAGTTTACTCTGCAGTGTGTTAGTTAATAATTTTCACGATAGTTAAAGCGGAATAAGAAATAAATGGTAGGTTCGGACGGAGGGAACTTTCGCCGAGGGGGCTTTAAATCCAATTTAACGCAGAAGATCCCCCGCTGTGGAGCGGCCAAAGTTATTTTCGACCCAATTCGCCAGTGATTTGAAAACAAAACACGATCGTCGCAGGCTCGATGGCGAAATCTCAATTCGTTTGACTTATCCCGTTATTGATCGTCGGATTATTCCCCAATACAAAAAGCTTTGGTTTTGTGACAAGCAATGCAAATGATGTCAGAGCGAATTTTGATGCAACCGATCTGGAGGAATTGAGAATTCACGTTGAGAATCCACGTTTCAATAACATATTATTTTGAAGTTGTTCAAAATAAGTTGTTAAGTTGTTAGTGTAAGTAATTCGTTTACTTTTATTCTCTCTTGAGTTTGCATTGAAATGGTTGGTTGATCTTGAAACTTAATAAATCGAGTAAGTTCTATCCCGTTACATTAATAGAAAAAATCTATTTTTGAATTTGCTATAAATAAAAGTATATCTGTCTTGAAGGTATGATTACATACAAACAAAAAGATTTTTATCGAATTTTCGAAAAAAAATAAATAAACAATAATAGTAAAAAAAATAAGCTATAGGTAGTAATTGACCTTGTCCTGTTTCAGGGAATGAGTTGGCTATATTTATGAAAACTTATATTTCAACATTTTCTGAGTCATTGCAATAGCTTCATCTACAAATAAATTCGCTAAAACAATTGCTACCATGAAAATAGGTTCTACCGTTGCCACAACAGTCACAATGATTGTCTGTTGAAAAAAGATAACAGAATGATTAAGAGCGTAGTGATTCGATAGAATGTACGGTATTCCGGAGATCGGAACCATACAACAGAGCAGCAGGATATTGATATTACTTATTGATGGATGGACCAAAAAGGCAGAAGCCAATTTAATAACGTAAAAGTATCAATGGGAAGAATTCAGTGGATACTGTTAAATAATGTCGAACGGTAATTTGACATCCATCACTTCTAATTCTCCAGTGATGAAAAAAGAATGAAGAAGCAGATGACAAGCGAGTTTTCGCAGGTGATTACAAGTGCTGGGAAAGAATTACGACCGGGGGGACAAGGGGAAAAAAAGAGGAGAAAAATCTTCGCTAATGAGTTAATTGTTCGTCTCTCTCAGAGAGAAATTAGCAGAGCGATAGGGGTCCCCTCCCTCAATCTCTGTTTCTCTCTCTCGAATGTCCGATGATTGATTGATGTCCAACCCTCTCAACACAAAGTGAATATTAGAGGGCGGCACCGCTCGCATTAGTGGGCTCCAACACATTAGTTACTTCAAATGTCACCAGAGTGCGTGGAAACCAGTCCATAATACACATCGCAATCCATTACCGACCCCCCTCCCCCGCGACACCGGTCGATTCTGTAACTCGAAACCAATTTATAACTTTCCAGCCTCCATACGATATCAGCTAAACTTCTCTCATCTCAAGCGCTTCTCACCGTCGCTTAAAAGAGGAACGTCATTGAAGCATTGTGGAGGATTGTAATGGGAAATGTACCATTCATAGATACGATTCAAGTTGACATGATTGTTATGTAACGCGATCGCAAAATTTCATGGAATTGGTATCTAATCCAGTATTTCATTATTATTACTATTATTATCAGTATTTAATGTAGTGGAACAATCTTAAGGTAACTTTCACTAAGGAGGAATATGATTCACAACAAACACACTGCTTTTGCGTATAGATCTTACTCTATTTTTATTTTAAAATTTATCACTCTTCGAATTTCTATGGTGACACCTAACACTATAGGAAACCAACTCAAACTTAAACGAAATTTTTACCAACATTTCGCTGTTTCTAATGATATATATCCCGATTGTCTAACGCCCTCCAGTAGGATGTTAAAACTTGGGAGATATTTGAAATATTCAAAGGACATATTTAAAGATCTTCGAACAGATTTTTCGATAAGGAAAAATTTAATCTAATATAAATAGTTCTATTCTACATTTCTTGGATCAAGAAAAAAAGTTCCAGTCATACAGAAAGATCGAATGAGCAAATTTTTGTAAATAATCGTATTATATTATGCTAAATTGTTTTGAAATTTGTGCACTTTGGGTTCAAAGAAATTGTTAACTACCGATTTTAAATCAGAAAACTTTTCCTAAATATTATGGCATCAAAAGGGATTATGGACATTTATAGACACGTATTTAGATTTTTAGCGATTTTCAAAGAAAAAGGAGCTACTTAGATGGCTTCAAAATTTTAAAAGTTCCAGTCATAAAGCATGATCCTATGAGCGAATTTTTGTAAACTATCGTAGTATATCACGTTAAATTGTTTTGAAAATTCAGCACTTCAAGTAAAATGGAATCATTAACTACCAATTTTATACGGGAAAAAAACTCGTTCTACGTAATATTCACCCATTCAAAAAGATAATGGATTTTTAGCTTTTTTGCAGTTTTTATCTATTTATTAGCGAATATTAATGAAATTTAGGTATACTTTTCAGCATACATTTCTGGACAGGTTTTTAAATGTTCTAGTTCATCGTTAATAAACAGTTTTTGACTGAAATCCTGCTAAAAAATATAAATGTAACGATGATAAAAGCGCTGGAGCTAATTGCTACAAAAAATCATAGGTTTGTTCATGAAATTGCATTTCTATGAAGTATATATTCACACTCTAAACTTTGTTCATATTTGTGTACAAAGTTTTGCACATTTGGGACCGTGCAAGGGAAAAGGGAGTTTAACTTGCGAAGGTATTTTTTCAGGAGAACAAAAAAACGAAGATTGAGTCAAAAAATGGCTTTTTTTGAAATATTTTTTGGGACCCAAAACTATCTCTTTCCCCAATAATTATCAAAACTTGAATTTTCCACATGTTTCATTGTATTAATAATCGCGAAAAACTGCAGTTTTGCAAGACCGCTGAAACCTGCTGAAAATTTGGATTTTTTAGGGCCCGCTTTTTTCAATTGAAAAACCACAAATTTTGATTGGAGAATGATAGGAAAAAAAAGATTTTGTTCAACATAATGTGGAGAAAACTAAAAAAAATATAAACTCAAATTTGAACTCTGGCAAGTTAACTTCCCTTTTCCCTTGCACGGTCACATTTTTGACATACTCGTAATTACCTATCATTTTTTTGTGAAAACATTTATTATCCAATTCATGGTTTGAATGTTTTATTGTAAATAGAGGCCTGTCCTATGATGAAATTCGCAATTTTTGCAATTTTTTTAGCACTATTGTTGAATTTTGGGCTTTCCCCCCCACCCCCTCATGAAAATTTGCTCATATCGTCATACTGCATGACTGGAAATTTCGTAACTCATTTTTCCTTTTTTACCTAATGTATTTTTTCCTTCTTGAATTAAATAAAACCATTCCGGGAGTCATCAATATGACAAAACGTTTTCAAGATTCGGGGTTTTTTTTTTTTTTGGGCCACTTGGCCTCTACTGTGCGACGACTTCATAAAAATTTGAATATTTTACTTAAAATCAATAGGAATTGATTGAGGTTTTCGAGAAAAACTCACCGTACATTGCATTCATCATACATCACCACATTATCTCGTCACGCTAGCAATCCCTCTGCAAATCTCCACACCACCAGGGAAAAATTATAGCTAAAATATTTTAGACATTATACCCTAAACCCCTTTACTACGAAAATATTTAACTCAAATGTCACGGCGATGTACATGTTAGAAATACAAGTCATCTGATGTACCAAGCTCTCAACGACAGAAAGGCACTTCTTCGTTTTCACCAATCCAATTTATTCATTTCCTTTGAGCACCGTTCCCTGACAAGTACTCGTTAGTAGAAGTAAAATGTTTTTATTTTTATAACAACCGTCGTCGGCCTCCAGCGTATTCAAGAGAAACCTTTCCTGTAAATGAAGAAGGACATAAAGCGTTTCGTTTCTCCGAAATACCTAAATGATTTGTATGAATTGAACTGATAGCAAATTTTTTATTGTTAACACAACTAGAAAAATTGCAATTGAGTCACGCAATTCTGAAAGCGGTTGAATTTTGAAAAATGAACGAGGAAACATTTCCAGTCATGCAGCATGATCGCATGAGCGAATTTTTAAATTATCGTAGTATCTTAAGTTGAATTATTTTGAAACTTATAGAAGGGGTAAAAACTAGTTCTATACATTTATTCTGCGTTTCAAGAAACATTTTGGGCTTTTAGATTTTTTTCTTTTCAGTGCTATCGATTTTTCAGCAAATAGTGATGACATTCAATACATTTTTTTAACATAAAGTTGTGCTTTTTTTCAAATTCAATTTCATTGTTGATAAACTTCTTTTATCTAAAATTCTGTTAAACAAAATAAATTTAACGATTTTCAGCCGTTTTTAGCCATTTTTAGTGATTCTGTAAGCGCATTGTTTGGAATGCATCATGTTCTCAAAAAGTGTTGGCCAACGAACTCATCGTTGACTTTTTCATAGTCGTGGAATTTTCATGTTAAGGCAGTTTTTTCACCAAATGAATTCTATTAAAAACTTTAAATTTGGCATTAGATAGAAAGGAAATTTAACGCTCTTTCCAACGGTATCCTCAAATTTAAACTTATGTTTTTATTAGAGTAATTATTTATGTGTTAGTGATAGACTCGAAGACACAAAACAATCTCAAAAATTGAAATACTCGAAAACTGAGAGTTAAAAAAAAAATCTCTGAGGAACTTTCGACCAGCTCTAGAATCACGCCCTGAAGTACTGACTACCTTGCGCGGGACACCCTGTGTACCTACTACAAACCACAAAAAATAATAAAATGTAGAACCTATTTTTAAATGCCATTAAACGGTAAGTGCGCCAGGTAGTTTGAGGTAGAAAGTATTTTGAAGTTTATTAAATTTCTACAGGTCACCCAAAGGTTCTTTTGGGATGACAATGCTGAGTTTTCTACCTCGTGACCCTTGCACTAACCTGGAATGGGGGAAAATTTCACAATTTTTCCGATTTTTTCCGGTTTTTGCCAAAAACTTCAACATATTGCGTGTAACGGAAAAGCTTTCTGAACACAAGTTAAAGAGCATCAAAATTCCTATTAAACCATCGGTCATACAACTGTTTACAGCCAATAGTTACTAAGATACAGCATTTTGGAAAAATGGCACAATTAAACATTGTGGATTTTAGCAGAAAAAAGCATCAAATAAAGGATCATACAGTATGTATGGTAAACATAGATATGTTTAATACTTAATTTATGATGAATATTGTATGAGCCCAAAAACATGCATTTTTTAAATGTACCATTTTTTTTTTTTTTTTTCAAAATGCTGCATCTAAGTACCCATCGGCTAAAAAAAGTCGCATGACAGATGTTTTTATAGCAAATTTAATGGTATTCAGCTTGCATTCAGTATGTTTTTCCGCTACATGCGGTGCTTTAAAGTTATTGGCGACAAAACGAAAAAATCGGAAAAATTGTGGAATTTTCCCCCTCTACAAGTTACCACAAGGACCAAGAGGTCGAAAACTCAGCATTGTCATCCCAGAGAACCTTCGAGTGACATGTAGAAATTTCATAAACTTTAAAATACTTTCAAGCTCGAGCTGAATTTTTCTACCTGGCAACCGTACCGTCCATGTGAAAAATTTTCAAAAATATTAATTTTAAAATTATTGACACCATTGCAACAACTTGATTCTCTATAAAAATTGACTAAACGAATAAAAATCGTTCATGAGGTAATGCTTCACGACAAGACTTTCTCCAGTTTTGACTTCATCTTGATGCAGAAAATAAGAAAAGATTGTTCACCAAGAAGGCGGTGCAAAGCGAGTGAAAGGTAGAAAAGAGAAGATTTGGGAGCTTCGCACACTTTCCGGATAAGGAGTTGACAATCAGCAGGCGACGGGCGGTAAACAAATTACTGTTGTTCAAGTTTTTAATGAAACGAATGCGGAGCTGGCCTGGTGCCATTAGGGGTCGTAGGAATTGCCTGCATTTACCCCCTCCACAACTCCCCTAACTTTAGTTCTACACCGACATTGTTTATGCCTCTAAGGAAAAGGGTTCATCTGTGATTAAATCCTTACAGCTCTTGTTAAAGGAGGCAGAATGTCGAGTGGAAGGAGCTGCCAAATAACTTAAACCGCCTGGTTCGGAGAAGGAAGGATTTCGTCCCAGGATCGGCGCAAGTCGAATGACTCCGAGTTCATCTTTATCACCCCTCTCTCCGCCGCTCTATCTTTCCCTTTATCACCTGAAATGCAAATACGAACTACAATTAGATCATCGGCGAACTTGGCTTGAGGGGAAGCCTACTTCACTCGGCAAGTTGATCAACCCTAAGCATCACGTACTAAGCAGAAATCAACCGACTGATGATTCAAACTTGAGGCAAACAAGTTGCCGAAGCCAGCTGTTGTTTTGATCCCCCCTTCAGTTCTCTGAATAAATACGAGGTGGATATAAACGGATCCAAGGTGCAAAACCCTACCGAAGGCGTAATTTGATGCCAAAGATATATCACAACAAACAGGGTCCGTTGTTATACAACCGTTATTCACGAATACCGCAATCCCTATACATAATCAATAATATTATGCTAATAATTAAGTCTAAAGTAATACTTTTCTTCTGAAAACCGGTTTGCCTGCTTAAGTTACAATTTTAGAGCGAATGTTTGTAGAAAATGAAGCTATTGCAATGGCTATTACAGAAAATACTGTAATCCCTTTCGAGGCATTCCGAAACTAATCTTGATGTTTAAAGCTAATATAATATTATATATATATATACTAGCCGCTCCGGCTCGCCTCCACGTCCAGCCGGGGGGCAAGCCCCCCGGACCCCCCGTTAAATTGCTCGCTTCGCTCGCAAAGTGTGGCACATAGGGAATGTTGCTCGCTTCGCTCGCAAAGTGTGGTATGTAGGGAATGTTGCTCGCTTCGCTCGCAAAGTGTGGCTGTATACATGGAATGTATTACAATTTAAACATGTAGGGGATGTTGCTCGGTAGATCTCTAAGGGTAGGTTTAACTTCTGTGGGGCATGCTGCTCGCTTCGCTCGCTTGAGGAAGTTATACTGCCCACCCAACTTGGCAGACGTTAAATTAAAATAGAAATTAAAAATTTTGTCTAAAAAATAAAATAAAAAAAATTAGGGGTGGACTACCCCTAAAATTTAGGCGGATGAAAAATAGATGTTGGCCGATTCTCATAGATACCGGATAATCACAAAAAATTTCATCAAAATCGGTCAAGCCGTTTCGGAGGAGTATGGCAACGAAAACTGTGACACGAGAATTTTATATATTATATATATATGTATGTATATATATATATATATATATATATATATATATATATATATATATATATATATATATATATATGTATACATATATGTGTGTGTGTGTGTGTGTGTGTGTGTGTGTGTGTGTGTGTGCGCGCGCGTTGGTGCGCGCGCGCGCTTAAATTCATACTTATGCAAGGATGAGTTTGTTGGCAAGCACTTTTTGAGGAAAATAAATAGCTGAAATTCCAAAAAAAGTGCTGAAAAATCACACAAATGGCTAGAAACGGCTGAAAATGAGTAATTTTGTTTTTTATGAGAATTAAAAAAAAAGTTTATCAACGATGAACGAGGGAACATTAAAAGATTTTATGCACAAAATTGTGCAGAAAAATGTACTTGAATTACAATAAAATTTTTCTGAAGAATCAATAAAAACTGAAAAAAAAGTTTCACTCACGCAGCATGATCATAAGAGCTGATTTTCGTTAATTATGGTATATTATTAAGTTACATCGTTTTGAAATTCGAACAAAAAACTCGTTCTAAATAATAGTCAGCAATTCAACAAAATACTCAGTCATGCAGCATGACTAATAGAGCGAATTCTCAAAGAAAAATTGTGGATAACAATAAACATGTAAATTCTGATCATTGAGGCCAAACATGTCCTGAATAAGACTGACGGGACAGCCGTGTGACGAGATCGCAAATAAAATTTAAGAACACCCAGCCAACCTCGAAATTTGGTAAATTATGGGCATTTATTACCTAAAAATAGTTGAAAAAGTCCTTGCACTCAAAAGCTCAAAGAGGAGACGGAAAGAGAGAGTTCCTCCTTAAAGGTGAAAGGCGATTAATCTGCTACACTACACCCAGAGGTATTCCTATCGATTGTAGAAACCGTCAGGCATATCCCCAGATGCAGTGTATTCAAGAATCGACGAGGAGGAACTACCCCTATCCGTCACACTCCCGGGGCTCAAGAAGCGGGGGGGAGGGGGGGGGGAGAGTGTAAGGGGAGGCAGAGTGGCTCCAAATAGGCATGGCAGGGGTATGTTTTTTAGTATTTCACTTTTTCCAAGTTTTAAGGGGTTAGTGCTCATTTTGTCTATTGGTGGGAGGGGTGGTGGCGAGGGGTGGCTCGAAACCGAGCTCAAATATTTGCTCAAAATATTTCCCCATAACTCAGCACATGTGCAAGGCTCTATAAAACTTAATTAATTCATATTTATATAAAACAACTTTGTCAGAGTTAGCATTTAATTTATTCGATTTTCTAGGGAATAAGAAATTTTGGTAAGTATTCTTTATTCCTTCCCTGAATCCTTCACGTAAGCATATTAATGAAGAAATACAATAAATATACGAGCATTTACAAAATTACTCTAATGTTAACAGTACAGAATAAGTAAGCAGTTTTACCGAGTTTTTATGGACAATAAGCTGTTTTGATCAAAAGATTGAGTCGAACCCTGATGCGTAAACATGTTTTGTTCCCACACAAAATAAGCGATTTAGGAGGAAGGTTTAAAGGAACTTCCAAACGCGTGTGAGGTTTGAGAGAACCTTTTCATTTCAAGTGAGGGATTCAAAGCTCGATGTTTGAACGTTGCCGGATCAGTATTCGGTGGATTCTACACAGGATTAGGTATTTACTTATCATGAAAACGGTTTAGGGGAAGGTTAGAGGGACCAATGTGGTACTTGAGGGTTATCTCCCTACCCAGCAGAGGGTCATCACCTTTAGTGCGATCCCCCGACCACCCCTAAAACTCACCCTACCAAGTTTGAATTTAAATTAGACAAACCTCCTTAAGTTGTGGGCGAGAGGGGGCTTGCTCAACTGATGCGCTCACCCGAGTCTGAAATTATAATCGTCCAAAAAGGCGCAACTTCTCCACTATCTGGCTCAAATCTACAATGAACGTCCAATTAGGTGAAACTTTGTATTCTAACGATCGTTTACAGAAGGTGCGAAAAGTTTCCACCGTCGCGAACCTCTTCATCCAATTAGCATTTCAATTGTCAGCGAATGATAGGGATTATTTTAAAGCGCGCTCTCTCTTCGTTCGACTGAACTAACTAAATTCCAGTTTGAAATTGGATAGAAGGCAATGCAACGCTTGGATGAGCGTAAATAAAGAGTCAGTCAATCACTCACCGAGTCCAACAAAATGGAGTCGCGATTAAATTAAGGTTTTATCAATAACGATTATAGAATTTTCAAATTGAATTCGTCCTTTTACAAAACGAATTCGTCCTTCAAAAAGAGGCACCAAATCTTGAAGGCAACCAGAAAATAATATGCAGGTACCTTTTATAGAAGAATAATAATTTACTGCATTCGTTTGCATAGTTAGTAAAGATGTAATAGAAGAAATTTACAACGTTTACAAATAATTGATACAAGAAATTCATACAAAGCCATGAATTTTAGAGTTTTGGTTTATTATTTTCAATAATGAACGTTGGTAATCGACCTTTGACAATGGCAGGGAAAGTGCCAGTAACATCGGCTTCAATTTTGATCAACCATTAAGGGTAGTAATCAAGGGCTGAAATATTGAAAAATCGAGATCTTGAAACTTTTAAGGTAGGTAACAGTAATGTATTTTTGGTTGTCATTTACATATATTTTCCCAACTAAACGAATGAAATCATCTGGGAAGCTGCACGATTTTTCGTTGTCTGACTACAAGCTATACTGGAGAAGCGACTATAACTTTTCAGGGGGAACTAAGTTTCATCAAAGACCGCTAGCAGCAAGCGAGTCTCGCGCCGCCACCGCGGTTTTGCCTTTTCTTGGTTCTGCATCATCAGCTCGTGTAATGAAAGATTATTTATGTTATTTAATTTTATCAATTTCTGTTCAGCAGGCGTCTACACCAATGCAGACACATTAGATGATTCGTAATGATTCGATAATGATAGAGACAGGTGTTCTGCATAGAAGAGCTATACAATACAGAAATAATAAAACTCTGTGTAATAATTTGCAGCATTTTTCCTTCTTTTTTTCCTCAATGCAGAGGCCTGAAAATTTCAGTCCGAACCGATAACCCCTTGAGGTCTCCCAAACCCGTTTTTTGATAAGGAATTGAATTATCGATTTTATTACACTAGACGCTTAGGACATTAGGACATGAAAGATCCATGGGTCTGGACACTTTTTATACGCTATTCCTATGTTTTCGGTGTCGCGGAACACGATGCCGCCATTATTGCAAGCGCAGAAGCTGTATTTCTACGCAAAAAAGACAGCTGTGTGCAGCTTTGTTTTTTAGCTGTATATTCAAGAAATCAGTCCGAATAAGTGATGGAAAAAAGACATTTTTTTCCTGTTTTTACCTAGTTTTGACTGGGGAAAAAAATTGTTTGCGGGTCTTTTCTGCTTCGGACCTTGTTTCCTGGCTTGTTCCGAATGTAACAAGACCAATTTCGTCCTATAATATATTGTCCTTTTGGAAATATCTGCTCAAGAGCCGAGTTAGCATTTTTAATGGTAACCGCTCTATACTTACCAGTAGGTACGAAATTTAACGCCCTGAAGCCGTTTTTATCCCATTATTTTATGTTTTTGGGCTCGTTGAACATTACGTGCGAGTAGTGGAGGCGTAGGACTCGTATTTCGGTTAATAATCAAGAGCTAGGTGTCAAAAATCGGTGAATAGAGTAGGTGTTTCTTGATGTTCAAAAAATCAGTTGACAAAATTAATAGAAATAAGGGATTTTTCACCGGTTTCACCTAGTTTTGATTGCGAAAAACTATTTATGAGTGTCTCCTCTGCCTTGAACTTTGTTCTGTGACTTATTCTGAATATAACAAGGACTAAGTTTGTCCCATAATACATTTTTCTCCAGGGCGTTAAATTTTGATTTTGTAGCTACTGGTAAAGTATAGAGCGGTTACCATTACAAAAGCTAACTTGGCTCTTGAGCAGATATTTCCAAAAGAACAATATATTATAGAACGAAATTGGTCTTGTTACATTCGGAACAGGCCAGGAAACAAGGTCCGAAGCAGAAAAGACCCGCAAACAATTTTTTCCCCAGTCAAAACTAGGTAAAAACGGCAAAAAATGCCTTTTTTCCATCACTTATTTGGACTGATTTCTTGAATATCAAAAGAAATACAGCTTCTGCACTTGCAATAATGGCGGCATCGTGTTCCGCGACACCGAAAACATAGGAATAGAGTATAAAAAGTGTCCAGACGCATGGATCTTTCATTTCCTAACCGTCTTTTTGTTCTAAGCGTCTAGTGTTCTAAAATCGATAATTCAATTATCAAAAACGGGTTTGGGAGACCTCAAGGGGTTATCGGTTCCGAATGAAATTTTTAGGAGTTGTTCCTCGCATCTGATGCAATCATCTGAGCTTTGAGCCCCTCAAAAATTCGAACTTTCGTTCTTTTCGTAGTCAGTCTAGTCTACACCTATGCAGACACATTAGATGATTCGTTCAATAATATAGACAGGTGTTCTGCGTTGAAGAGCAACAGAAATAATAAACCTCTGTGTAATAATTTGCAGCATTTTTCCTTCTTTTTTTCCTCAATGCAGAGGCAGCCCTGACGCTGCTATAGGCATGAGGGAGAGCATATGCATTACAAAGTTGGTGCCAACAGTAATTTGTGTCTGACGTGCGTAGATGGTAGGAGAGAAGATTTTCGCGCACTTGCATAAAGACTGCATTTCGACCGCCACCGTTTTCCCGAGTCCCAGACACCGCCGTTACTAAGATTCCTTCAAGATTCGGTCCCTCTTTATGAAGGACGAATTCATTTTGTGAAAGGACGAATTCATTTTGTAAAATGACGAATTCAATTTGTAAACTCTATAAATGATATACTGTCATGTCGTAATACGCGAATAATAAATTTCAGGTTGTTATGAACAAATCACTCCGGGAAGTTGATGCTGGAGGCGCAATACTCAAGAATGTCAGAAACAAGTCTTCTAAAACGTAGCGTAATTATGAACAATGGGGAGGGGGTGACGTTTCCTGAGAGGTTTTAATGAAGTTTGATAGAACGCTACTGGATCCAATACATCTCAATGGGTTCATTCGTAACACTACGTGAGTTGCTCATGGCTTAAAACATTCAGAAACCACGAAGCCCATTCAATTATTTTCCGTTGTATCAACAGCAAAGCTATGAATGTTGTTCGCCTAATAGAATCAATTGAAATATAAACATAGTTGAAAGAGTAGGTAGTCCACATAGATGTTACTTCCTAGAGAGATGGCCGCAATTCAGTTTGTTACAGATTTAGTTAGGGAATCGGGGTGAATTCTGCGCATATTCTCATGCTAATATAAGCTAATGTAATTACATACTAAAAATGCAATTATAGCTAATAATATTTTTTTAACATTCGTTAAAAATGAGATGTTGTTTGGGAGTGGTGTATAGTTTCTCCGCATCCGACAACTGAACACATTGCTTCCCAAACTTTTTGGGCGGAAAATGATTAAAATGGAACTTTTCAAAAATTTTCTTCATAAAAAACTTTCCAATCTAGTTCGTTGGCCAACACTTTTTGAGCATATTTAATTGATCAAATAACAAATAAATGTGCTAAAAAACACTAAAAATGCTAACGTTGGATTTATATTTTTAGCATTTTAGTCAAAAAAGTTAATTAATTAATTGCTCACTTGTTAATCAAATTTGCAGGAAAAAAAAGAGTTTTTGGATTAAAATTTATAGTTAACAAAGTTGGTAGTGCTCAAATTTCTAAACAATATTACATACCTAGTTTATTAATTTACAAAAATTCGCACATATGGTCATGCTGCTTGACGAACATTTTTCATTTTCGCGTACTATCTTTGCTTAAAGAGACCCTTATGCGGACATTAAAAAATAAAAATATATTTCAATAAAAAAAAAAAAAACTTAATTAAATCAAATAAATTCGATTTAAATTAAATAAATCTAATTAATTGATTTTTTAAATTTAAACGCTCATATGGTCATACTGCTTGACGAACATTTTTCATTTTCGCGTACCATCTTTTACTTAAAGAGACCCTTATGCGGACATTAAAAAATAAAAATGTATTTCAATAAAAAAATCTCAATTAAATCAATAAAATTCGATTTAAATTAAATAAATCTAATTAATTAATTTTTTAAATTTAAACCGTGATTTATTACCCTGCTGAATACCAGTTTTATAGACGAGCAAACAAGTTTGGAATTAAAAAAAAATCCAGTTATGCAGCATGACCCCATGAGCGAATTTTTGAAGAAATCTTCGACATTTCGAGCGGAGCGGGGCCTTGGGTGCTAGTACGTACACAAATAGAACTTCTTCATAATTTCATGGCTGATATTTTCTAAGCCACAGTCAGTATTAAAGCTACATCAAGTCCTAAAACAGTTGAGCGTAAAACATTAAAGAGAGCGACCGAGAGAATCGGTGGACGGAATATTTCACAGAGTAAACTCATCAGTTGTGATTACACTTTTTTTTTTTTTTTTAACAAGCACACTACCTACGTTTTAAACAGCATGGTTCTAGGATTGGTTATACAGGGATACTTCCATAAGAGTAGTTCAATCTGAATTTGGACAATGTTTCGCGCAAATATTACCGATTTTTACAACTAGCGAACGGCATTAAGTATTTCGATTTTTGACTGATTTTTCAACTTTGAAATTTTTGAAAACTTGATACATATTCTTATAGGAAATTTTACGCTGATTCCGAATATCCCACAGGTTAGTATGCTGAAAAAATTATTTCACACAACAAATCGCAAAAAACAGGCTATTTTGAAATTGTTGACTACATTTTTGAAAATTTCAACCCGAAGATGTAATCCGATCATGCTGGCCAACGAACTTGAACTTCCGTTTTGTGTCCTTAACATTTTAAAATTTGTTTGAAGTTTCTAGCACAATTCTACGGACAGTTATCGTCTGGAATGACACATACATAGATACATACATACATACATAAAAAAAATGCGTTAAACTTCAGAATATGATTCAGAATAGCCTGAAACGGATTTCTGCATAACATTTTTTCAAAAATTCACATTCTACAAATTTTGAGGCGAGAGCAATAGCTTAATTTTCTTCAAAAATTCGCTAACAATTGTCATAACTTGAGCTTACGGAATGATATGCATTCCGGTGGTATATCAGAAAAGTTTCCCTTCCTAGGTGAGTACGGGAGAAATAATATTATAACAAATAGCTACGCATTGTGGACTGGAGAGAATGCATTTGTCAGTCTTAAAGCGCAAGTATATTCAACACTTTCCGAGGACTTTCCATTATGTGTCCCATAGCAATAAAGAGCACTGTTTCCAGCAAGACGTAGAGGAGAGATATTTCCTCGGAGGAAGGAGGGAGCTAAGTAGTGGAGTCATAATTTTGCCATTAGAGGATGTAGCCGTCGCGGGTCGGGGGCCTCGTACTTCTGGTCCTTCCAAGACTTAAATGCGCTCGAAAACCCTAATCCGTTCAGTACACCGCACCCCCCTCGCCGTGTTTAGTTTGACTCCGTTTGCACAAGGGATTTCACGCGGAGACCACTCACTCGCTCTTGTCCCGCCATGAAATGGCCTTAACGGGGTGGGGGTGTGAGGGTGAAGCACGTAAAGGCAGAGAGACGGAAGGGGCAATGAGAGGGCGTACGGCTCTTTCTCAGATCGACCAGCCGAGTTTCCACTTGCCGCCTTTCCCGATAAGATACGGTCACACTTCCTTTGATCGGCTCCATTACTGCATAGAGAGAAAGAAGAATCTAATTTACGAAACTACGGATACCAAAAATGTTAGAATAAAATCCCAACACACCCCAGTGATTCTCTTAGTACATGCAGCTTAGGACAATGGGCAATCACATTTTTCAATGGATAAACCCGAGTTGGGTCGGGGATAATTCAATGAGGCAGGGTAGAGCACGAGTTGGGTCAGCAGTTGTCACCCCCTTCAGCTCGAATTGGGTCCGCCGATAAACAGAGAGTTGCAAGGTTACTAAGTGCGAGGATCGGGTCCAGATATTGATATTGTGACTTGATTGATATTGTACTAAGTCACTGTGACCGTCAGTCGGTTCTTGTTCTTAAGCCTACAACTGTTTGACATTGCAGAACTACCTGCATAATTGTACATAGTATCTATAGTTTTGAAAAACGATGAGAAGGAAACCATTTTTGGGAGACAACACAGCCAACCTCCTCGAGGTGCCTCCTGGGTAACGCTAATAGGATGGACCCAATTCATGCTCCAGACAAAAACGCTGCAAATTATTTCACAAAGGTTTATTATTTTTTCAATTGAGTATGATCGTAGTTTTAGTTGCCTAGCGTACGTCATAAGGCCCGTCCAGACTCCTCGGTGTGTCCTACTTCGAGTTGCCACAACCTATACTTCTAAAATGATATACGCATGTTTATATATTTCTCGATTTGAGCTCCTATCTATTCAAATAGTTATTGCCTTAATAATATCATTATCTAAGTACGTACGAAAAGTCGAGAGGATATGTTATTAAATATGCGTAGGAAAAGCTTTGGTATTAACACACAAATATGACCTTGAAAAAAAATATTCATGCCTGGAAGGAACGCCGGCGCCGTACCCCACCACAAGGTGCCGCACCACAAGGTGCCGCGGCGCCTCCTCTCACTCCACCGCCCCCCCCCCGGCTCACCTCCCCCCCCCCCCCCCTCCCTCACCCCCCCACCGTGACCACCCCTGCCAAGCGTGCCAGGCGTGCGCGCGTCGAAAAATACACTTTTTTCGCCCGTTTTTGGCCCATAGCATCTATGCGAGTAAAGCGATCGGGATGGTTAAACGTTAGGACCAACTAGACCCCAAATGGAGTCTGTGTGCGAAAGAACAGGTTTTTTAAGTCAATTCTTAGGCCTTTTAAGGCCCGGACGGCGAACGGCGGACGGCGAACGGCGGACGGCGAACGGCGGACGGCGAACGGCGGACGGCGGACGGACATTTCAAATTTGGATTCTACGCACCTTGAAACGTAAAGTGACAAAGTTTGAGGGGGGGTTATAAAAATTTTTTGCTACACGATCACATAGGCTTATTATTGGAAATAATAAACCAAAAAGGAGGAACCCAACTCCACCTATCCCATTTCAATTCATTCCATCAGATGAACGATTTCGAAAAGAGAATACCAATGAGGTGCGATATGAAGAGCATAAGATGATTGGAAGTGGCCAAAGAACGCTGTAATGAAAGCTGAGTGACGTCATGGAGGTAGGGTACCACTTGCGTACGAGATATCGCTAACTTGGCATGAAAAGCAGCAGTTATAATAATAAGTAAGAAATGATTTTAACACCACCATTTCCTCCTACGAATTTCGAAATGGTAATGCAAACTCAGTTTCACGCGCCGCACTTAAAACCACGGGAAGCGGTTAAAAATTAAGGACCGTGAGGAGAGTTAATTAAAAAAGAACTTTTTTTAGGCTTTACCCCCGATACCCTCGCCCACTATATCAACGCGAATTTCAAAAATCCAGCAACCCGAACATGAGTTGGAATGACGTTTCACTGGAACCTATCAGGTTATCACCATTTCAGTAAACATTTTCAATGCCAATCATAAGAAAAAAAAAAATCAAAATGAACGTTGCCAGGATTATGCCAGGCAAAGATGATTCGTTTGGAGCCCGTGTTATAATGAGCTCGCCTCGATAGCTCGATTTCATCGGAACTTCATTACCAGACCTCTTGCCGTCAGAGTCAGGGGTATCAGCTAAGTGAGAGGAGAGGGCGGGAGGCGGTGTCAACAGCCCACAGTAATCTCAACAACGAAAAAAGCCCCTCTCATATAACTCCTGTCAGAGTGCGGATAAAGACAAAGCACGACTTACTTGCGGCGTCCATGACGTTGGCTCCCCTCCGCCATTTGCTGTTCCTTACAGCCCAGTTGAAATAAAAGGGCCCTATTTTGTCTTGTGGATCTGGTGCTTCTCTCCATAGTGGAGCTGTCTGCAACTGCTTGAGTTGTGATTGTGCTTCTGACAGCTTCGCTCAATAGGAGTAGAAACGGTAACCTCCCTCCGACCCCTTGGAGATAGAAGTAACGCCAATCCAACGGTTAAGGTTTCTAAAGTTCAGGCCGTTTGAAGGTTGCTGCCTTCGTTAAAGATATTCGGAATGATCTGTCTCCGGCAGCTTTGACCCCCCAAGCCTTCACTCGTGGAAAATATCGCGGTTCTCTATTTTACGAAACTTGTTTCTTATAATGAGATGGGAGTAAAGAGAAATATTTCAAGTTTCACCGAATCGCAGAACTTTCATTTATCCCTTTCGAGAATGATTTTCAAAGAAAAAACCAACACCAATCTAAATACAATTACGTAGAAAACTCCAGAAAATTAGATAGTTGAATCTACCGAGTAAATTTTAATGCACTTAAACTGAAGCTCAAGTTCGACTTGATTGTGTCACTGTCGATGTTAAGCTTTTTCACGAGCAACATTTGTACCAAATAAATGAGTAACATGTTTCACACTTTTGATTTCATTTTTCGTGTTTATCACTTCCAATCAAACAAAGACATAACTGATTACTTATATTACTTACATTTAACTTAATTACTTGCATTTAATTTTCCTTCCTTTTCTCTAATTTGCTTGCTCCTTCGCCAAGCATTATCAATACATTTAGATAATGCTATAAAGTAAGATTATGTTCTCGAAACCACATTCTACCTGTGGTATCGCTAGTATTCCTACAAGTGAGGAAGGACAGTATAAGTTGATTTAGAAGAAAAATAAAGCTCAAGCTTTTATACTAACGATAGGAATATTTGACCATTGGTTTCATTTCACATTTAATGTAAAAAAGGAATTACAGTAGCGTCCTTTTGTTGCGATTTTATGTGTTTTAAAAGTCAAATTTTGGAACCGCATTATACCAAATACATGGAAGGTTGACGTATACATTACAAAATGTCTGCTCCGTTGCTAGGAACAAGAATGTGTAAACTGCTGTTTGGGTGCTATCACTAACATCTATGAATGTCTGAACCAACTGTTGGGATTACTATCGGAACCACACGATCTGTCAAAACTCCTAAGTCCTGACATTTAGCTCTGTTTTGGTTACTGAGGCCAATTTAACAAACCAATTTGACTGCTGGGGTTCCCTGCACGTAACACTTCGCCCGGAGTCAAATTTCAGCCGCCCTGGGCTGAATGTGGGAATTTGGGCTAAATCTGGGGTCAGCAGTTGTTCCCTGGAAAAAGTATTTGTTGAACGAGTTCATTGACAGACGTATTTTGACTCAGTTAGAGAGGAAGTGAATGTCAGGGAATGTGATGCTTTCAGCCTGGCTCGAGAGGGATTACTTGTTAAAGTTCAAGTTTTGAGTGCGCCAAATTTCACAACCCAAAAATTATAGTTAAATCAGGCGAATTTGAACTCACACTTTTTTTCTAAGGAATGCCCAGAAAATACCGCCTGCTACACCAATTGGTTACCAACAACATTCAATCACAATGATTCGTCTGCGGGAGGGGGACATTTCCCCTGCAATCAAAATATCAGCTCCCTGGGTCGGACGAATGAGGGGGTGAAACTAATGTCAGTAGTTGCTCCCAGGAAAAAGTCTCAGATGAATGAGATCATTGTCATGGTGTGCTTTGACTAAGTAAGTCCGGAAGGGAAGATGCTATGCCAGGAAGTGTGATGGTTATAGCCTAGTTCAAGAGGAATAACATACTCAAGTTTGGGTCTTACGGACTATGCCATCTGTTTTTTATTCTAACAGCAGGATTTATCTTTCATGTAACAAACATCGACTCATCACAGTCATAAATCAGGTGGTCCCATGGATGTCTGCTAGTCTGATTGTCACACATCCACGATTTGATGAGTCCTTGACCACAAAACGATGGAAATAGACAGCATTCCGACCATGATTAGACATGAATCGTGTCAGCCTGCATGTCTTGTTGTACCTGGTGCTCATTCTATCTTTTCACAGATGCTCTTCATGAATCATGACTCCTTGACTCTAAGACTCGCACAAGGTTGAAGAGATTGTGGCTAGTGGCCAGTAACTTTAGAAGAGGTGATAAAGAAGGTTTATTGTATTTTTATAAATAGTGTGAACTTTGATTTTATACTGTTTCAATATCAATAACTATTTTCAAAAATTAAATCATTCTCTATTGTAGAAAACTAGTAAAATTGTGTGTGTTAAATTCAAAGAATTGTTTCTGATAGCTACAAAACGGATTTTGATGACGAAAATTTTGACTTTTGAAGTTTTCCAAGCAATTACAGTAGTTGAATTTTTTCCTCCTTGGAAATTCAATAAAGTCACTGATGTCGTGTCCGACTATACTATAATTTAAAACTAGGGTGCCACCCCCTGCAGGCTATGCCTGCCAACCCCCGCCATTGCGGCCTGACAGGCCAAAACGGTCGTACTAACTGCCATAAGATTTCGTAAATGTTTTTAATATATAAGAAGATTAACCAATAAACAAGTGCAGAAGCAGCCTGGTAAGACCAGACAAGAAATATGTTGGAAACAGGTGGAACCTGCTCAACATCAGGCCACTCAGGAAAGGAGGCCTTCTCCTGGTTACAGAACCATATATATGGGCCGACCTTGCGCCTCCTGACTACTCCAGGTCCAAACTTCTGTTTGATATCATTCCAACTCACGTCCAAAATGTTTTCTTGCATTCCAAAATCGGACTCTTTCCAAATTTGCACAGGTTTGTTTTGGGATATTTTCCTGAATTTACCTATCCTCTGTGAGCCATGGGTTTCGCGCAGCCTCACTCTCCTCTCAACAGCTCACAGGTTAGTTCCGGTATGTCATCCTTCTTTTCCTTCAAGTCCTAAGTGAACGAGGGTAGTTTTCAGTCACGGTTTAAGAGATCTGAATACTTACTGTTTATATACCACTTTATAACTCACTGTAAGGGTAAGATTTGTTTATGTCTTAATCCCTTAGTGTTAACGCGATTGAAAAGTTCTCGTTTCGTCTCAATACGCACCGTAAGGCTCGAGAGACGCTTGACCATAACCAGAGCGTATTAGCTTCCATATTTTCCCTGCTTCCGCGCTATTTTTAGGAAGAACGACAAATGACGAGTGGAATGATTAGCCAAGCATGACGACAACTTTAAATCGGTCAACACATATTTATTATTATAAATATTCAGACATCTGTTAGCCTTTCATGAACACTTATAGCGC
Organism: Adelphocoris suturalis; assembly: GCA_030762985.1. Taxonomy (NCBI): domain Eukaryota; kingdom Metazoa; phylum Arthropoda; class Insecta; order Hemiptera; family Miridae; genus Adelphocoris; species Adelphocoris suturalis. The sequence goes on along the minus strand of CM061051.1, from coordinate 990,175 downwards.
TAGAGAACTACCTATAGTCCTTTACACTCCGAAAACCACACCTGCCTATGCCTCTTCAATCACTATTACGTTTCGCGCAGGTTTATCGGGCACGGCGCGACCGAGGGCAACCGCGGGAAGTTTTTCCTGAAGTGTCTGGATATGCTTGAGTGAGTGTCAGAGAGACTATTTTGGGCAGTAGATGAAAAGATGGGTATTTGCTAACCGTTGGCTGAACGGCTCACTGTTGATCTTGAATCCTCCTTAGCATTTACGCCTCTTGGCTAGAGAGACTCGCTGATCTTCGGCTGCTGATTCTTCTTGACGTCATAGGTGCACGGGCGCCGGAACCGAAACCTGCGATCGGTCAGTCTTCCATTGCTCCCTCAACGGATAAAATTCCGCCTCCGGACGGGCACAATTTCAGAAACAAAAGACCTTATGCTCGTCAAACAGTTTTATTCACTCGTCCAGGGGCGTAAACCCTTCCCGAGTTGTCTGCTTATGGCGGACCCAATCATGGACCAGAAATTTCCTCCAAGTCTTTCTTGTAATTAATTCCATTGTTCATTTGGGTACCAGTTTTCGTGACGTAAGTCACTGGGCGGTCAACAATTCTCGTTGCTCCTTTCCAGGGTGCGAGTGGGGGAATTTAGCTATTTCTCACAATCCGCTGACATCAGCGCAGTTGTGTTTGTGTGAATTGGGTCAGAGAACTGCATACCCCACAAGAAGTAATGATTTATTTGCCGACCGTTTTGTCCCGTTTAATTATTTGTTAAATAACCCCCTCTATCGCATGGCTAGACATTATAAATTAATAGCAAGTGAGAATAATTGCCTTGATTTATTTTTCAATAGTTTTCCGTTTTTAAAAATAACACAATTTCCTATTGTTCTAAATTTCCAACCTAGTAAACGGTACCTACTACTACTTTTAACTCTGTATAAATTTTTTTTCATTCGTTGTCTGTATTTTCCAAATATGTCTGTATTTTATACGTATAGTTTCCTTATTGTATATTGAGCTAACTAGCCCGTAAATAAATAAATAAATACATAAATAAATATGGCTGATTGGGAGACTACCTGAAAACAGTTCACCTGCTGAAGATATTGTACAACCAGGCGAGTGAAGGAACTTATCCACAAATGATTAATAATTTACTAATGTCAATTAATTTACTATTAGACTGACTAAGTAGTATGAAAGAACCTAAATTGATGGGCTTATGATGATAGTATTGGCGATATTAATTGAGATAATGGCTTCTCTGAATACTTACCTAATAAACAAGGACAAATAATCATGAGAAAAAAAAAAGTATACCTAAATGTAAATGTATTTCTTTTAATTACTTGTCAAGTTTCGTTCCTGTATGTTATTGAATAAGAATTTAAAATGCTTAAAAAAATGAATAAATTTAAATAATAATTATAATAATTGGATATCAGGTGTAATACTTTCCTGAATGATTTATAATCACAAGAATTATGATTAGTTCTTATGATCCTGAAATTTTTTGTAGAAAACAGGAAATTTATGGTTAGTCACATAATGAAAACACATATATAATTACAAAAAATATGTATAAAATAAGTAATAATAATAATGATTGTTTATATTATAATATTAAAATGTATCGGTCTCGGAGCTGAACCTCCGTGTCATGTTGTTTTTTCAACTAAATACACGTATTTTTGAACTTGAACATAAATAAATATTGAAGACGTCGGCTCATCCTTGTTTCGGATATTGTCCATTGTCAACTGTAAATTGTCGATTTACGAGTTGACACTCACATAGCCAAATTTTCAAAAGTCAAGTTACGTTCAGAACAGTTGACAATTTGCAAAGGTCCCAAAGACTCATAGATGCCGACATATCTGGGGTAGTGAATCGGGGAACTGAACTCGGAATGATCCACGAAACGAGCTGCAGAGGCCGGGAAACTACTCGAACGCCCCACCGCTGATGTGAGACGTCTGCACGCTCAGGCGCCAGTTGACTTGAGGAACTGATGAGCTCCTCGACACGCGAAGGGGGCATCTCGCGGCGCGGACTGGCGGCTTGACGGCTCCGGAAGATAAAGAGGAAGAAGAAGAGGAAGAGAAAATGAGGGGGAGAAGAATAAAAACTACCTCGATACTCCGAGGAATTCCGCAGGAGAAATCACAACCAAGTTTTGAGAACGCACATGAAAAACGCTGCAAATTATTTCACAAAGGTTTATTATTTTTTCTATAGAGTATGATTGTAGTTTTAGTTGGCTTGCGTACGTCATAAGGCCCGTCCAGGCTCCTCGGCGTGTCCTATTTCGAGTTGCCACAACCTATACTTCTATAATTATATACGCATGTTTATATTTCTCGATTTGAGCTCCTATCTATTCAAATAATTATTGCTTTAATAATATCATTATCTAAATACGTACGAAAAGTCGAGAGGATCGGTTAATGAATATGCGTAGGAAAAGCAAGGTATTAACACACAAATATGACCTAGAAAAAAACATATATTCATGCCTCGAAGGAACGCTGTACCCACCACAAGGTGCCGCGGCGCCTCCTCTCACTCCACCCCCCGCTCACCGCCCTCACCGACCACCGTGACCCCCTGCCAAGCGTGCCAGGCGTACGTTCGTGCGTAAGTCTAACACTTAAAGCCTTGAAAAAGACATTTTTCCGCCCGTTTTTGGCCCATAGCATCTATGCGAGTAAAGCGATCGGGATGGTTAAACGTTAGGACCAACTAGACCACAAATGGAGTCTATGTGCGAAAGAACGGGTTTTTTAAGTCAATTCTTAGGCCTTTTATGGCCCGGACGGCGGACGGCGAACGGCGGACGGACATTTTAAATTTGGATTCTATGCACCTTGAAACGTAAAGTGACAAAGTTTGAGGGGGGGTTTTAAAAATTTTTTTCTACACGATCACAGGCTTATTATTGGAAATAATAAACCAAAAAAAAAAACGTCGTTACAAAGCTTAACCGATTTTTGTAATTCTATGTATATATGTGTAGTGGATTTATATATGTTTTACTTGGTGTAGGTAGACCAAGTGGGACATTTATATTCTGGTTATGCGGGTTAGTCCCTGAGGTATTCCTGTAAGGAATGTGAGCGAAATCGCCAAGGTCAGCTTGCTTGGCGGGAGGAACTGAGAGGTAGTTCGTGTCGCAGCCGCGTGGAGCACTGGGCTCGCATAGTGGGTGCTGGGTTCGATCAGTTTGGTGCTGAGCCGTTGTGTAATATTCCGGCCTAAGATTTATATCTGTAGGAGGAATATGCTGGGCTTGGTTGAGGTACTGAAAAGTATCCTTCGTTTTTAGCACGCTTGGAGTGTATTTGACACTCGGATCGGCCGGGTAGCCTTGTGTAGAATATCGTGGATATTCGGAAATCTTTGTCGAATCATGATGATTGACTTCAGAGCGGGTCTGAAAGGTATCCTCGAACTTTGTGTGTGTGAGGCTTGATATAACGTTTCCTTCATGAATACGTTAGGTGAGAAGGCGATCTCTTCGCGAGGATCGAGCCTTTGGCCGTCGCTAGGAACAGCGGATGAGCGAGTAGCGGGTAGGGAGCGCTGCGTGGGCTAAGGGGCCCGGCCGCGCCGTGTTCCGCCTCCTCTTGCATGAGGAAGTAGGACGGGCGGCGCTCCATCAAAATATCCGAGTTTGTTAACTCGTTTTCGATACCTCTACGTATAGGATAGAGGGTTTGGAAGGTGGACTCGCTTGACAGAGCTTCTTTCCTTTGCTCGGATGTCAGGGTCCTACCTTGTAGTCTTGAAAAAGACTTCCTTGGACGATAAATTAGAGCGGATGAGCTGAGTAATTTATCGGCGTGCCCCAGCGGTCGGTGACGAGCTTAGTGCTACGAAACCCGGGCGACACGTCTCGGAACGTCCCAGCGGGCGTACGATCTAATGAGAATATCAATAGATGTACCGGGTGGCGTCCTGACAGAAGAACTACGTTGGGCAATGAGCAGGATAAATAATCACTGGACTCGTAGATGCCAATGCGAGATCTGTGTGGAGAGAAGGTATGCCTTGTAGAAAGCAGTAGGAAGCCGTTCTGAGATGAACTCGTGAGCAGAAGGGTCGTCAGCGTAGAGAGTGTAGAATCTTTGTGCTGTAGAGTGTAGTCGTCGAGAGCGGAGAGTGGAATGAATTTCGGAGGGCTCCGAGCGGGGTAATTATAGGGAGGTGGCCGCCTCCTGCCGCCTCCTGATTGGTCCGCTTAATTTCATTAATTCAACTGTGTAATCTCATTGGCTCGCACATTGTTTTCTCAGAATCTGCGAGTATGATAGCTGAGTTGGTCCTCCGGGGTGGCTTCCCGCGTCCGGCGCTGCGACGGGGTCCCCAGAGGTGGCTTACGCGCGTCCGTTGCGGAGACAAGGACCTTGAGGTGTCTTCCCTGCGTCCGTCGTTTAGACGGGGTCCTCGGGTGGTTTCCCTGCGTCCGTTGTTCAGACGGGATCCCCGGGGTGGCTGCTGGACCAGAGGTGGTTGCTTGCCGCCTCCTGGTTGGTTCGCCTATTGTCTCTCGTGTAATCATTGTTTCTGATTGGCGAGTAGGCTTGCTAGAACTGTCCTTGTTAGTTTTAGAGGACGTTTGCTTGTCTGTTTGAGTTTTCTCATTCAAGGCGACTTGGTTCGAGATACTTGTCGCGTCTCTCTCGCCCAGTAAGTGTTTAGGGAGGTCGCCTTGTCTGTTATTTGTTAATATTTCACTTTTGAGAGAGAATTTCGTATTTTCTCTCTGGTGAAATATTTTGTTTGACGGAGTTATAACTCGACGTCTTATAAATATTTGTGTGTCGTGTCTACCTCTTTTTGGTAGCCCTGAAAAGGGTTGTTGACAAGAGGGGGTGGTTTTCACCACAATATGTTTTTCGATTTTAATTTTAGTATTATTTAGCATTATTTAGTATTATTTTAGTATTATTATAATTTAGCAACAGATTTTATGCGAGGGGGGGTGGGGGGTGTTAAAAACCTTTTCTTGGTCTATCACAAAGTTCATAATTGAAAATAATAAACCAAAATATGTATGTTTCAAATTTTTTTAGCCAATCAACAGCTTAAGTTACTGGGAAATTCGCTGAACTGAAAGCGGATTTTGAGTAAGCGTGAACTATTAGATTTGTGAATGACCAAAGTCCAAATAGGAGCACTTCACAAGACGGATGGTGATGAGTCATGTTTCACAAACGATTTCTGAACAACCACAGGAGACCATAACGGGGGCTTTGATACTGGCATTTAGAGTGACGGTAATATATTACTAAGGGATTACATGAATGATGGCGGGCTACAGGTGACTGAGGAAGCAGGATTACCGTGAATGATGATGTGACAGAATCAACATTACGCCCAGTCGATTATCTAGACGTATCCGTATTAATTAATTACACAACAGTCATTAAGTCCAATCGTAAGTAAAGTGTACCTTGAAGAAAACATAAGCGGTAATTATTGCATGCCGTAAACAGGAGTGGCTTATGGACACATGGGCGGACTATAGAGTACAACTTTACGAATCCAATAGTACGTGGTAGGCTGAGAAAGGGCGGGAACAGTGCTCCACGAAATTTTTCAAAGTCGAAGATGGATGAAGACGCTTTTGTCGATTACTTCTCCATGCAAACCACCATTTTTGGGGGTCAAGAATGACATTATGTTGTCGAAAAAAAGTTGTCGAAAAAAACCACGTTTTTCTGGCTTTACCCTCCATTCCACCTTTTCTATCACGGAATCCGAAATTTCCTAGGTTTGTTGCACAACTAGACTGAAATCTAGATCGAACAAAGAAAGAATCTCAAAATCGGTTGATAATTGTGGCCTGGGCACACACGTCGACAAAATTGGTCACACAAACACACACACACACACAAACATACACCTATGGTTTTTTCACGGATTCGGTCTTAGAATGGTCTGAAACGATTTCTGTAAAGTTTTTTTTTTTTTTTTTTTTTTTTTTTTTCCACACGCTTGGGTTGTCCCCTACCCCCCTGGATCAATTCCAATAGGTGATCCCTCTTAATTAAGAAGCCTTGCCCGTATGACCTAACTTCTGAGGGACATCCTGAAAACCACAATATTATGTTTACCGAATCATTAATCTTAATAATTCATTTATTTCCTAACAACAATAATATATAATTTACTATACCGATACATACTGCATTTACTGGGATTTCGCGATAATCCCTTTAGTAATGACATTCATAACACGGCCAAAAATACTGTGTTTTGTTTAATCTACTATAAATTTAATTGAATATATAATGAGGTTGATTTTAGAACAATTCTTGAATTTAGTATATATAAGTTTTGTTTAAAATAATGTAGAATTTAAGATACTTTTTTGTTTATAAACAAGTTGGAAAGAATTCAGTGTACTGCCACTTGGAAGGATACATTGAATTACTTCAATGTTTTGTTTGAGCATGCCACGTTAAAAATTAACAAAAAAGTTTACCGCAAACAACGACGACTGTAGAGACACAACAAGTTTAAAATTGATTTTGTAATGTTAGTTCACAGATGTACGATTAGAATGTGTGACATTTATATCCCCTAAGTAATGTGGCTAAGTTGTGTGGCTTTTATGTGTTCTTACTTATGCGTTATGCACCAAATAAACATTATTTCTCTCTCATAACACGGCCAATAAAGCACATAATTTTATAGCTACATCTACAATTGTTTCAGAAACGCAGGGAATGAATTTAAGAAAAGCTAAAATACTAACGAACGGGAGAAGGAGTTCCGTTACAGTAAATCACGAGGACGCCCCAATCAGACATACATTGGTTCACCAGGAAAAAACGGAAAATTACAAGAGACGGTTCATTAACAATCCTGTGGGAGGGTTCTTTGTTTCGGGGCGCGGAACTAAGGATTCCGCTGCTGTATATTTTTTCGAAACCTGTTGAATTCAAGTGATTTATTCAGGTTCCGCGAACTAAATTGTTACGGATTAGTGCTTCGTACCATAATTTATGGCCCAGCCATTCCTGTGCGCCGTACTGGAAAGAACAAAAGCGAAAATCGGCGTCGTCTTATTAAAATAGCAACCGCTAAGATGGCTTCCTCTATTGTTTTGACTTGTCTCACTCCGCTATTCGTAGCTCCGGTGGAAATTTTACTGTAAAAACGCCAACTGTCGGAACAAAAGATGAATATAAAGGTTGTTATAGGGTAGGTGGGGGCAAAAGTACGGAGTTTCAGTTTTCAGCCATTTTTGAGATTACTATTCGTTGAATTCAATCATGTACCACCTGACGTTTTAGTTCGGGATCCCACTTATAACTTCCACACAGCCCCAGTGGTTTCTAATGAACATACTTGCAGAAATTGAACTTTTACAAAAAAGGATTTTGCAGATCTTTGCCCCATGTAACGGGGCAAAGATCCTAAGTGCGGGTGTTTGCCCCACTTAGAACAAAATTGGACGGTAGCTAGAATAAGGGCATATAACTCAAAAGTGTGGTTTGAGAAAAACGCAAAGTTTTCAATCCAGTGCCAAAACCAACATCACATTGTAGGTTCAAACAATCAAATTTTTAAAATGAAATTAATTTCATTTTTAGGCCAATTTTATTGCTAGCTAGTTTTAAGCCAAACAACTCTCAATATTTTAACAATAAGTTTTTAAAAAGTGATACATACGCCCTTTTTGTAAAGAACCTATTTTAGTATATCTATAGAAGAGGGGTGTATAACTTTCATTGTTGTAAATCAGATAAGAAGAGCAAGTTAAAATAAAAATAGCATTAAGACCCCTTGGAAATTTATTTACAAGTGAAAATGTTTGACACCCTTTAAACATAAATATCTTTAAAACGGCAGTGATCTATATCTCCATTCTACAGTTCATTTGCATTGGAATGTTTATCATTACTATTGTTCACATTGTAGTCATTGTCAACTTGTTCTTGACTGGCTTGTAAAAGTTCTTTGTAAAAGGTTTCGTTAAAAGAATGTTGAATATGATTTTGTGAGAATAGCGAATGGATCAAGATTATACTGATCGAGGTTAGTCTCTCTTGATTATACTTAGTTTATAATGATTTGAAGAAACTGCCCCGCCACTCTGTATCTTAAACACCACGAAGTATGACTACAAGCAGAAAATATTCACGGAAATAGGTTGGAAATGTGATCTTTCGGTACTGCCCCATCCCCCAACTCACCACAATCTATGAAACAATGAACCTTGAATTAACGGAGAATGTATTCAGAGAGAACGATATACTGCAAGGAACATAGTAAAGTAATTGAACATCGAACAGAGAAAAATAAATAATTTCAAAAATTGATTGATAGTGTTGATAATAAAGTACATCCATCGTCCATCTCCCCTTCTTATAAAAAATCCGTCATCAGAATGAAATTCCCGACTTTTTGCAAATCTCAACCAAAAGATTCTGAGAAAAAAATTTGAGAAACATAGTTATATCATGATGTATTGGATATACCGCCTCCATTCGCCCCCACCTATCATAAAATTGAAACTCTCCAGGTCTTTTTCCATAACTGGACCAAGATATGGGTGGTGGGAGGGGAGAGAGCGAGAGACAGACAGAGAGAGAGACAGACAGAGAGAGAGAGCACAAAATCACATGAGAATAATGAAAACAACGATATTATTAGAAACTCTTGAAATGTGTTCAAACCTAGAAAAAAATAAAATAAATAAAATAAATAAATTAATGAGAAATTGGTTGGGAATTGGAACTTGGGCAGTTCTTAGGAGGCATTCCCTCTCTCGACGACAAATTCAAAATGTCGAAAGTTTGTAGCAAAACCAGGCTGAAATTGGGATCGAACAAAAGTGGAGTCTCGAAAATTTGGTTGAAAATTGTGGTCCGGGCAGCGTCGACAAAAGTTCTCTCTCGGATTTGTAATCGGTAATTTTTTCTCTCAAGCTTGGGATGTTCCACACATCTCCAGGCTCAATTCTAATAGGTTCTAATAGGTAGGACCTATTACAGGTAATAGATATTACCTGTATGACCGAGGTTCAGAAGAGCGTCGCAAAAGAATCGGGATCTCTGTTTAGCTGGGAGAGCCAATACATGTAGTGGTTTCTCGCCTTGTCAACGGATCTTTCAAGATTGAAAAAAAAAAAAAAAAAAAAAAAAAAAAAAAACATTTCTGGTTCCAGCGATGGCCAAAGAAAGCTAATTTATCACTTCATACGTGATTCTCAATTTGTTGGCTGAACACTCGATTCATCATCAGAACCCAATGAGATTACAATCCAACACGATGACGTTGATTAAACGAGCATTACTATTCTGTTCTGAAATCATTTCATTAAGATCTGGAGATAGGTCACCAAATATGTTATGACTGAGGTACAGTAGTCACACATGATTTCTATTCATCTGGTAACTCAATCGGCGATTATAACGTTTTTTAGATTATTGTTCACAGCTGCGGTGTCCGAGCGGTTAAGGAGTTGGACTTGAAATCCAATGGGTTCTACCCGCACAGGTTCGAATCCTGTCCGCAGCGAAGATTTTTTTAATATAATGAATATAGATTCGAAAGTAACTGCGTGAGTTAATGCTCGTACGTATAATATCAAATTAGCCTTCAATAAATAACACCAATCACTGTGACAGGAAATTCATTTCATCAAGTTACCATTTTAGATTATTAATTTCAATGAAGACAATTTGTAAACCACCATGAAAACATTTTCCAGCTACCTCTCAAAATATGTTGATTTACGTTTCAAGATACGTAGATTCCGAAAATCGGATGTACAATAAACCAAACCCTCAGTTTTCTTTCACAATACTGGGCCAAAATTTAAAAAATAAAAATCAAAATCTTAATTTATTTGCGGATATTTGCGTCACATTAATCAACACGAAAGAGCGATGTGGAAGAGTTGAGTTCTTTAAAAATAATCTCAAAAGTTTCCGATGAAAAAGTTGATTTTGATTTCAAAACATTTAATTTAGATGTTGATTGGTTAAATTTTGTCTGACCAACTGTTGGCGTCCTAAGAGGGCTTGTGGGACGGTTGGAAAAAATGTCAACACGACTGTGAGTCGCAGAACATTTTTCAGACCGAGGAATAGCACTTCAACTGACTGATCCTTCTACTCTGCCATATTTCAGTTTCCTTGTTTAAACTGTACATGCAGATTGTAATGCTAATGTACCCTAAAATATAGCTAGCAATGAAATGTGATTGTGAATGACATTTGTCTCGAAGCCTATGTAAGCGTCAAAAATATATTAGTTTGTTACGAAGGGGCGTTCAGTACTACTGGAGGTTTATCATCACAGAAAAATAAATAAAATTTGTTCATAATTTTCAGCTTTCTGCTAACTTTTGTAGAAAAAGTTCCAGTCATGCAGCATTATCTTATGAGCGAATTTTCATGTAATTATCGTACGTGCGTTTTCTTCCAGTACGAAATTTGAGCACTTTGAGTGCAAAGGAATTGTTGACTACCAGTTTCATGGCAAAACCTAGTTCGAAATAGTAACCTACGAGGCAAAAACGATTTTGGGAGTTTAGCGATTGTATGGGGTTTTTTCCCTTTTCAGCAAAAATTATTGAAATTTAAATACATTTTTAGCAAAATTATGTGTAAGGAATGTTTTATGTTCTGGTTCATTGTTGATAAACTTCTTTTGACTAAAATTCCGAAAAAAATGAATGTATCAACTGTTAGCCGCTTCCGGAAAATGGTTGGGGGGGGGGAGGGGGGGGGGGGGGGGTCGTAGAACACCCGCAAGCAATTATATTAATTATAAGTCAGTTCATCTCAGAATAATAGTTCAAATTACAGTAACTTTAAAAGGAAAATCGAATTACTTTAACCTCAATAAGTTTAGAATCCTGGATTTTCGTAAGTACCTACACAGCTTTCTATCAAAATGAAGGGAAAATATCCACATGTAACCTTTTTTTTTTTTTTGCAGTTTTTGAATGATTTTTTGAGGCAGACATAACTGAACTACAAGTATTTTTGCAACATAATCTTTGTGCAATAATTTTTACTTTCTGGTTTTTGTCAGTTTTCAGTGTGTATTCAAGGTGAAATTGGTTAAAAAATGACCAGTTCACTGTGCTCAAAAAGGGGGTGATCCCACTCAGAGATTTTTCTAACTCTTTTCCCTACTCCAAGAATGTCCTTGGCATTAATAAGTAATATTCAGTGAATCAAAAACGGATTTTGGATTCCAGTCTCAATGCTAAGTGAAACATCGAATGAACTCTGAGGACGACGCAAATGAAATTATATTCAAGCCAACAACTCCAACACCCCGAGTTTAAAAAGGTACAGATGGATTGTTTGAAACAATCCTAACATAACAGGGTAATCGACGATTCAAGGAGGGAAAGAAGAAACGGTTTTCCCCACCACGGATTTTCCCCCCATCTTGAGCGGAAAGGCAACGGGAAACGGGAAAGATTTTAAGGGAAGCGACCAGCGTAGAAAAGAGGAAAAACTGTTATGGAAATCATAGAGAGCGTTGGGGAGGGGACTTGAAGCTAAAAGGCAAATGTGGCCAGGGCAGAGGTAGGAAACAGAACCTCGCTTGTTAGTTCCCACATGCGCCCAGAATGTGACAAAAATATAAACCACTCAAAACCCGCCCCTAATCCAGCAGCACGGTTATTCCGTCGTCTCTCCCCCTTTTGTGGCTTATTTATGATTCAGTATTAACGTATTCCGATAAAATATGCCCTTACTTGATCCCCTCTCCTCACACCACCTCTCAACGCTGTCCCTTTACGAGGAAAAAAAGCTTCCACAGTTTAATTAATTTTATATATATATATATATATATATATATATATATATATATATATATATATATATATATATATATATATATATAGTTTAGAGATCTTCAAATCGAGAGTACCACAATAGCACATTTTCGTCCAGCAAATCCTCAAAAACTTGAAGACTCATTCCGCGGAATCAAAAAGAATATACAAAATTAACAAAGGTAGTCCTGCGCAGAACAGGTAATGAGTAAGAATTCGCCATTTGTTGAGAACAATTTCGGCGCCATCAGCCTCTTTGTGAAAAACGACCGGCTAGTAGAAAAAACTCTAGTCCTTTAGATTTTAGAAAAATTTTGCAGAAAATGAAGCTATTGCAATGGCTCCAATAATTTTGAAATATAAAACCTCCAAAGTTTTCGTCGTGGAAATCAGTTTTAATGGGTTCTGAAACGATTCCTGGATTTCAACGATTATAGCGAATTTCGATAAAAAATGAAGCTATAGCAACAGCTAAAAAAACTTTAAAATTAAAATTTCCTTTATTTAAACGTTTAAATCCTAAATAGATAAAATCTTAAATTCCCAAGGTTTGAATTTGAAAATCGGTTGAGAATTGCGGCCTCGGTGACGTCGACAAAATTGGTTGAAAAAAACAAGTTTTTTCCACTTTACCCCCTCCATTCTCCCTATTTCATCATGAAATTCAAAATTTACAAAGTTCGTTGGACAACTAGACTAAAATTAGGATCGAACAAAGAAAAAATCACAAAAAATCGGTTGAGAATAATGTCCTGGGCACACACACACACACACACACACACACACACACACACACACACACACCACACACACACACACACACACCACACACAGCCAAGCACCTATGGTTTTTTTTTTTCACGGGTTCGGTCTTTGAAACGGATTTGCTTGCGATTATTTTTTTCTCGTGCTTGGGTAGTCACCTACCCCCCTGGATCAGTTCCAATAGGTCGTCCCTCTATTGACGAAGCGTAGCTTCAGAGGGACGTCCTAAAAACGGCTAACAATTGTTGAATTCATATTTTTCAAGCAGGATTTTAGTTACAAAGAACTACAACATTCAAAAATGTATGTAGAATATTATGTTGAAAAATTTATTTAAATTTCATCTTTTTATTAAAACACTTTTTGAGCAGTTGCAATAGCTTCATTTTCTATGAAAATTTGCTAAAACATAGAAAATAAATTGGCTAAAATGTTGAAATTTATTTTTATATTGAATAAATTCACTAAAAATTCAATAGCCTAGAATCTGACTGTAAGTAACATGATCGAATACTGAAAATACAAAATTTAGCACAATAGGTCATGCTGTACATTTTTTTTTTTTTCTCATCAGAAGGAACATAAAGGTACACTATTGAAATTCAGTCAACAAATATGAACTCCTAGTCTTTTATAAGTAGAATCAAAAACTTCAAAGTGACAGAAATGAAAACTGAAAATTTACCCTGTTAGTTGTTCCGTTAGTTGCACGTTCTCCATCATTATGTGGGTACGATCACCACCGGCAAGATAAGATAAATTTCTACAGTTGGCGGCAAATGCAATAAAATTGAAAAAAAAAGAAGAAAAACAAGCATTCAGATGTAGGGCGGCCATAATCATTATTGCCCGCTCTATTGAAGCGCTAAACACGATAAAACCGTCGAAAACAATAAAACTGTTTTAATGGAAGAGTGAGAAACCATTAGCCTCAAACTCATGATGGTTTTTATCCTTTGCGTATAATGGGTACACAAATAGGTCAAATAACCGGATCATTAGTAAATACCACTATTCGAAAATCCTAAAGAGTGAGCAGGAATGTTACGTACAAGTCTATTTGTGTGCCTATAAAGGAATGTTGTGTATTTCAATTTCGCAATTTTGTAAAAATTAAGCTTTGCAATAGGCAATGCAATAGCAAAAAAATTTAAATTGAAGTTTTCAAATTTATTAATACATTGAAGACATTGTTAAGCCTTTTTGAGGTCACATAAATTCTGTTGATATCACTTGTACGTCCACTGATCACGATTTTTACGACTCTTGTGCGAAACTACTAGAATTTCATCACGATGTCAAACAAAAACAAATTGAAAAACTGAGATACGCCAGTTTACACGACGCCGCCTTATCTTGAATCTGAAGAAGAAGAAGAGAAAGAGAGAAAGAACCCCAAAAAGACACCAGCAGAAAAACCCCACAGAGCACACCACGCACACGACACAACACACGACGAACACCGAGCACACACACACACACACACACACGCCCCAGAAACGTCGCTTCCATGACCTAGATGTCGTTGGCCGCCAAAACTTTTAGCTTGGATACCGGTTGCTCGTTATCATTTCTATCACATTTACTTATCTATCCTAGCATTTCAATTATCTTAATTTTGTTATAAAATTTGGGTTAGGGGAGTGCAGAAACGGATTTTTGCGCGGTTTTCTTTCTGACAGCCGATTGTTGCCATTCGACTGCGGATCGAAACCCTAAGGGTTCTAAAAGAGTGTGTTTAGGAGTTCTCTCGACTTTTACCTAAACGAATCCAACTATTTTGAGAGGATTCACGCGTTACGAGTACGATTGTTAAATTCATTATTTTTAGCAGAATATTGCACAAATAAAGTTTACCAAATTTAAAATAGAACACTAAAAAATATATGTACAAAATGATGATGAAAAATGTACTTAAATGTCATTAAAATTTGCAATACAATTGGCAAAAAACATAAAAAAGCGAAAAAACCAAATTCTCTTATCGAATAGCAGATTAATATTTAGAATACGTTATTGCCATGAAAGTAGTGGCTAAAATTTTCTTTGCACTCAGAGAGTTTAAATTTCTTAACAATTTAACATAATATAATATGATAACTTAAGAAAATTCGTTAATTCGTAGTTAATGTTCTAGCCTTCGGGGTGAGGCGAAGGGATAAACATCCAGCGATCCGAGTAGTTTCATTCGATTCTTTTGGATGATATCTATAAATTACACCCACCCCAAAACCATTACCACTAGATTGAATGTTTTCGAGATCTCGATGTTTTATTATTTCAGCCTTTAAATTCTGCACTTATGGTTGATCAAACGTAATTCCGAAGTAACTGGCACATCCCAGGCTGATGTACGATTTTTGAGTCAAATTTCATAAAGTTTGATGAAAGGGACGGACTTTTTTCTCCTGTTTTTTTATTTTTTTTATCAACTTTTAAAAACGGACCTAAGCCAACAAATTTTGGAGGTTAAAAACTGGCTTATCTAATTGGTTAAAGTAATTTTTTGTTGAAACTAATGAATCAAAAACCATTTCACGTTTGTTACAGAAAAATACAAATAGGCTCGGGAATTTTATTAGGTATTGCTTTTGCTGTGGTTTCCGACATTAGAAGGATTTATAAACTAGTTGATCCGCTACCGGGTTCCTCGAGAATTTTACAAAGTTTACGAAAACTATTGAAAAGGATCCAAACTCGATTTTTGATGATAGGCAATGACTCACTCCTGGCCTCCTCTATGGTCGTCAGGTTAAGTTCCTGTCTTCGGCACTAAACACTACACAAATTGGTGTAGAGCTCCAAAATTGTGGCCTGTAGCGCGAAACACACACGCGAGCACACACAAACACACACACGCTGACAAATGCTACCCGAAGTGGAGACTCCGTTCATCAATAAAGTTCTCAATGAGAAACTTTCATGTATTGGAATTTTACTTTTATGACCTCGAATTCGGATTCAGCGCACTTGAAAAAACCCCAAGTATCAATTTTTAGCTCAAAAGACTGTTTAGTTCGGCCGATAGATGGGTAGGAAGAATACGCGTGACGTAGTAGTGCAACGGTGCTGCTCAAATCGCAGGCAATTAAAATGAACTACAACCCAGTCGCTGATTGGATTTTAAATTAAAATGGAAGGACGAAACGTTCAAAGAGTAAATATTCATACAGGAAGCAATATATAGACGAAACCTCATGAAACAGAGAAGTTCTGACTGGTGACAATGGAAATAATAATACGATTAAGTTAGATATGAGCGGTGCTGGATCGTATATGCAGGTATCCGATTAATTTTAACGGTGTTTCGGGTTTAAATTAACCTTGAGAATAAATTGAAGTTAGAACCCTCTGACTTCTCATCCAATAGGTATTATTAATGTTTCAAACGCAGTGGGGAACAGTCTTGAATACGATAATTTTATCATGTGCACGTTCGTATTGAAGCTATGTAATGACTAGACTAGGTGTTAATTGTAGGGTTAAGATGAAATTCCCAGTCGGAGGATCATTCGATAAAAATGTGTTTTACATTCACTGATAGCGAAAGAAAATTCGAAGAATTGACCAACATTCTAATAATAATTTTGAGGAATAATATGGTACACTTGATTGATATTAAACCATTTACAACCACTACACCAATTCAAGAAATAACAACATGGTTGAATATTGAGGTGTGCAAGTTATTCACTATAAACCCTCTGTTTATAATTTTTTTGTAATGGCGGCAAAAGCACAACTAGACAGAAGAGCTATATATAAGGTATATATGTATATGTCACATGTAAAAGCCTAGCCTTTCCGTAATAAAAACGTTGGAATGACAAATTATACACATCATTCTGCCATGTATTTCCAACTAATCAGAATTTTTACTAAGGGATTGACTACTTGATGTTATGTATTCTTGAGATGCGAGCTTTCGAGCATCCAGAACGCCAAACTAAGGCGAATCACTCTCAGCCTTTTTGTCGAATAGATAGGTTGGTTTTGCAAAATGGCTGAGGTCTTCCAGCTTCTTCACAAAAAGGCTAAAATAAACAATACCAGGCTGATTGTCATTCCGACGTTTTAATTACGAAAAGGCGGCACGGCGTATTGTAAAAAGACTAGGCTTTTTATAAATGATATAGTATTTCCCTCTGACGATTGAGTTTCAATCTGTTTCGACTAATATTTAAAACATGAGGACATGTTCTACTGAAGTTCGGCCTAAACACGTATGAGGTCGCTCACAACATTCAGAAAAAAAAAACACGTTGTCAATAAAATCAGAACAAAAGAAATTAGCGAAAGATCAGCATCTTCTCAACGAGTCGGTAAAAACTCGGAACTATAAGGGTTTCGGAGATTTGCTTGATGAGAGAAGTTGCTTTTCATTTCCAATTTAATAAATTTGAACAATAAGGAATGTTTGAAAACATCTCTTGGAAATTAATTTCTCGGTAAATGAGGGAGAGAGGCAGTTAAGTGTGAAATGAGTTGGCCGAGAACTTTTGTGATTCCATTATGGAAGACAAGACTACAACCACTACCGGGAAAAGGTAACTTTCTTCTTTACAAGTATCGCGCGATGGTAATCGTAACGGACGAGTGAATTCATCGCGCAGTTGAATCCGGCACAAACAAAACCATTGGTACCAAAACGAATGAACTATCACGATGAATTATTTTAGCCGAGCAAAAACCTCTAAAATGAAGTGTCACTGAACAAGAAAGCGGAATTATTTCCAAAGCAATGGAAGTATTGCTTTCACTTTTGTGAGGTGAAAACGATTATTTGTTTCCTCCAAATCCATAGTCCTTCTCACTAAATGTTATAAAATAATAACGAATTCTGAGTTCGTGTCTGTCTACCTGCCTTTACACTTGAATGAATCCCCCTGTCAGAATCGAAATCGATATCATCTGATATTGGTGTCATTTTAGGGACTACTGGATAGTCATTCATAAAAATCCGCAAAATGATCAAATAGGTACCATCAAAACGTCAATAACTGAAACTTTATGGTCCGATTTCGCTGAAATGCGTTAATCTGCCGATGAACGAGGGAACAACCATACTGTGCGTTTGAGTGAGGGTTCATCAATAAAACCAAGCTTATCCCAAACTAATTTCAATAATCGGATTTCAATGAAGAAACTTTTTAAAAATTTTGATTTTAAAATAATTGGAAATTTTTTAAATTTTCCACGAAAATTCACTAGATCAATTTCAACATTGGATAGTATTTGAAAAATAAAGGGGAGTTACAAAATGAAATAAAGCGAGAAAATAAAGCTTTGCAATGGCTCGGAAAATTTTAAAATAAAAATATTTGAAAAATTTCATCATTGCAATCCATTTTGAGGCATTCTGAAACAAATTCTAGAGTTTAGTGTGTGTGTGTGTGTGTGTGTGTCTGTGTGTGTGGTGAGCTTCTGACTAGTCAAATATATGAACTTGAGGTTGAGAAATGACCAAGCTAGTCTTCGTATTGTTCCATCAAACTGTCAACCACATTTCCTAGTTCTAAGTGTTAGTGTTAACTATCAAATAACTTGAATCTAATCACCACTTTAGTGCTGATGAAGAACTAAATTGAAAACTACATGAATAAGTAGGGCCTGATCCAGGACCGAAACGTCGTAGGAAAATAAACAACTCCACACGAAGACTAGCTTGGTCATTTCTCAACCTCAACTTTATATATAATCATTCATTCATTTATATATGTGTCCTTCCAGATGATAACTCTCCTTAGGATTAAGATAGAAATTCCGTTCTCGCGCCAAAAAATCAAGTTTTTTTAAACAAAGTAAAAAGTCAGTATCAGCATACCCATGAGCGAATTTTTGAAGATGTTTCATGCAAATATTACGATTTTTACACTAGCGAACGGATTATTTTGATTTTGACTGATTTTTCAACTTTGAAATTTTGAAACTTGATACATATTCTTATAGGAATTTTACCTGATTCGAATATCCACAGTTAGTATGCTGAAAAAATTATTTCGCACAACAATCCAAAAAACAGGCTTTTTGAAATTTGACTACATTTTTGAAAATTTCAACCCGAAGATGTAATCCGATCATGCTGGCAACGACTTGAACTTCGTTTTGTGTCCTTACATTTTAAATTTGTTTGAAGTTTCTAGCACAATTCTACGGACAGTTATCGTCTGGAATGACACATACATATATACATACATACATAAAAAAATGCGTTAAACTTCAGAATATGATTCAGAATAGCCTAAACGATTTCTGCAAATTTTTTCAAAAATTCACATTCTAAAATTTGAGGCGAGAGCAATAGCTTAATTTTCTTCAAAATTAAAACGAATTGAATAACAAAAAATTAGGTCAACCGACAAAGGGAAGTACTCCCAAATTAAACGAGAACCTGGTTACCACGGCTCGGCACTCTCCGCTGCTTCGAATTCTTCTTCTAATGCACGACGCGCCTCGCTCAGTTAGCGCACAGGAAACGAAGTCGGTAAGTAAAACCACAAACCGGGGTAAAAATCACGAGACAGAAAAGAGTTTATATCCAAGATTAGCTGTTATCAAGGCTGGGATCAAAAGTTTGCCCCAAAATCGTACAGCGCGAATCCTGTAAAATTCCGATTTCTCACGTTTTTCATAACGTTTGTTCCATTTTGTAATGAACTACTCAACCGATTTTCAAGTCATGTTGGATCTCATCCAGACCTTAATTTCCTCAGAAGGATTTGTCGAAAAGTTGACTAATACTTTTCGTACACAGCAGTGAAAAATGGTTGAATTTCCCCATTCTCAGCAGCTTCCCACAAATCAACCGAAAAACGTACCTATAATGGAAAATATTGGCCCCACCGATTTGTAGTATTTTTGGTGCTGAACAAGCAGAAAAAAAAAATCCAATTGATCGGAGTCTGGTTGGATCCAGGGACACAAATCCGCTCATTTCGGTAGGGTGGTCAACTTTCGAAAAAATGTCACTAAAAACAGCTAAAAATCGTTAAATTAAATTTTTTTGGTATAATCTTGCTCAAATAAAGTTTATTTAACATAGAATAGAACATACAAAAATTTATGTACTAAATTATGCAGAAAAATTTACTCAAAATTAATTAATGTCTGCTAAAAAATCGAGGAAAAAAAAAACTGCAAAAAAGCTTAGAATTCAAAACCTCTATTTGAACAAGAGATTATTATTTAAAATACGTTTTTTGCCATACAAATAATATTTGACAATTTCCTTGCACACAAAAAGCTCAAATTTCAAAACAATTTAACATTATACAATACGATAATTTACGAAAATTCGCTTATGCGAATCGGGCCATGCTGCATGACTGGAACTTTTAAATTATTTCTATCAATAAAAATAAATAATGGCTTGTCCATTAAATTGTATACACCCTGCATCTGGTTTCTACGTAGACATGTACACACGAAAACACGTTAAACTTCAAGAAACGTTTCAGAATGCATCAAACCAGATTTCAATGGAAAAAGAGAATAAAATTGCAAAATTTTGATTTAAAAACGCTGCAAATTATTTCACAAAGGTTTATTATTTTTTCAATTGAGTATGATCGTAGTTTTAGTTGGCTAGCGTACGTCATAAGGCCCGTCCAGACTCCTCGGCGTGTCCTACTTCGAGTTGCCACAACCTATACTTCTATAATTATATACGCATGTTTATATTTCTCGATTTACTGTCGTTACAACACTGACTCGACGCACAGTGCTTTGAGCGTCTGATATAAATGAAAGAAAAAAAGAAAAAATACTAGTATTAAAGAAAAAATGAAAATGGAATGAAGAAAAATTCTTGGCATATATTAAAACTAATGATTTTTTTTCTTCTTGATACATGCAAAAGTCAGTAGAATCGAGATGACGAGGAAACAGCAGAATGTCCTTAGGGAGATCCTAAATTTAGGACTGTGAGTGGTACATATGTAGAATAACATTTTTTTTTTTTTTAATTATGTCCATTTAGTATTGAGTTTAGCTAATACGAGTTTAGCTAATACTCGTAAAACAACTCTTGTAAAGGATATCGAGATTTTGTATATGGTCGAAACATGAGAAAGCAACCCCCCCCCCCCCCCCCCCCCTCACAAACACACATCTTCCTGACACCAAATTCAATTTATGCGACCAAAAAAAAGCTTTTGAGAAGTGATCCATCAAAACGAAGAAAAGAAGAGCTGATTCCAAGTCCAGCACAGGTCCCCTCAGTGGGTTCAGTGGGTTGACATTTCACCTGGACCAGACAAGGTTCAGTCCCTGTTGTTGTAGTTGAGAGCCACTGAGCTCTACTACGAACAATGATATCTGATCTGTGATATATGTATGTACAACTAGTCATAGTTCTATTTCACTTTGTTTATTATGTATACTAACATGTATTTAGCCTATTCATCGTCTAGTCCGGGCAAGCACAATCACTTTCAGACCAGACACAAACATTTTTCTTAAATTCGATACACTGTTTCAAAGTCGTCAATAAAACACGTGCAGTGAGGGATAACAGAGCATGGAATATTCACCCATCTATGTCGTTTACTCGATTTGGATTGCATACGACAGGAGATTTTCTGGAACGATCAATCCATCATAGACCCACTTTGAATAATTCCAACATTATAGGTATTGATTCAATTTGGAGTAATCATTTACTTGCTTGCCTCTTATCAGAGAGATAGGAGAGTTCATTGTAGCCAGATCGATTTATTCGAAATCGTTCGTAAGCCAAAGACATTGAGGGGAACCAGAGCATGAAAACTCTTGGCAGGAGCGGTACATCGGGAAAGAAAATGCGGCTTCTCAAAAGAGAGAAAACCCCATTACGCGCCGGATGATACAGGTAAACAAGATAATGGCGATTAGGGCGGCAGTGGAAGGGACCGGAGTGAAAAATACTGGCCGCCAGAGGAAAACGACGTCTTGATTGATAAGGACTCGGCATTAGAGGGAAGAAAAAGAAAACCCGTTCCTTCTGCTATACTACGGGTTCACCTTGCTCTACCTCGACTACTTTGCTACCAACACCCCTTCATTCTTCCACCACTTCTTTCAACCCCGAGTCTTTCATCAACCGTACATTCTCTCGCTCACTACTCCACAGTCTTCTTGAAGGTTAATTTATCGACTATACCTTCCCAAGTAATCATGCTCAATATTACAACTGGCTGCGAACTAAATCTTTTGCGGTGAAGTTGTGAAAACCCATTTCATTATCATTATATCATTTATGCCCCAGCGAATGAACTATCCTGTACAGAGATAGTAATGAAATTTAAATACAAAGGAAATGTAGGTTTTATTCAAAATAAATTAAGAGCTCACCGCATATTCACCGTACTAACCTCTTCATTTCATTGAAATCGTTAAAATTTCCCGGGGGTATGGGGAAGTTATGTAGCCGGCCTGAAGAAATCTTTTGGGAACTCCCACTACACATAAACTTATTAGGATTCAGGATCACTTTTAAAAAAACCCGTTAAAGTTAGCGAAATCTTAACGTCAGCCGACCAATTAACTGAAGCGTTAGGATTTTATCTTATACCACAGTACCCTCGAGGTTCCATCGAAGGCCATTAAGATTTAGTTATGTTAGCGTACAGAATTCCCCGTAACTTTAAAATGATGCATCACAGCAACAACTTTGAACACAACATTTCATCCGTTTCCCGCATGATGCAAAATGCGTCAATATTGGTTGTGATGGTTACTGTTCAGGTGGCTAACTACAACTAATACAGCACAGTTAATACAGGGCCTGAGTTGAAAAACTTTCAATAATACAGAATGACCGTAAGAAGAATTTTTGCTTTTCAACTTTCATTACAGTGAATGTTTTCAGAAATTCTTCTACTATAATAATAAATGAAAAAATTTCTAATCATTTTTAGGACAACCCTCTGATGCTAGGCTTCGCCAATATGGGGACGAACTAAAGGAATTGACCCAGGGGGTGCGGGACAACCCAAGCAGGATGAGGGGAAAAAATAGGGGTGTGTGTGTGTGTGTGATAAATTTTGTCGACCCTACCCAGGCCACAATTCTCAACCGATTCTTTCTCGGATTCTTGAGATTTTTTCTTTGTTCGATCCCTTTTTTAGATTATTTGTGCAATAAACCCCGGAAATTTCAAACTTCATTGTGGAAGAGAGGGAATGTGAAGGGGTGAAGCCGAAAAAACGTCGTTACAAAGCTTAACCGATTTTTGTAATTCTATGTATATATGTTTTTCGGATCGGCCGGGTAGCCTTGTGTAGAATATCGTGGATATTCGGAAATCTTTGTCGAATCATGATGATTGACTTCAGAGCGATTTTAATTTTAGTATTATTTAGCATTAATTAGTATTATTTTAGTATTATTATAATTTAGCAACAGATTTTATGCGAGGGGGACGGGGGTCGCGTCTCTCTCGCCCAGTAAGTGTTTAGGGGGGGGTTATTTGTTAATATTTCACTTTTGAGAGAGAATTTCGTTAAAAACCTTTTCTTGGTCTATCACAAAGTTCATAATTGAAAATAATAAACCAAAATATGTGTTTCAAATTTTTTTAGCCATCCAACAGCTTAAGTTACTGGGAAATTCGCTGAACTGAAAGCGGATTTTGAGTAAGCGTGAACTATTAGATTTGTGAATGACCAAAGTCCAAATAGGAGCACTTCACAAGACGGATGGTGATGAGTCATGTTTCACAAACGATTTCTGAACAACCACAGGAGACCATACCGGGGGGCTTTGGTACTGGCATTTAGAGTGACGGTAATATATTACTAAGGGATTACATGAATGATGGCGGGCTACAGGTGACTGAGGAAGCAGGATTACCGTGAATGATGATGTGACAGAATCAACATTACGCCCAGTCGATTATCTAGACGTATCCGTATTAATTAATTACACAACAGTCATTAAGTCCAATCGTAAGTAAAGTGTACCTTGAAGAAAACATAAGCGGTAATTATTGCATGCCGTAAACAGGAGTGGCTTATGGACACATGAGTGGACTATAGAGCACAACTTTACGAATCCAATAATACGTGGTAGGCTGAGGAAGGGCGGGAACAGTGCTCCACGAAATTTTTCAAAGTCGAAGATGGATGAACACGCTTTTGTCGATTACTTCTCCATGCAAACCACCAAGAATGACATTATGTTGTCGAAAAAAAGTTGTCGAAAAAAAACCACGTTTTTCTGGCTTTACCCCCTCCATTCCACCTTTTCTATCACGGAATTCAAAATTTCCTAGGTTTGTTGCACAACTAGACTGAAATCTAGAACGAACAAAGAAAGAATCTCAAAATCGGTTGATAATTGTGGCCTGGGCACACACGTCAACAAAGTTTGTCACACAAACACACACACACACACAAACATACACCTATGGTTTTTTCACGGATTCGGTCTTAGAATGGTCTGAAACGATTTCTGTAAAGTTTTTTTTTTTTTTTTTTTTTTTTTTTTTTTTCCACACGCTTGGGTTGTCCCCTACCCCCCTGGATCAATTCCAATAGGTGATCCCTCTTAATTAAGAAGCCTTGCCCGTATGACCTAACTTCTGAGGGACATCCTGAAAACCACAATATTATGTTTACCGAATCATTAATCTTAATAATTCATTTATTTCCTAACAACAATAATATATAATTTACTATACCGATATAATGCATTTACTGGGATTGCGCGATAATCCCTTTAGTAATGACATTCATAACACGGCCAAAAATACTGTGTTTTGTTTAATCTACTATAAATTTAATTGAATATATAATGAGGTTGATTTTAGAACAATTCTTGAATTTAGTATAAGATCTAGGTTCTTGAAGTTTTGTTTAAAATAATGAAGAAATTAAGATACTTTTTGTTTATAATTAAGTTGGAAAGAATTCAGTGTACTGCCATTTAGAAGGATACATTGAATTACTTCAATGTTTTGTTTGAGAGCATGCCACGTTAAAAATTAACAAAAAAGTTTACTGCAAACAACGACGACTGTATAGACACAACAAGTTATTAAACTGATTTTGTAATGTTAGTTTACAGATGTACGATCAGAATGTGTGACATTTATATCCCCTAAGTAATGTGGCTTAACCTCCTTTTATGTGTTCTTACTTATGCACCAAATATACATTATTTCCCAATCATAACACGGCCAATAAAGCACACAATTTTATAGCTACATCTACAATTGTTTCAGAAATGCAGGGGATGAATTTAAGAGAAGCTAAAATACTAACAAACGGGAGAAGGAGTTCCGTTACAGTAAATCACGAGGACGCCCCAATCAGACATACATTGGTTCACCAGGAAAAAACGGAAAATTACAAGAGACGGTTCATTAACAATCCTGTGGGAGGGTTCTTTGTTTCGGGGCGCGGAACTAAGGATTCCGCTGCTGTATATTTTTTCGAAACCTGTTGAATTCAAGTGATTTATTCAGGTTCCGCGAACTAAATTGTTACGGATTAGTGCTTCGTACCATAATTTATGGCCCAGCCATTCCTGTGCGCCGTACTGGAAAGAACAAAAGCGAAAATCGGCGTCGTCTTATTAAAATAGCAACCGCTAAGATGGCTTCCTCTATTGTTTTGACTTGTCTCACTCCGCTATTCGTAGCTCCGGTGGAAATTTTACTGTAAAAACGCCAACTGTCGGAACAAAAGATGAATATAAAGGTTGTTATAGGGTAGGTGGGGGCAAAAGTACGGAGTTTCAGTTTTCAGCCATTTTTGAGATTACTATTCGTTGAATTCAATCATGTACCACCTGACGTTTTAGTTCGGGATCCCACTTATAACTTCCACACAGCCCCAGTGGTTTCTAATGAACATACTTGCAGAAATTGAACTTTTACAAAAAAGGATTTTGCAGATCTTTGCCCCATGTAACGGGGCAAAGATCCTAAGTGCGGGTGTTTGCCCCACTTAGAACAAAATTGGACGGTAGCTAGAATAAGGGCATATAACTCAAAAGTGTGGTTTGAGAAAAACGCAAAGTTTTCAATCCAGTGCCAAAAACAACATCACATTGTAGGTTCAAACAATCAAATTTTTAAAATGAAATTAATTTCATTTTTAGGCCAATTTTATTGCTAGCTAGTTTTAAGCCAAACAACTCTCAATATTTTAACAATAAGTTTTTAAAAACACACACACACACACACACACACACACACACACACACAGGGGGGACATACGCCCTTTTTGTAAAGAACCTATTTTAGTATATCTATAGAAGAGGGGTGTATAACTTTCATTGTTGTAAATCAGATAAGAAGTGCAAGTTAAAATAAAAATAGCATTAAGACCCCTTGGAAATTTATTTACAAGTGAAAATGTTTGACACCCTTTAAACATAAATATCTTTAAAACGGCAGTGATCTATATCTCCATTCTACAGTTCATTTGCATTGGAATGTTTATCATCACTATTGTTCACATTGTAGTCATTGTCAACTTGTTCTTGACTGGCTTGTAAAAGTTCTTTGTAAAAGGTTTCGTTAAAAGAATGTTGAATATGATTTTGTGAGAATAGCGAATGGATCAAGATTATACTGATCGAGGTTAGTCTCTCTTGATTATACTTAGTTTATAATGATTTGAAGAAACTGCCCCGCCACTCTGTATCTTAAACACCACGAAGTATGACTACAAGCAGAAAATATTCACGGAAATAGGTTGGAAATGTGATCTTTCGGTACTGCCCCATCCCCCAACTCACCACAATCTATGAAACAATGAACCTTGAATTAACGGAGAATGTATTCAGAGAGAACGATATACTGCAAGGAACATAGTAAAGTAATTGAACATCGAACAAAGAAAAATAAATAATTTCAAAAATTGATTGATAGTGTTGATAATAAAGTACATCCATCGTCCATCTCCCCTTCTTATAAAAAATCCGTCATCAGAATGAAATTCCCGACTTTTTGCAAATCTCAACCAAAAGATTCTGAGAAAAAAATTTGAGAAACATAGTTATATCATGATGTATTGGATATACCGCCTCCATTCGCCCCCACCTATCATAAAATTGAAACTCTCCAGGTCTTTTTCCATAACTGGACCAAGATATGGGTGGTGGGAGGGGAGAGAGCGAGAGACAGACAGAGAGAGAGACAGACAGAGAGAGAGAGCACAAAATCACATGAGAATAATGAAAACAACGATATTATTAGAAACTCTTGAAATGTGTTCAAACCTAGAAAAAAATAAATAAATAAAATAAATAAATTAATGAGAAATTGGTTGGGAATTGGAACTTGGGCAGTTCTTAGGAGGCATTCCCTCTCTCGACGACAAATTCAAAATGTCGAAAGTTTGTAGCAAAACCAGGCTGAAATTGGGATCGAACAAAAGTGGAGTCTCGAAAATTTGGTTGAAAATTGTGGTCCGGGCAGCGTCGACAAAAGTTCTCTCTCGGATTTGTAATCGGTAATTTTTTCTCTCAAGCTTGGGATGTTCCACACATCTCCAGGCTCAATTCTAATAGGTTCTAATAGGTAGGACCTATTACAGGTAATAGATATTACCTGTATGACCGAGGTTCAGAAGAGCGTCGCAAAAGAATCGGGATCTCTGTTTAGCTGGGAGAGCCAATACATGTAGTGGTTTCTCGCCTTGTCAACGGATCTTTCAAGATTGAGAAAAAAAAAAAAAAAAAAAAAAAAAAATTTCTGGTTCCAGCGATGGCCAAAGAAAGCTAATTTATCACTTCATACGTGATTCTCAATTTGTTGGCTGAACACTCGATTCATCATCAGAACCCAATGAGATTACAATCCAACACGATGACGTTGATTAAACGAGCATTACTATTCTGTTCTGAAATCATTTCATTAAGATCTGGAGATAGGTCACCAAATATGTTATGACTGAGGTACAGTAGTCACACATGATTTCTATTCATCTGGTAACTCAATCGGCGATTATAACGTTTTTTAGATTATTGTTCACAGCTGCGGTGTCCGAGCGGTTAAGGAGTTGGACTTGAAATCCAATGGGTTCTACCCGCACAGGTTCGAATCCTGTCCGCAGCGAAGATTTTTTTGAATATAATGAATATAGATTCGAAAGTAACTGCGTGAGTTAATTGAGTTAATGCTCGTACGTATAATATCCAATTACCCTTCAATAAATAACACCAATCACTGTGACAGGAAATTCATTTCATCAAGTTACCATTTTAGATTATTAATTTCAATGAAGACAATTTGTAAACCACCATGAAAACATTTTCCAGCTACCTCTCAAAATATGTTGATTTACGTTTCAAGATACGTAGATTCCGAAAATCGGATGTACAATAAACCAAACCCTCAGTTTTCTTTCACAATACTGGGCCAAAATTTAAAAAATAAAAATCAAAATCTTAATTTATTTGCGGATATTTGCGTCACATTAATCAACACGAAAGAGCGATGTGGAAGAGTTGAGTTCTTTAAAAATAATCTCAAAAGTTTCCGATGAAAAAGTTGATTTTGATTTCAAAACATTTAATTTAGATGTTGATTGGTTAAATTTTGTCTGACCAACTGTTGGCGTCCTAAGAGGGCTTGTGGGACGGTTGGAAAAAATGTCAACACGACTGTGAGTCGCAGAACATTTTTCAGACCGAGGATTAGCACTTCAACTGACTGATCCTTCTACTCTGCCCTATTTCAGTTTCCTTGTTTAAACTGTACATGCAGATTGAAATGCTAATGTACCCTAAAATATAGCCAGCAATGAAATGTGATTGTGAATGACATTTGTCTCGAAGCCTATGTAAGCGTCAAAAATATATTAGTTTGTTACGAAGGGGCGTTCAGTACTACTGGAGGTTTATCATCACAGAAAAATAAATAAAATTAGTTCATAATTTTTAGCTTTATGCTAATTTTCGTAGAAAAAGTTCCAGTCATGCAGCATTATCTTATGAGCGAATTTTCATGTAATTATCGTACGTGCGTTTCCGTATCAGGCATGTAACGAAATTTGAGCACTTTGAGTGCAAATGAATTGTTGACTACCAGTTTCATGGCAAAAACCTAGTTCGAAATAGTAACCTACGAGGCAAAAACGATTTTGGGAGTTTAGCGATTGTATGGGGTTTTTTCCCTTTTCAGCAAAAATTATTGAAATTTAAATACATTTTTAGCAAAATTATGTGTAAGGAATGTTTTATGTTCTGGTTCATTGTTGATAAACTTCTTTTGACTAAAATTCCGAAAAAAATGAATGTATCAACTGTTAGCCGCTTCCGGAAAATGGTTGGGGGAGGGGAGGGGGGGGGGGGGCCGTAGAACACCCGCAAGCAATTACATTAATTATAAGTCAGTTCAACAGTCAGAATAATAGTTCAAATTACAGTAACTTTAAAAGGAAAATCGAATTACTTTAACCTCAATAAGTTTAGAATCCTGGATTTTCGTAAGTACCTACACAGCTTTCTATCAAAATGAAGGGAAAATATCCACATGTAACCTTCTTTTTTTTTGCAGTTTTTGAATGATTTTTTGAGGCAGACATAACTGAACTACAAGTATTTTTTCAACATAATTTTGTGCAATAATTTTTACGTTCTGGTTTTTGTCATTTTCAGTGTGTATTCAAGGTGAAATTGGTTAAAAAATGACCAGTTCACTGTGCTCAAAAAGGGGTGTCCATCGAATTCATCCTTTCTCTCAAGATGCTTGATTTTTTAGTGAAAAAACGGATTTATTATCTCAATGCTAATGAAACATCGCCTGGAATGAAACCCAAACTCGCACAAGAACATCTGATTGTTTCCGCAAATCTCCCTTCAGAGGCGGACGGGGGTACACCATTGAACAAAAACGAAAATAAGTAAATGAATAGAGTGGGGAGGGCGACCAGGTTTACCTGACGCCGACGTTGGGATCAAGGAAGCTACGGAAGGAAGAGGAGGAGGAGGGAGAGAGGATTGAAAAAAAGGGTCCCAATGAAATTACCACCAGTTGAGAGAGGTAAGGCCCCTCAGGACGCGGGTGGTGATACCACGCAGCACTCCTGCTGAGATGCCTTACTCGAAAAACTCCGTGGCACTTTTCCCGCACCACACCCCCTGCCATATATTATATATATATATATATATATATATATATATATATATATATATATATATATATATATATATATATATATATATGTATATAAAAGCGTTAAAATTAAGGAATGGTTTCAGAATGCCTCAAATTGGATTTCCATAAAGTAGATATTGGGAAATTTTTATTTTAAAAGGTTTGGAGCCATTGCACAAGTTTCATTTTCAACGAACAATCACTATATCTTCATGAGGTAGAATTTCTAAGATGAAATATTCAAGCCAACAACTCCAACACCCCGAGTTTAAAAAGGTACAGATGGATTGTTTGAAACAATCCTAACATAACAGGGTAATCGACGATTCAAGGAGGGATAGAAGAAACGGTTTTCCCCACCACGGATTTTCCCCCCATCTTGAGCGGAAAGGCAACGGGAAACGGGAAAGATTTTAAGGGAAGCGACCAGCGTAGAAAAGAGGAAAAACTGTTATGGAAATCATAGAGAGCGTTGGGGAGGGGACTGGAAGCTAAAAGGCAAATGTGGCCAGGGCAGAGGTAGGAACAGAACCTCGCTTGTTAGTTCCCACATGCGCCCAGAATGTGACAAAAATATAAACCACTCAAAACCCGCCCCTAATCCAGCAGCACGGTTATTCCGTCGTCTCTCCCCCTTTTGTGGCTTATTTATGATTCAGTATTAACGTATTCCGATAAAATATGCCCTTACTTGATCCCCTCTCCTCACACCACCTCTCAACGCTGTCCCTTTACGAGGAAAAAAAGCTTCCAGAGTTATATATATATATATATATATATATATATATATATATATATATATATATATATATATATATATATATATATATATATATATATATATATATATATATCGTTTAGAGATCTACAAATCGAGAGTACCACAATAGCACATTTTCGTCCAGCAAATCCTCAAAAACTTAAAGACTCATTCCGCGGAATCAAAAAGAATATACGAAATTATCAAAGGTAGTCCTGACCAGAACAGGTAATGCAAACGAGTAAGAATTCGCCATTTGTTGAGAACAATTTCGGCGCCATCAGCCTCTTTGTGAAAAACGACCGGCTAGTAGAAAAAACTCTAGTCCTTTAGATTTTAGAAAAATTTGCAATGGCTCCAATAATTTTGAAATATAAAACCTCCAACGTTTTCGTCGTGGAAATCAGTTTTAATGGGTTCTGAAACGATTCCTGGATTTCAACGATTATAGCGAATTTCGATAAAAAATGAAGCTATAGCAACAGCTAAAAAAACTTTAAAATTAAAATTTCCTTTATTTAAATCCGTTTAAATCCTAAATAGATAAAATCTTAAATTCCCAAGGTTTGAATTTGAAAATCGGTTGAGAATTGCGGGCTCGGTGACGTCGACAAAATTGGTTGAAAAAAAAAACAAGTTTTTTCCACTTTACCCCCTCCATTCTCCCTATTTCATCATGAAATTCAAAATTTACAAAGTTCGTTGGACAACTAGACTAAAATTAGGATCGAACAAAGAAAAAATCACAAAAAATCGGTTGAGAATAATGTCCTGGGCACACACACACACACACACACACACACACCACACACACAGCCAAGCACCTATGGTTTTTTTTTCACGGGTTTGGTCTTTGAAACGGATTTGCTTGCGATTATTTTTTTCTCGTGCTTGGGTAGTCACCTACCCCCCTGGATCAGTTCCAATAGCTCGTCCCTCTATTGACGAAACGTAGCTTCAGAGGGACGTCCTAAAAACGGCTAACAATTGTTGAATTCATATTTTTCTAGCAGGATTTTAGTAACAAAGAACGAGAACATTCAAAAATGTATGTAGAATATTATGTTGAAAAATGTATTTAAATTTCATCTTTTTATTAAAACACTTTTTGAGCAGTTGCAATATTTCTTCATTTTCTATGAAAATTTGCTAAAACATAAAAAATAAATTGGCTAAAATGTTGAAATTTATTTTTAAATTGAAGAAATTCACTAAAAATTCAATGGCCTAGAATCTGACTGTAAACATGATCGAATACTGAAAATACAAAATTTAGCACAATAGGTCATGCTGTACATTTTTTTTTTTTTCTCATCAGAAGGAACATAAAGGTACACTATTGAAATTTAGTCAACAAATATGAACTTCTAGTCTTTTATAAGTAGAATCAAAAACTTCAAAGTGACAGAAATGAAAACTGAAAATTTACCTTGTCAGTTGTTCCGTTAGTTGCACGTTCTCCATCATTATGTGAGTACGATTACCACCGGCAAGATAAGATAAATTTCTACAGTTGGCGGCAAATGCAATAAACTTGAAAAAAAAGAAAAACAAGCATCCAGATGTAGGGCGGCCATAATTATTATTGCCCGCTCTATTGAAGCGCTAAACACGATAAAACCGTCGAAAACAATAAAACTGTTTTAATGGAAGAGTGAGAAACCATTAGCCCCTAACTCATGATGGTTTTTATCCTTTGCGTTTAATAGGGTACACAAATAGGTCAAATAACCGGATCATTAATAAATACCACTATCCGAAAATCCTAAAGAGTGAGCAGGAATGTTACGTACAAGTCTATTTGTGTGCCTATAAAGGAATGTTGTGTATTTCAATTTCGCAAATTTTCGTAGAAAATTAAGCTTTGCAATAGGCAATGCAATAGCAAAAAAATTAGAAAATTGAAGTTTTTCAAATTTTTTATCATGGACATCTTTTTTGAGGCACTCTGAAACGATCCCTGAAGTTTGCGCTTTTTCATACGCACGCACACACGCACACACACACGCACGAACACACACACACACACACAGACACACACACACACACACACACACACACACGCGTACACACGCAATTTCTTCTTTTCAAAACTCCCCTCAAAGGCGGAGGGGGTACACCATTAAATGAAAACGGTGATTAATAGGAGTGGTTCCTCCTTCTCGATTCTTGAATACGCTCCATCTGGGGATATGCCTGACGGTTTAAATATCCAACAGGACTACCTCAGGGTGTAGCAGATTAATCGCCTCTCACCTTTGAAGGAGGAACTCTCTCTTCCATCACCTCTCGATGTCACAAAACTAAAAAACTAAATTGAAAAACTGGAGATGACGCCCAGGTTTACACGACGCCAGCCCTTGGTATCTATGAGTCTGAAGAAGAAGGAGGAGAAGGGAGAGAGGGATGAAAGGAAGTGCCCCTATAAAATGACACCAGTTCAGATAAGAACCCCACACACACACACACACACACACACACAGTAACACACACACACACACACACACACACACACGCAATCGCTTCCATGACCTAGATGTCGTTGGCCGCCAAAACTTTTAGCTTGGATACCGGTTGCTCGTTATCATTTCTATCACATTTACTTATCTATCCTAGCATTTCAATTATCTTAATTTTGTTATAAAATTTGGGTTAGGGGAGTGCAGAAACGGATTTTTGCGCGGTTTTCTTTCTGACAGCCGATTGTTGCCATTCGACTGTGGATCGAAACCGTAAGGGTTCTAAAAGAGTGTGTTTAGGAGTTCTCTCGACTTTTACCTAAACGAATCCAACTATTTTGAGAGGATTCACGCGTTACATTGATACGAGTACGATTGTTAAATTCATTATTTTTAGCAGAATATTGCACAAATAAAGTTTACCAAATTTAAAATAGAACATTAAAAAATATATGTACAAAATGATGATGAAAAATGTACTTAAATGTCATTAAAATTTGCAATACAATTGGCAAAAACATAAAAAAAGCGAAAAAACCAAAAGCTCTTATCGAATAGCAGATTAATATTTAGAATACGTTATTGCCATGAAAGTAGTGGCTAAAATTTTCTTTGCACTCAGAGAGTTTAAATTTCTTAACAATTTAACATAATATAATATGATAACTTAAGAAAATTCGTTAATTCGTAGTTAATGTTCTAGCCTTAGGGGTGAGGCGAATGGATAAACATCCAGTGATCCGAGTAGTTTCATTCGATTCTTTTGGATGATATCTATAAATTACACCCCAAAACCATTAACACTAGATTGAATGTTTTCGGGATCTCGATGTTTTATTATTTCAGCCCTTAAATTCTGCACTTATGGTTGACCAAACGTAATTCCGAAGTAACTGGCACATCCCAGGCTGATGTACGATTTTTGAGTCAAATTTCATAAAGTTTGATGAAAGGGACGGACTTTTTTCTCCTGCTTTTTTTTATTTTTATTATTTTATTCAACTTTTAAAAACGGACCTAAGCCAACAAATTTTGAGGAGGTTAAAAACTGGCTTATCTAATTGGTTAAAGTAATTTTTTGTTGAAACTAATTAATCAAAAACCATTTCACGTTTGTTACAGAAAAATACAAATAGGCTCGGGAATTTTATTAGGTATTGCTTTTCGCTGTGGTTTCCGACATTAGAAGGATTTATAAACTAGTTGATCCGCTAACCGGGTTCCTCGAGAAGTTTGAAAAATGACAAAGTTTGACGAAAACTATTGAAAAGGATACCAAACTCGATTTTTGATGATAGGCAATGACTCACTCCTGGCCTCCTCTATGGTCGTCAAGGTTAAGTTCCTGTCTTCGGTCATCACTAAACACTATACAGCGAATTCTGGATGTCGAAAGAGTCTACCTCCAAAATTTCAAGGTGATAGCTCCAAAATTGTGGCCTGTAGCGCGGAACACACACGCGAGCACACACAAACACACACACGCTGACAAATGCTACCCGATGTGGAGACTCCGTTCATCAATAAAGTTCTCAATGAGAAACTTTCATGTATTGGAATTTTACTTTTATGACCTCGAATTCGGATTCAGCGCACTTGAAAAACCCCGAAGTATCAATTTTTAGCTCAAAAGACTGTTTAGTTCGGCCGATAGATGGGTAGGAAGAATACGCGTGACGTAGTAGTGCAACGGTGCTGCTCAAATCGCAGGCAATTAAAATGAACTACAACCCAGTCGCTGATTGGATTTTAAATTAAAATGGAAGGACGAAACGTTCAAAGAGTAAATATTCATACAGGAAGCAATATATAGACGAAACCTCATGAAACAGAGAAGTTCTGACTGGTGACAATGGAAATAATAATACGATTAAGTTAGATATGAGCGGTGCTGGATCGTATATGCAGGTATCCGATTAATTTTAACGGTGTTTCGGGTTTAAATTAACCTTGAGAATAAATTGAAGTTAGAACCCTCTGACTTCTCATCCAATAGGTATTATTAATGTTTCAAACGCAGTGGGGAACAGTCTTGAATACGATAATTTTATCATGTGCACGTTCGTATTGAAGCTATGTAATGACTAGAATAGGAGATAATCGTAGGGTTAAGATGAAATTTCCAGTCGGAGGATCATTCGATAAAAATTTGTTTTACATTAACTGATAGCGAAAGAAAATTCGAAGAATTGACTAACATTCTAATAATAATTTTGAGGAATAATATGTTAACACTTAATGATTAGATGACTTCACACTATTAATTGCTATTAAACCATTTACCAACCACTACACCAATTCAAGAAATAACAACATGGTTGAATATTGAGGTGTGCAAGTTATTCACTATAAACCCTCTGTTTATCCTTTTTTTGTAATGGCGGCAAAAGCACAACTAGACAGAAGTCCTATATATATAGGTGTGTATATATGTCGCATGTATAAGCCTAGCCTTTTTACAATATGCCGCCTTTTCGTAATAAAAACGTTGGAATGACAAATTATACACATCATTCTGCCATGTATGTCCAACTAATCAGAATTTTTACTAAGGGATTGACTACTTGATGTTATGTATTCTTGAGATGCGAGCTTGCGAGCATCCAGAACGCCAAACTAAGGCGAATCACTCTCAGCCTTTTTGTCGAATAGATAGGTTGGTTTTGCAAAATGGCTGAGGTCTTCCAGCTTCTTATCGAAAAGGCTAAAATAAAAAATACCAGGCTGATTGTCATTCCAACGTTTTAATTACGAAAAGGTGGCACGGCGTATTGTAAAAAGACGGCTTTTTATAAATGATATAGTATTTCCCTCTGACGATTGAGTTTCATTCTGTTTCGACTAATATTTAAAACATGAGGACATGTTCTACTGAAGTACGGCCTAAACACCTATGAGCTCGCTCGCAACATTCAGAAAAAAAAACGTTGTCAACAAAATCAGAACAAAAGAAATTAGCGAAAGATCAGCATCTTCTCAACGAGTCCGTAAAAACTCGGAACTATAAGGGTTTCGGAGATTTGCTTGATGAGAGAAGTTGCTTTTCATTTCCAATTTAATAAATTTGAACAATAAGGAATGTTTGAAAACATCTCTTGGAAATTAATTTCTCGGTAAATGAGGGAGAGAGGCAGTTAAGTGTGAAATGAGTTGGCCGAGAACTTTTGTGATTCCATTATGGAAGACAAGACTACAACCACTACCGGGAAAAGGTAACTTTCTTCTTTACAAGTATCGCGCGATGGTAATCGTAACGGACGAGTGAATTCATCGCGCAGTTGAATCCGGCACAAACAAAACCATTGGTACCAAAACGAATGAACTATCACGATGAATTATTTTAGCCGAGCAAAACCTCTAAAATGAAGTGTCACTGAACAAGAAAACGGAATTATTTCCAAAGCAATGGAAGTATTGCTTTCACTTTTGTGAGGTGAAAAAGATTATTTGTTTCCTCCAAATCCATAGTCCTTCTCATTAAATGTTATAAAATAAAAACGAATTCTGTGTTCGTGTCTGTTTACCTGCCTTTCGGTCTTTACACCTGAATGAATCCCCCTGTCACAATCGAAATCGATATCATCTGATATTGGTGTCATTTTTAGGGACTACTGGATAGTCATTCATAAAAATCCGCAAAATGATCAAATAGGTACCATCAAAACGTCAATAACTGAAACTTTATGGTGCGATTTCGCTGAAATGCGTTAATCTGCCGATGAACGAGGGAACAAGCATACTGTGCGTTTGAGTGAGGGTTCATCAATAAAACCAAGCTTATCCCAAACTAATTTCAATAATCGGATTTCAATGAAGAAACTTTTTAAAAATTTTGATTTTAAAATAATTGGAAATTTTTTAAATTTTCCACGAAAATTCACTAGATCAATTTCAACATTGGATAGTATTTGAAAAATAAAGGGGAGTTACAAAAAGAAATAAAGCGAGAAAATAAAGCTTTGCAATGGCTCGGAAAATTTTGAAATAAAAATATTTGAAAAATTTCATCATTCCAATCCATTTTGAGGCATTCTGAAACAAATTCTAGAGTTTAGTGTGTGTGTGTCTGTGTGTGTGGTGAGCTAGTCGAATATGTGAACTTGAGGTTGAGAAATGACCAAGCTAGTCAATGATCAAACTGTCAACCACATTTCCTAGTTCTAAGTGTTAGTGTTAACTATCAAATAACTTGAATCTAATCACCACTTTAGTGCTGATGAAGAACTAAATTAAAAACTACATGAATAGGGGCCTGATCCAGGACCGAAACGTCGTAGGAAAATAAACAACTCCACACAAAGACTAGCTTGGTCATTTCTCAACCTCAAATTTATATATAATCATTCATTATATTTATATATGTGTCCTTCCAGACGATAACTCTCCTTAGGATTAAGATAGAAATTCCGTTCTCGCGCCAAAAAATCAAGCTTTCCAAACGAAAGGATGAGTTCGTTGGAGAGCACCTTCTAAGGGATGATGTCCAACCCCAAGAATGAGACGAGTTTCATGTTTACAAAACAAATAATGATAATAAAAATCATTTTTTTAAACTAAAAGTAAAAACGAATTGAATAACAAAAAATTAGGTCTACCCGACAAAGGGAAGTACTCCCAAATTAAACGAGAACCTAGTTACCACCGGCAGGCTCGGCACTCTCTGCTGCTTCGAATTCTTCTTCTAATGCACGACGCGCCTCGCTCACTTAGCGCACAGGAAACGAAGTCGGTAAGTAAAACCACAAACCGGGGTAAAAATCACGAGACAGAAGAGAGTTTATATCCAAGATTAGCTGTTATCAAGGCCTGGGATCAAAAGTTTGCCCCAAAATAGTACAGCGCGACGTTGCGGTTGCGTCATAGGACGAACTTACCTTCGAGCGGCCCTCCTGTAAAATTCCCGATTTCTCACGTTTTTCATATTACTTGAACTACTCAACCGATTTTCAAGTTTTTTTTTCTTTTTTTGTCATGTTGGATTCTCCACATCTAGACCTTAATTTCCTCAGAAGGATTTGTCGAAAAGTTGACTAATACTTTTCGTACACAGCGGTGAAAAATGGTTGAATTTCCCTATTCTCGGCAGCTTCCCACAAATCAACCGAAAAACGTACCTATAATGGAAAATATTGGCCCCACCGATTTGTAGTATTTTTGATGCTGAACAAGCAGAAAAAATAATCAAATTGATCGGACGTCTGGTTAGATCCAGGGACACAAAAACCGCTCATTTCGGTAGGGTGGTCAACTTTCAAAAAATGTACTAAAAAAATCACTAAAAACGGCTAAAAATCGTTAAATTAAATTTTTTTGGTATAATGTTGCTCAAATAAAGTTTATTTAACATAGAATAGAACATACAAAAATTTATGTACTAAATTATGCAGAAAAATTTACTCAAAATTAATTAAAGTTTGCTAAAAAATCGAAAAAAACTGCAAAAAAGCTTAAAATTCAAAACCTCTATTTGAACAAGAGATTATTATTTAGAATACTTTTTTGCATACAAATAATATTTGACAATTTCCTTGCACACAAAAAGCTCAAATTTCAAAACAATTTAACATTATACAATACGATAATTTACGAAAATTCGCTTATACGATCATGCTGCATGACTGGAACTTTTAAATTATTTCTAACAATAAAAATAAATAATGGCTGGTCCATTAAATTGTATACACCCTGCACCCTGTTTATACGTAGACATGTACACACGAAAACACGTTCAACTCCAAGAAACGTTTCAGAATGCATCAAACCAGATTTCAATGGAAAAAGAGAATAAAATTGCAAAATTTAGATTTAAAAATGATGAAGCCAGTGCTCCATCTTCGACACGAAAATAACTTACCTGAAGGACGCTCCGTATTATAGTATAGGAAAGCTATAGACAGCAAAGATGTGCTTAATAAGATTGCTAGTGAATTCAGATAAAAATTGGGATTCAGAGACCATTGCGAGATCCTCATATCCTCGCTTTTAACCACGGGAGACACGGATGGCGAAAGGGGAGGTACAGCGTTGGAAGATTGCGGTTCTCCACGTTTCTTAAAGTCTCTTTATGAAGACGCAATGCAAACAACACGGTCCAAAAGGATCATAGGATGGAAAGACTCCAGGAAATGTGACTCGTGAGTGTGGAACGCTAAGGTGAGGGCATCGCTTGGAAACCAACCATCCGGCGGAATGTTTTCCCTAGTACTGTCGCCAGTCACACCCAAGTCTCTTTCTTTTCCTTTTCAATTCTCACACCTGCAGTTGAAATTACTCAGCGACGGATCCTCTCACCAGATATTTCTTATGGGATTTTACAGGTTATCAAGCGCATTCCGGGAAAAAGTCCCACATGGCTAGTTCTCGTGAAGTGAACAAAGTGGGAAGTCCCGTTGGCTTGTTGTGCGTTATGATGATTTTTTTCTTTTTAATATGAATCATATTTTAGCCTCAACCTATCATCCAACAAACGTTGAGTTTAGCGATAACAATCGACAATATTATAGAGCGTTACGGAAGATTTCTAATGCCTAAAACAAGCTGAGAGAAAGAAAGAGAGAGAGAATATTTATTCAAACAAAATTCACAGAAAGATCATACGCAATCACTCTATATATATATAGCCGGTAAAGAAATTTAAGCGAAACGAATCAAATAATGGAGACCTCTTGACGTGAGCGTCAAATTTATTTTAGGGTTCACTACATTTTGGCGAATTTAGTAGCAAGTGGAGTGATAATGAACATTAGTTTTTCAACGATGGAAGGATTTCTATAAAATAACAGAACTAGCCCTTTCAAAAAGAGTTGGCGGAAATTCAAACTTTGGCCTCCTGGTAGAGGAGCACACTTGAGAAACGCCTATGCTTGGCCAGCTTCAATTTAAAAATGGCTATTTGCAAAATTACCAGTTTGGGGAACCAGTCCGAAAGAAACTTTTTTTTTTTTTTTGTAGTTTCATATTATTCTCAACTCAATTTCAAGCAGTTTGGTATATAACAATGTATTAACTCGCTGAACAGATCTTGATTTTTCATCCATCAATTCTCAAATCATGCTACCAATTTCAATATTCTTATCCACGTATAATTCACTATAACTGATCTAACCAATAGTTATTGGGAATAGCTTACTTACATGATGAGACACACTGGACAGTTCAGTAAACTAACCTGAAAAAGATGAAATTAAATAAATAAACTTAACATACAAAATAATTGATCAACAAGAGCAGACGATTCGGGCATCAAATACGTTAATTCCCAATTATGTAAAACATACAGTCATAGCTACATCAACACCTGAAAAACCACAATACTTAATTTACTCTGTTTTAAGGATCAATTAAACTCGTTTGGGAGTACTTTGGTTTTACTTTGGACTTAATTTCAAAAGGTGCAGATCTCTGGACTTACAACTTCGAGACTTGAAATAAGTTTGAGCCAAAGGCAGTTCCATCGAAGCCTCCTTAGTGAGACAATCGAACAGTAATATTATGAGCCCCAGCGCACTGGTAATTAATAAATAGATATAATCGTGATTCGGTCAATACAATTTAAAAATAATCCAAACCTTTTATCGTAATCCTCTCCCCCCAACAATATTTTACTATGCGCTTTGCGCATTTATGAGGGTTCTTTGTGCATACGAAAATGTATCAAGTACATTTCAATTTATGACGAAATCACTTTTTAAAATGATTTTCCACAATAATACCAAATTTCGAAGATGTCGGCCATTACCGATATTTTCAGCGATTTCGGTAAACATATTATTGAACTTGTAGCACCTATTTATTATCAGCAAATACTTTTTTTTTTTTTCAAATAATCATCTGCAATAAGAACGTAATTTTTCATTTATAATTCCCTTTTAGCATACTTTTAGCAAGCTATTGCGATGGCTCCAAAATTTTCAAATAAAAATTGTCGAAAATTTCTCAATTGAGATCTGTTTTGAGACATTCTGAAACGAACCCTGGAGTTTAAAGCTTTTTCATATATACATCCTTCCAGACGATTACTCTCCATAGGATTGAAATTCTGTTCTCGCGCTAAAAAAAATCAAGCTTTTCATTCAAAGGAAAAGACGAGTTCGTTGCCAGCGATTTTTGAGCACACTAACCTAGCCAAATTTCAAAAAATATGCTGAAAAAATCAGTAAAATCAGCACACACAAAAAAAGTACAAACTATGCTGAAAAACGTACTTAGATTTCACTAAAATGTGCTAAAAATCGATAAAAACTGCTAAAATGTTGAAAATCCAAAACTTCTTTTTGAATAACTATTTATTATTTAGAACGAGTTTTTTGCCATAAAATTGTTACTTAGCTATTTCTATTCATTCCAAGTCCTCAATCATCAAAATAATGCAACATTATATAGTACGATATTTTACGAAAATTCGCTCATACTATTATGCTGCATGACTGGGACTTTTAAAGCTATATATATATATATATATATATATATATATATATATATATATATATATATATATATATATATATATATATATATATGTAGCTTAATCACATGTTAATGGAATTTCCATGGATTACGATTGTTGGGCAAATTGGGAGAAGTTTGTAAAAATATAGGGAATCGTTTCAGAATGTTTCAAAACGGATTTCTATGTTGAATATTTACGATATAAAAAAATTTAATTGAAGCTGATTAGCTTCTCTAACGCTTCATAAATGCACTAGTTGATTATCCTGGGAAAATAGATAAAACATGTACCTACCAAGTGCTGATTGCGGATTGTAAAGTGAATCTAGTTTCAATAATAAATACTTCAGAAAGCGGGAGATAAAAGGGCGTCAAACCGTCGAAGAAGTATATAGAGATGAAACGAAGAATTCTTGAATAATTTTCTGGAACCGCACGAGCGAAGAAGGAATTTGAAGAGGGGAGACGTCAAGTAATTACAAGGCAATTTCGAGCTTGGATTGGGGGCTTGAGAATAGACGAAGTTTACAGGCTCTAAACCCTAAACGACAGCTATCACCAGCTAACTGGGAGGAGCAAAGAGAAAGGGATATCAAAGAGGAGTTGAATTGAAGAATAAACTCAATGAGAAATGATCAACTTCGGGGAAGTGGAAGATGGGAATTTCAATCATTGTCGTTCATTTTGAAACAGCGTTGAAACGAACTCTTTAGACGTTATCATGTCCTCACTGTAGTAAAAGAGCAGCACTGTAGTATAGTTTCAATAATGAACCTTTGTAATCGACCAAGAAAAAAAAAGTCTGCCTTGTTGGGTGGGCAGTATAACTTCCTCATATACAGTTACATGGACGAGCAGGATTAGTTGAAGAGCAAAATACGAGTCGAAATGACTGATAAGTCGACGTCACAACAAAATAATGTTTGAGCATGCGCACAGACTACTATTAACCCAACGGCAATGAAATTTATAGGGGAACGTCTAGGAGCTAAACCGCACAATGCTTGAAAATTTCATAAAAATCGGTCCATTAGTATCGGAGTTTAGTCTGTGTCGATCAATTTTAGTTTGGTGCATGCGCTATATTATTACTCCATCAATCATGATATAATTCATAGGGAATTTTCCAGGAACATATGCTCATCTACTCCCCGAATTTGAAGGAAATCGGACCAATAGAGGATAAGATATTGACGTTATAATAAATTAACGTTTGCGCATGCGTACAGACTACAATT
Organism: Adelphocoris suturalis; assembly: GCA_030762985.1. Lineage (NCBI taxonomy): Eukaryota > Metazoa > Arthropoda > Insecta > Hemiptera > Miridae > Adelphocoris > Adelphocoris suturalis. Next base: position 947,609 of record CM061051.1, on the reverse strand, counting down.
TATGTGATGGCAATGAACGTTGTAGGGGACCGTCTAGATGGTATCCCGCACAATCCCTAGACATTTTCATCAAAAACGTTCCATTAGAATCGGAGTTTTGATTGTGTCAATCGGAATTGGTTTCGCGCGTGGACAATAGTTATTACTCTATCGATCACGATATAGTTTATAGGGCATTTTTCGTGAACATATACCCAATCACAAACCGAGTTTGAACGAAATCGGACGAACAGATGATAAGAAATCTCAAATCTCAAAAACAAGGAATATCTCAAAAACCTTCACCAATTCAAACAAACCGTTTCACTCCTTTGCAAAACCATCTAAACAGTGACGATACAACTGATTGTCCCGATGTTGATATAACTGATAATCCAGCTGACGGTGACAATAATTAAAACAACTGCGGGGAAAACACTATCTCAAAGAAATCAGGTCTAAGGAGCACTTTGAAAGACGCAAATAAATTAACATATTTATTCAACTCGTTTGGAAGATCAATTCAACCGCCTTTTTAAAAGCTCTTGCCGCCGGAGAATTCCGTATCACACCAAGTTCTCAAGATCACTACCGCTCATTTATCGCTGAACTTTCAGTGTGAGGACGTTGAATTCCACACATACCTACCAAGAGAAAATCGTCCCCACCGTGTTGTTCTTCGAAGTTACCCAGAAAATTTGAATCCTAGTCACATAGCTTATTTACCCCTAGCCGCATATGGAATTAAATGTAAGCAAGAAGTAAACGCTAAGCATAGGTCAGACGATCTCAATGGAACCCTAATGCCAGTTTTCCATCCGCCATTGTGATCAGGCAGTGATAAAAATCATTAAGAACCATGTAGGGCCTAACCAGCATACACCATATCAGATGATACGATTAGAGTCGAACTTTAATCTAGTATAGTCCAGCCCATTACAAGGATTAGCGAGCACGCAGACAGAGAGGCTTGCAACCTAAACAGTTCAGAGCAGAGTAACATGTATAATATGGATAAGTGAGTTAAGTGCATCCGAATTTCGATTTTGGATGTTTTTAAACTCACGAAACTGCCACAATGCGCCCAATTAAATCGTTATACACGGAAATAATAGGTCATGCTCAATACTGAAGATGTCCTGGAAAACGAGCCTGTATGAAGGTTAGGAATAGCAAAATTTATCAACGTCTAGGAATTGAGGTGTTGGCGACGAAGGATTTAATCACCATCGAAGGCGTTGGAGGGAACGACTCCAAACTTGGGCATTCATCACGCATCCCATTCCCCTCTCGGACTCGGCACTGTTACCGTTAAAGCTCAGGGTGGTCTCAAGGGGGGCTCTGTTTAGCTTATAATTGCTCTCCCTACAAAAGGGAGAGTCCCCCTTCTCTTCCCCTCCACTCAAACTCAAACTCGGCCCTCTCCTTCCCGGGGCTCCACACCGTTGGAAAGGAAAGCAATTTACAGTACTTGCAGAGAAAAGACACCTATAAAGTGCTTCCGACTCCGCCCTGCCCACGCTCACGCTCCCTTTGAACTCAAGGCCTCGCCTCGGCTCTCTTGCCCTTTGCCCGGCCGTTCTAACCAGTGACATTAATTAACCTAGTGATTACAGGAATAAGTAGTAGTCACACGTTCAAAAACTGCGAAAATTGCCAATTTACCACCCATTTCATATGAAGTATATGTTTGTGATATACATTACACATAATATGTTCATTTTAGGTTGTGAAATTATTTTTATTTTTATCTATTTACTTTATTTTTTAATTTAGGCCGCATCTCGACCGGAAGGGTCATTAGCGGCAATCAAAAAGGGTGTCAAAGGGACACTGCAACGGGCACGATTCTAAGGGGAGCCACGCTGACCGTCCGTCACTAAACGGATTGCCATCACGGACTCCACTGGCAGATCGGAGGGGGAGAAATAATAATAATTATTATAATAACCCGCAAAGCGAGGTAACGCCGCACTCTGCTTCAAGGGATACAGCGATGACCACTTTGTAACCCCTACAGCGGATAAAAATACTCCATAACAAAAAACTAAACTACGACTAGATGATCCTTACAAATACATAAATACTATTGATAAATATATAATGATAAATACTATACATCTTAGTATCTTAGTAAAAAAAGGTACGACTAGATGCACGTAAATAAATAAATACATCACAGATCAGAATATCAAAGTTTGTTGTACAGCTCATTGGCTTTCAGGTACACCAACAGGGACTGGACCTGGTCTGGACCGGACAGAACATCCATCCACTGAGAGGGTGCATGCTGGACCCTGAGGTCCATGAGGGCTGGGCAGTCCTCCAAAAAGTGGCGGATATACAAATCACCCCCGAATCTCCCACACACATCACGAGCTACTGGATCTAGCAGGTGTCTGTGAGTATGAAGGGTATGGCCAGTGCCTACCCGATTGAAGGAATATTCGGTCCCTCCTTAGAAGGTGGGTCACGAAAGGATCAACCGGGCAAAGGTCCTGAAGGACTCCACGCAGACCAGTGACCTCGCCCTGCCATTGCTCGAGCCAGTTAGTTTTACTATCATACTATTTATTATAGCGAAATATGAAACTATTCCAAGAAGTTCACGATTTTCGGGCAGGTTTTTGTTCCAAAAATACAGATCACAATGTTGGCAAATTTTCAGTGAGATCCAACCTAAGGGGCTGGCTCAAAATTTTTAGAAAGTTGAATTTCCGACGATACCTAATTAAAACAAAAATTGGTTATTTCGTTCAATAATTAAGCATATTCCATCCAGAAGAACCAACCGGTGGCTCCCTGCCGTTGAATCACAAAACGCCATAATTTTTTCAATAAAAAAAGGAAACCGATGAGGACTTTTTGCAATTTGGAATTTGGAGGGAAAGCCTTATCAACAAAATGGCTCCTTTTGGCTGAAAGCGTAGACCGACTTTGCCCATCCCATAGAATGCTTATCTCATTTTCCCATTTCTTGTGGTTGGTTCCCTCCAGGGTGATACCTTCCATTTATAGGTGACCGTCTAGGAGCGAACCCGCACAATCCCAGATAATTTCATCAAAATCGGTCGAAAAATTATAGTAGTTTTGAGCGTGACTAGGAACTGGCACACATATAGACGAACCGACAGACAGACACGGAACCAGAATAATCAATCAGTAAGCTCTAAAACAAAAAAATAAAAGCAAGAAGAGATTTTGATTATGGAGGGTGAAAATCGTTTCGACACCACGAGGAAATTTCGGTAGTGAGGAAGCAAAAACACAAATCGGCGCAAATAAGAAAGAAATCCTTTCACTCTGGTGAAGCATAAATGTCAAAGTAACAGCTTCAAAAGTAATAGTGATCATTACCAGTCATTCGGTTGGAAATCACCTGGTATCCAATAGGCAACTAGAAAATTTGCAAGAGGAAGCCGCATATTATACTAACCTAACCATGACGTGCCCTTAGCCTCATAAAGATAGTAAATTTCTAACGTGTTATCTATTGATGTCCCGAAATTCGGCTTACCAAAGCAATGTCGCTTCATTTTTCCGTCTTCCCTTTCCTTAACCCAAGTAGTTATTTATTCTGTGGAGTTCTTATCGCGGGTACGAGGAGTGAAAGTACAAAGACAAGCAGATATAAGTTCCTGGGTGGATGTTTCACTGCCTCCGTTTATTCTGAGGAAGGAATAAGCCTCTGTCGCCGTAAAGCTAAGGTAAACCCTTTTCTCTACAGGCCTCCACGTCCACCGAGGATCAGGGGCCACGAAAAATCCCAACACGAACTTAGGGTATAAAACGCCTTGATATCAATTATCGGGGAAAACGAATGGGGTACGTTGAACAGACTTAACACATTGCCATGAACTGGGCTATTAAAGGTTGTTCTTTACTCCGGAAAACGCTGCAAATTATGTCACGTAGGTTTTTTATATACGAGTATATGTAGGATAGCCTTTCTACGCAGGACTCTTGTCTACAGTTATTAAACGAAGTCTATTCTACAGTATCGAAATATATCTATATGGGCGTAGACGCCTAACGAGGAGAAATTAATAAAATTAAATAACATTTTTTGAAAACATCGTAGATCATACGCTCCATCATTGAGGCTGGTCCGTTCCTTCAGAGATTCGATTTCACATTTGGTCAAGTACATAATTCGCTTCTCAATGCACCTGCCCTTGTATTAAACGTTGTATTAAACGTGTGGACTGTAAAAAGAGTCTAGGGGTTTCAATCGACAAGTTCCTCAAATGGAAAGCCCATATTATTCATTTATGGGGTTCGGATTAGAAAATCCTCCTTCATATTTTTTCTTTTCTTAATAAATTCTTACATCATTATGTAGGTACTCAAAAACGCATTACGGAGTCCTTGTTTACTAGGTTCTAGAAACAAGGGGCTAATTTCGGAATCAGGGCGTATCGAACTTCCTATAAAATCCGTTTGTGGTTGTGAAAAAATCAGTACTATATACCTCTTATATTCAGATCCGAAGAGGAAGAATGGGATGAAAGGAATTTATGCCCCTATAATGTATGTGTCGACCAACCCTGTTATACAAGTAAGAACCCCTCAGGACGCGGGAGGTGATACCACGGAACACTCCCGCCGGGGTGCCCAACTCGAGGAACTCCATGACACTTTTCCCGCACCACACACCGTAGTGGCCATGACCTTGATACACACACAAATACACTCACACACACCCATAAATAAATAAATAAATATATATATATATATATATATATATATATATATAAATATATATATATCTATATATATATATATATATATATATATATATATATATATATATTTATTTATATATATTTATATATATATTTATTTATTTATTCATTTATTTATTCATTTATTAAAGGGGAAAAAATATCATGCTGCATGACTGGAACTTTACTGTCCAAAGGAGGTACTATGTTTATGTTAACTACTTTCACCTTCAAATTAGGCAGCCGTTGTTGGTAGCGTTCGCTGAAGAATTGTAGGGCCTGCGTTTTCACCGAATCGTTTTTCATTATCTTCTTTCCAACACCACTTTCATCTCCATAGCTGTGTACGGTTGCGGTTCTCTCACAACGCCAGAATTAGAGGGGAGTCCATGGGGTAGTTTTCCCCTCGGGTCGTAGCGTATTTTACTCCTTTGTCAACATGTAACCGACTGGTTTTCGTGAAAAACGCTGGGAAATAACAGTGAAAATGGCCGGGCAGCGGATTCGAGCAGGGTTTGTCTTCATGTCGAGTCAAAAACCGCCTCGAGGCACGCGAACCTCTCAGCCTTTCTCGATCCCTCCTTTTTTACGATATTTTTATAGATTGTCGTAAAACGCGAACCCAAAACGTGTAGGTATCGTTTTCCTCCAGGCAAACTCTCAGATATTAGTGTCTTTGTTCCCAGCCGCAAGATGCTATAACTGTAAACATGAAACATTGAACAGTGTCGTCATTCAATTATCACTTTGCAAAATAAAGGTCCAATTAAATTAAATACGATTTTACACTTCAAACTAATTAATTTCACCTCTAAAAATACATGAAACAGAGCATAAGAAAAATTTGTGATTTAAAGCGTGAAACTCGGTTAAATATTGGAGTTGGAGATATCTGCCAGTGTTGCCATTAGAATCAGCGTGAGAAAATACGTAGAAACTGACCACACCAGATCTGTAGGTTCAGTTTTTTTTCTCCCACGACCAACTACCTATTAATTTCATGGGTAAATCATGTTCTATTATTCAATCAAAGGTTTTGAATTTCAAGCGTTTTTTGCAGTTTTAATCAATGTTCTTAATCAAGTAATAATAAAAATTGTCAGTACATCTTTGTGCATAAATGTAGTAGTTCATAGTTGTTACGATTCTTTCAATTAATATTCCGCTAAAAAAATAATTTTTTTTTTTCCCCCCCAGAACATTTTTGAAATGTCACCAATTTATTGTGCCTGAAAATTGCTGCACAACGAACTCATCCATTCTTTTGAAATGCTTGATTTTTTCTCTCAAGAAAGGATTTTTGATCTCATTCCTAACGAGAGTTATCGTCTGGAATCACACACGAACGCTTGTACACACACACGCACACACACAAACTGCTCATCGGCAGTAAACATCTACCATTGAACCGAGAGATAAGGACTTGGGTTTTAGAGTTGAAGAAGCATGGTGGCTGGTGGGATTGAACTCAAGTGGACCCGAGCACAGGTAAGGACTGAAGGAAATGAGCAGGCAGATCAATAAGCAAAGGAAGCTGCATTAAGTCAGAACCTCAAAGTGGCGGACTCTTGGGTCCGAAAATCAAGAGTTGTGAATGACCAGAGGTCTCGAGGGGTGGAGGAATGCAACGACAGGTAATGTGTGCCATGTCGCCAGATCGCAATTCCGATCCCCCCCCCCCCCCCCCCCCCCCCAAAGATAAACTCTTGTTTTCCAAATGAAAGGATGAGTTTGTTGGGCAGATCTTTTTGGGCACATTAAACTGCTCAAATTCCAGAAAGCACTAAAAAATGAGCTAAAAATAGTGAAATTTATATTTATTATCAGCATTTTAGTCAAAAGAAGTTTTTCAACAATGAATCAGAACACTGAAAATTTATGGACGAATTGATGCTGGAACATTTTCATGAATTTCCTTTATAATTGCTGAAAAATTGATAACAACTGCACACATAAAAAGTTATATCCAAAATCTTTAATGAATCACAAAACATTATTCAGAACTTTTTTTGTAGTAAAAAAATGGATAGTTATCAATTTATTTGCACTCAAATGCCTCAAATTGAATTTGCTCATGATCGTATGAGCGAATTTCTAAAATTATCTATGTATTATAATATGTTAAATTGTATTGAAATTTGTGCGATTTCAGTAGAAAGAAACTGTTAAAAACCAATTTTATGGCAAAAAACTGGTACTAAATAAAATTTGGTGATTCTAAAATGATTTTAGATTTTTAGGTTTTTATAGATTTGTTTATATACTCGTGATGTTCTGTAAGTGAGACGAGTAACGCATAGTGATGTTGAGAGTTGGAGAGAAGTGAAATCAACCGCTGTAAGCACGGTAAAATGTCACCGTTTGCTAAACTGTTTCTTCCAGCTCCGTGACTTTATTGGACTTTGGCTCTATTCTTTAGGGAGAGGAGAATGAGCGGGGAGGGAGCAATGATCCTGATGGCGAAGGTTAGTGTGAAGAAGGCACAGGAGCCTACCTCGTGCCAAATGTAATTAAAAACCTCAATAAACGTAATTAAAGAAAGACTCTCCTGATACAGTGGGGGTTAAACGTACCAAACTTTCTCCACCCCCACTTGTATTTTGTATTTTTTCCCCTTCTTGACATGTTTGAGTCTTTGGAGGATGAAGGGGATCGAGGTCAAGACTTGGAAAGTAGAACTGAATTCAATATAATTCTGTGTTGCATCAACATCTATCATCACCCAAGATACCTGAGAAACATAGTGTATTCTCAGGGAAGACATTCGTTATCGGCTCACAGCTTCCCCACATTGAGTTCCAAGATTTTACGAACGAACGTTTTGTTGCAAGATCAGATGATATGAGAACGTATAATTCCAGAATTGGCATCTTTTGTGTATAAACAAATTAGAGCGGAATTGCGCCTGTTTGCGCGCACTAAAAAAATCGAGTGATGGGTCATTTCTTCGTGAAATTTCCTGTAGAATTCAAATCTGCAATAAAAAATGGGGGTTCTCTTTTAAAATAACGAAGTTGATGTCAAGTGAGCACGTTTGCGCACAAAGCCAGCAATGGGAAATTTTATCGTCTTTGAGATCCTTAAAAAAAAAAAAAAATTAAAATTGAAAAAAAAAAAAAATTATTTTCTTGACCCATTAACAACGATTTTAGCAGGTTTAACCTGGGGAGGGGGGGGGGGGGACACCCTGTATGTAAAACTTATTATTTTGTATAAAGTAGATGCGTCGTCAATCATTGTTCTGTACACACATATGCTGACGGATGATCGATCCTCACGCTTTGCTTCACAGTGTTTGTAAGCAATATCCGATCAACATTCCGTGTGGAGGTGGATTCATAATAGATAGGCCACCAAACCTGTTCCAATTATACCTCATAATAGCATAGTTTTCTCGCTCGCTTTGCTCGCTTGGTATGGCTGTATGGATCCGATGGTCTTTTCTGTTGAGTGGGGTATGTAGAATGATTGGAAACGGTGGATCACTAAGGGTGATTTGAAAAGTGTAGGGGATGTTGCTCGCTTTGCTCGCTCTCTGTGGGATGTACAGATGTGATGGGAATAGGTCCATCCCAAGTTCGTAGGAAAATTCCCGTTGAAATCCGACATGTGTAGGGGATGTTGCTCGCTTTGGACGCTAGGGGTGGGTTTTCTCGCTCGCTCGGTGTGGAATGTATAGATGCGACTGGATATACTCCCCATACTATTGAGACCTACAGCCCATGGTTCGGGCGGGAGTGGAAAATTTGAAAATAGCTTACAATCCCTTTATATGGACGATCCCAAGGAAATGGGAAACAAAATAGCAATAATAATAATAAATCTTATAAAAGGGGCAACAAGGAAATAATAAATTGATGTGAAATAATTTGCTACGTTTTCTATGTGAGGAAGTTATACTGCCCACCCAACTTGGAAGACTTTTTTCCTGCTGTAAATGACTATCAAACGAGGCACCTTATGTGGAACCACGAAAAGTTAATTTTAAGAACATTTCAGTACTAACAGAACAGTTGGATGTTAAATGTTTATACGTATTTGTTTTCCCCGTCTATTTTCCTAAAGGTAGGCCATTATTTTATCTGCTTTGAAGGGAGACCTTTTATCTTTCTTACGGGAGACCTTTCATAAAGAGGTTCTAATACAAAGTTCAGAGTGCCTACGTATCGACGGAATAAGGAAGAGCAGTAGCTCGAAAACCATAAATTTCGTCTACATTTTCGTTCACTATAGTCAGAAAAAAGAATTCCATGTCTCCAAACTCGCAGGGGACCGAATTGGAACTTCAACGAACATTTTACGACCAACCCGAGCAAAAACCGTCGACATTTACGGTGTCTAAAGCGGAAAAAACCATAGCGAGGAACGCATTTTATTCGTAATTTCCCACACATTCTCGCTGATTTCTCAGGGAAGCAGCATTTTTCGGCGGCACTAATAACTTTGACGGCACTAGTAACTTTGTCGCTGACGAAAACGAAGTTTTTGGTGGGGAGTGTTGACGGGGAAGTCATGATGGGGAGTGTGCTTGTTGTCCCATACCTTTTTCTGAGGAATGTAAATACCTTGGCGTCATAATAGATCAACATTGAAATTTCAAGTTACACAGTGATTATTTAATAACTCGCTTGCGAAAACTATTTTATGTATTTAAGGAAGCAAGAAATTTTTTATCCAAGGAACAAATGCGTATGATTTATTATGGTTTAGCTTATTCCATTATTAAATATGGTATTATATTATGGGGTGGAGCATGTAAATCGTACGTTAGTAAAATGCAACGTATGCAAAATCAGTTGGTTAAAATTATTCTAGGTAAAACTTCAAGTTACCCTTCTGCTAAGCTCTTCAAATATTTTGATGTTAAAACAATTAGACAAATTTTCTAATTTCATTCTTGCATTCATGTATATAGTACTGGTATCTGTGAGGAACATGTTTCAACATTTCAAAGTACAAGAAACTTTTCTAATTCGGGAATAGTGTTGCCTAGAGCTCATACAGAGTTCTACAAGAGAAGTGCGTATGTTCGTGTTTTAAAATTTTTGTTTGATAATAATATTAATTTTTCATACTTTCATAGATAGTTTTAAGAAGATGCTACAATTGTACATTCAAGTTTAGTTAGCCTTCTTTTCAGTGAATTTTTGTTTTTCATCGAAATTTATTTCGAATTTAGTGTTTTAGTGCTTTTCTTTTTTCTTTAATTAAGCTTTCGAGAGTTTTTGTTATTTGGTCGTATGACGACTATGCTTGAATTTGTGACTCCACCAGAAAGCAAAGTTCTTAGGAACTTATTTTCTGGTGGGCGTCAGTTGTTTTCTTATTTACCTATAAGCCGTACTGTCAACAATTTTCAGTATAATTTTGGATTTGAATAATTGAAGCGTTTTGTATATTTTTATTTGTATAAATGTAGTTTATATGCATTATTTTGGTGCCAATAAATAAATGAATTTTCATTGGAATTTTCGGAAAAACGGGTCCGTACTCCATCATTTCTTCGACGCATTTCCTCATACTTCTCTCGCAATCCGATCGCGCCGTCGTCTTCCTCGTACAAAAAACTAGGAAACCGGTTTATTTCCCGGAATTTTCGACGGCCTTTTAGAGGGGTAGGGGAAGCGGGGAAGTAAAATATAACGGGGAAAAGCGCCCAAAAAACGTCAATATTTAGGTAAAAAAACGGAATTTTAAGGTTCAAAGAGTGGGGGAAAACGAATAAAACTTACGGCCACGAAAAAAAAAAAAAAAAAACGTTCAGATCCCTTTGTCCATTCGGCCGTGAAACCGACACAGACTCGCAGACAGAATCCTTCTTTTATATTAACTTCTCATTTTTATCGCTTCGCCTCCCTTCCCCCCGCATTTTATCCAACTTCCCGACACATTTTTCGATATCCGATTTCGGATTCGGCGGAATCAAAACTGTATTTCGCCCGCGAACACTGTCCCAAAAATCTACTCTTTATGGGGTCAATTTTAATGATGAAAAACGAAGTTTTTCGTGGGAATTTTCGAAAAAACAGGTCCGTACTCTTTCATTTTTTTAATGCATTTCCCGATACTTTTTCGCGATCCGATCGCGCCGTCGTCTTACTCGTAGAAAAACCTTCAAAACCGGTATTTTTCCGGAATTTTCTACGGCCGTTTAGAGGGTAGGGGAAGCGGGGAAGTCAAAAAGAACGTGGAAAAGCGCCCAAAAAACGGGGAAAACATCAAAATTAAGCTAGAAAACGGAATTTTGAGGTCGAAACATAGCCTGTATTCTGACCGCGAGATTCCCAGCCACGATAAAAAAAAAAAAGCCCTGTTCGGATCCCTTCGTCCGTTCGGCCGTGAAAGCGACACAGACAGACAGACAGACTGACATAGAGAGTCCTTTTTTTATATAAGTATAGATAGATAGATAGATAGTGGGCGAAAATCATTGGAATTCTACTACATTACATGTACCATGACATATTTTCATAGTTCGCCTTTATTAACTAAACTGTAGTACCTATCTCATGTAATAAAGTTATAAAATTTAAAAACAAAATGCTTTATAGCGAATTTCAGTCATGAAAATATGGAATTTAATTGTTTATTTTATTTTGAAAACATTTACCAAAGCAGCTCAATTTTCTATGAAAATTCGCTAAAAGCTGGAATAGCCTATTATGTGACTTGTATTATTTGTATAACGCAGAAGCACCGTCAATTATTGTTCAATACATATGTTGCTGACATTTTGACGGATGGTCGATCGTTCGTCACAGTTGTTTGTAAGCAATTTCCGTTCAACATTGCGCGTGGAGGTGGGTTCATAATAGATAGGCCACCAAACCTTCATTGGATTCGATCGAAAACCATTTATTTGATTTGACCGCTTCCTCTCAAAACTCCGGGATCTCCCGTGTTTTCAATTATGAGCCGGCTCATTTATGTTCAATGGACCGGGCCTGGTAAATGAACTCTAGCCCACTCCAAAGTCACCCTCCTCGCTTCGCTTAGCGCTCCCATATAAATCATGAGATGAATCTCTTATGCGGAGGTCGCACAGAGCGACGAGAAAACCAAGCCAAACGGAATGGGGGCTTCAGCTAAAGGTGCCTCAAGTTCACAAATCGCAGAATCATTGAAGAAACCACTTGACTATAATATGCGTCGTGCATAGGCCGGAAACGAGAGCGCTCTGTCGGAGAAACGCGGCGTAATGTTAGCTACCCGAGCATCCGGTCTTATTTTGCTCTATGAAATTCTCACAGGTGATCTTCCTCTATGCGAGGAAAGTTTTCTTTCAGATTTCAGAACGAATGTATTTGATGCATTAATCGCATTTGAAATTGGCAAAAGAAGAATGAAAAACTGTTGATCTAAGTTGTGATTAGACTAACACAGTTGTAGCAACTCCGAACAGTTCGTGTCGGAGCTGTTACGAATAACAGCGTAATAGCTGAATCGCCCGCCCCCGAGATCGAGGCGCCCCCTCTATGGGGAACCTTATTGTCCTCTTTGCCTTCTGAACCAGACGGTAAGCCACCTTTTATTCTGCATTTTAGCAATCGTAGATATATCATTTATTGATTCCCAATACCTTTATACCTAACCCAATTGCTATCCAGAATCACCCCTTCGATTACCCCTTGCGGTGTCTCTCATTTTAAATTAAAGAGTTAAATGAAATATAACTAGTTTCGATTTTATTAGAATCCCCTTAGTATTCTTCTTGGAGCAAATCATAATTAATTCCTTGAATAAACACATACATGTGGTTCAATTCTGTTTACCAATCATTTCCATTACCCCATTGAAGTAATTAAATGTAATGTATCAGACAATTCTAGAGGAATTTATTTAGTACGACAATCAGGACATTGTCACAAAGTGGACAGTTCTGTGTTGTTGACTGAATCAAAGAAGTACGTTGTAATTAAAAACGCGTTTTTCCGATCAAACCACTGGCATTTTGTTCAGATATAAGAAAGATGAACTGAAATAAACAACGTTCTTTGCTAACCACCGTTTTCTTCTTTGAAACGAGTTTCTACAACTTCTTCTTGAGTGATTTAGTTGATGTACAAATTGCCGTGAGTACTTATATAAAACTGAAATACCTTTTACTTACGAGAAACCAATATAATGAACTTTTTGGAGAAATTCTCTTTGAAAACATAAAGTCAACAAATCAAACCTATGCATGATTATGCCATCCTACGTAAAAAGTACCCACTTATCCCCCATGAAAAAGCGTTAAACTCTAGGATTTGTCTCAAAACGGATTTCAATGATAAAAATGTTCTGAAAATGGTTAGTTGGACATATTTGGGGGCCATTGCAATAGCTTCATTTTTTACAAAAATTCGCTAAACGTACAACAATGTAATTAGTTTTTGCTGACCAATCGGTAAAATCTAAAAAAAAGCTAAAATTCCGAAATCTTTTTGTCTGCATAATATTATTTACAACTAGTTTTTGCCATAAAAATGGTAGTTAACAATCACTTCGCACTCAAAGTGCTCAAAGTGTATAACAATATAACATAATAGGTATAATACGACAATTAAGAAAATTGGCTTATACGATCATGCTGCTTGACTGGAACTTTTTTAAATTATGATTAAAACCGCACCTGAACCAGAAGTGTCATTAGCGGCATTCAACAAGTGTCTGAGGGATATTTCAGATGGTATGATTCTAAGGGGAGCCATGTTGCCCTCCGTCACTAAACGCTATACCCCCCACTACTGAAGTTGGACATGTAGGCTGCTGGAGGGGTTGATGGTTGAATATGTGTAGGTCGGAATGGATTTTCGCACCAAGTCACGGCGCTGTAATGATGTATCACGGTAATTGACGGCACTGAGGGATAACTTGACAAATTACGATGCGTAAACGCTCTCAAACAAAAACGTCCGGAACTCGCCAGACAATGAGTCGGCATTCGGGCGGGGGGTCGCTTAATCATCAAGGCCTGACAGGGCGAAAGGAGGAGCACGAAGGAAAAGCCGCGAGAGCAAGATGGATTGGTCAAATCCGCCGACCCGAACGGGATCCTTGGTGTTAGTTGTGACGGGGTTGCGGATCTATAACACAAGTAAGGAAGGAAAGGGGGAGAAAATAGCAGAGGAAGAGGGAAAAGGGGAGTTTGGAGCAATGACGGAAAGCGTTTGACAGAGAGCCTGACTTTGACAGGTTGAACTCGGCGATAATCCTCATTCGAAAATCCCTGGACGGAAAACTGTAGCGAGGGAAAAATCAAGGCGGTGGGGAACCGTTGGAGCGGCATGCCCGCCGGCTCAGCTGCCGAGGACGTCACTCTCATTATTCACAGAAGAAGTTCCACGTTTCGGAGGGGCGGGGTTTGCTGGAAACTTTTCCGGGGGGAAAGTGTTACGGTTTGTTCGACGACCGATATTAAGAAGGAGGCGATATTCTATCGGGTCCAGAATAAATGAAAACTGTTCTGTCGAGTTGCTAAAGACCGCAAGATCAACAAACTTTCGGCCTTGGCAGGACGAAGAACGACCCCCTTCCCTGTCAGCGATGTTGTGGAACGATGACTGTGCAATGCTTGAAGAGTGAATAGCAAGAGTCTCATTACGCTAGTATGTACCTACGTATTTTGAACAACCCATGCTACTGTTTGAACGCAACAAATCAAGTTTCTGTGGCAAAATGCGGCAACTATTTCCTTTGAACGAATTCGTTGATGCTTTCCAGAAGTTCAATGAAGTTATCAAAGCATCTTTCTCAGTCAGGCTTGATCCAAAATTCATTGAATACATCAATGAATTCAAAGCATCATATTTATCTTTGGATGTTCCAGTCACTCCAAAAGTTCACACGGTTTTCTTTCATGTGGAAGAATTTTGTACCAAACACGGAAATGGCCTCGGCTTTTACAGTGAACAGGCTATGGAGGCCGTGCATCATGATTTTTCTGCGACGTAGGCCAAATATAAAGAATCGTGAATCGATTCTGAGTATGGACAACCTTTATTAAGAGCTGTATTCGAATCTAATTATCTGCATATGTAAAATGTTAAATTCCATTATTTTTATTTTCTATTCAATTTATATATATATTTTATGTTAAAATTCATAAAATGAATCATTATAAACTCACATACAAGCGTACACATAGACACACACGCACATACTACACGCATACTCACAGGCATTTATTAAGAGCTTCATGCAAATATAATCAATATTTTGTTCAATAAAATTTTGTTATTTTTGTTTTCCTAATTATATTTGATTACAAAATAGGTCAGAACTATGAAACTAGATGAAGATTCTATTGTATAATGACACATAAATAATATTTTTTTCTGAATTCTGGCGATTATAGCGTATTTTCATGATTAAAATATCGATTAAAAATTCAAAAACTGAATTTGAAAAAACGGCTCAATGTTTGATTTCAGTTTTTGCTGAATTATAATCCTAACATATTCCAAAATCATATTTCGAAAGAACATTTGAAGGGCAAGCACTTTGAGGACAAATCCAATCGAGGACCACCGTGACTGGTAAGCAATGATTGCATTACAGGGACCTATGTCTGGTTTTTAGATGATTTTGGTGAGAATGGCGAACGCACTTACTGTATGTACCCACTGTAATATAACCGAACATGAATGTGCAACGAGGAATAACCCTCCCTCCACACACAAAACCATAATAAATTATGAACTACTTTTACAAAATGATTGCAATTTGAACCTTCCAAGGTTTGCTGAATAACCGGACTGAAATCTGGATCGGAAAAAAGTCAAGGAAATCAGATGATAACAGTGAAAAAATCACGATTTATTACCATTACCCCTTCCAT